>PVIU01000212.1:0-394866 GCA_004026605.1 Ondatra zibethicus | reverse complement strand
ATTTTGCAGGAAAATGGATGGAACTAGAAAGCATTATTTTGAGTGAAGTAACCCAGACACAGAAAGACAATTATCACATGTACTCACTCATAGGTGGTTTTTAAACATAAGGCAAAGAAAACCATCTTACAAACCACAATCCCAGAGAATTGAGACAACAATACAGACACTAAGAGAGACTTACATAGATATAATCTACTTGGGAAGTAGAAAGTATAAAAAGACAAGATCTCCTGAATAAATTGGGAGCATGGGGACCTTGGGGGAGAGTTGAGGGAGGGAGGGATGTGGCAGGGAGGGGAGCAGAGAAAAATTAAAAAAAATAAAAATAAAAAAAAGAATAAGAGCAAAGATAACACAGTGGAGGATGCAGAATGCAGGGGGAAGTGGCTCTTCTTTCCATCACGGTCTCTTTGTAACATCTCTTTCCTGATCCTTCGGAACAGACCTGGCTGTCCAGGCAGCTGCTGGTTCTCTGGTCACAAATACGGAGGTTGAGGAAGAGCCCATTTGCCCAAGATTCTTGTTTTATGTTTCAACTACTATCACGTAGCTGGAAGGCTTCCACTTTTCATCAGGAACCATCTGAATTCCCTTGAAAGGTGACTTACTTGTATTTCGTCATTGACTTTATCTGTGGCCAAGCTGTTAGGATTTTAAAGGAAGCCTCTTTTCCTTGCTTACTCATCTCTCTGTTCCTGATCTTCTTGACCCCTACAAAACCCGGATTAGAAAGGAATCTAAAGAATGCGGGTCAGGATGAGGACCACTTTGCTGCCCTTCCTTGGATTCTCAGCAGTTGGCCAGGCACCAGTGACAGTCTTGGCTCCTCAGCCAGCTAGAGATAGCCACAGAATTCCAGGCTGCTTGCTTTCAAAGGTCTCTCCTAACCCCTTTGAAAACAAAGGATTGTTATCACATATCAAAGCAGTCTGGGATGATTGAGAGATCTTTATGATAGGTCTGTGGCTTCTAGTTCCTACCCAGAGGTGTGCAGAAATGGGTCATGTTCCTGCTTCAGGTAGCACGGACTTCTGCTCCCAGGACCTGTTCTGTGTGCCTTGGCTGTGTTTAAGTGCCCATACCAGTTCTAGGTTGCCCATTTATTTCTCTGCCCTAGTCCCTAGAGACAGCAGATACACAAGAAGACCATCTTGTTCTTCTGGTGGTTTTGGGTTACTTTTACATTCATTAATTCGCAGATGCAGAGCTGAGCACAGCAGCCCGCAGTCTCTTGTGTTTCCGGAGAGGTGTTTTGTTGGTTTTCAGGTTGTGAGTGTTAACTCTGGTTGGGTTCAATGTTTTCCAGACAAACCCCAGACTCTGGGAGGGTTTTGATGTTTAGATTCTGGAGGAATAAGCTTTCTCCCCTCTCCATTGCTTTGCCCTGACCCTGCATGTGTCGGGCCTATCAAATGTTAGGCTGTCTGATCCTGTTACACCCACATCCTGTTGCTGCATCCAAGTGCTTTGAGGCTGTATTAACACAGATTAATTGAACAGTTGGCCTGTGAAAACAGATGCCCTCCGCTGCTTATTTCTAATAAATTGTCAAGCCATTTAAAAGACTTCCCTTGGAGAAGGTGCGTCTCCCCGTGAAGCTGTAGTCGATAAAGCAGAAGTGGAATGCTTATGTCCCAAATTAGTGTGCTATATTTAAAACCGGTGGCCTCAGCCTAGTTGGGACATGATCCTTCTCTATTTAATGGGCCTGCCATCTCTTCCTCCGAATTTTATAGTGAGGTTGGTTATATTTTCTGAATTCCAACCAGAAAGCTATGAAAAAAAAATGGCCATGATAAGACGTTAGTCTTCGACTGTTTTGTATTTTCCTTCCAAATGGAAATTATAACTGACTTTGAATTATGAGGTTGAGTTTGCTATTTCCTGAACCAAAAACTAAAGTTTCAGTAACATTTTGGTTATGGGGTATTGTAATAAAATAACTCTTTGCTTAAGATGAAGATATTTGCCCAGTGGCATACTGAATTAAAGCAAATTGAGAATAGCATAGATAATGTAATATGAAGCAAGGGAAGCATTCTCTCTAATTGACGCAGATGTGCATAATACAAAGATCCAGGTATTGATTCGATGCTCTGAGAAAGGCAGAGCAAATACTATTTCAAAATCCAATTCAAGTAAAATTGGATTCCGTGAGACTACATTGTTTGCCCTTCCATGGCAGTGGAAAATAAGGCTGAGGTTGGAATCTAGGCTGTTACTTAAAGGAAGTGAAATAAGCCAGACACAGAGGTGAGCACTGCATGACCTCCCAGGTGGATTCTGAGCGCTTGAGTTTGAGACGGTGGACACTAGGCACCAGTAAATGGGGAAACTGGGAGATGTTTGTCAAAGGGTAGGAGTTTACAGTTAGGCATGGGTAAATCCTGGAGCAGTCATGTGTAGCACTGGCCCTATCGTTAATAGTAAGAAGTATGTTTTAAGTGTTCACACACATACAAAGAACAATGCGTGTGGTGATAGATAAATTCATTAATTGATTGTGGTAATCACTTAAAAGTTTATATATGTATATTAAAAACATATTTATATATGTGTGTGCATGTTAAATAAATTTTATTTTCTGGGCATGGTAATTTGATCTCCACAAACTAAGCCTTAGTAATCCCAGCATTTGGGGGATAGAATTCAGTGTTATCCTCCGCTTCAGCGGAAGCTTGAAGCTGGCTGGGGATGCTTGAGGCCCTGTCTCAAAGCAAAACAATGCAACAACAAAAATGAAAGGTTACTTTAATTTTTTCTTCATCTCAACACAGAGATGCAGGCTTTCTAATTAGGTACAACTTCTCCCAGCTTAATTTGTATCTAACTAACAAATAAAAATTTGTTTGTTTGTTTGTTTGCTTGATTGCTTGCTTGCTTATTTGTTTGTTTTAAGACTGCTCCTCTACTTAGCCCCTACTGGCCTGGAAATCTGTCTGTAAATGTCTGTAGATTAGAGTGGCCTTCAACTCACAAAGGTCTTACCTCTGCCTCTTGAGTGTCAGGAATAATGGCAGGAGCCATCATGCCAAGTTTGTGGGAATGAAAGCCAAGGTTTCATGCATGTTAGGCAAGCACTCTACTGATTGGACAACATGACTACATCTCCAGTCCCTAACCTTTAACATTTGAAAATTATTATATTTTTACAATATGGTCCTACTATGTAGCCCAGGGGTAACCTAAACTTGGTGTTCTCTTGCATCAGCCTTCCAAGTACTGGAATTACAGGCCTGTGCCACGCTGCCTGGCAAAAATTCATTATTTCTGAGGGCATCTTCATTACGTACCTTTTTCTTGTTTAAACATTAAATATTGTATTTTAAAATCTATTCCTCATAAATTTTAACACCCATTTTATAGATAAAAACTATTCTCTGATTCATTTGCATCGCAGTGGTTATTAATGTTGGAGGTTATAGAATGTAATATACTAAGGTTTTCTTTCTAAAGTCTTGATGCAGGATTTGATCCAGCATCTCATGCATGCTCCACATATGTCCTACCCCTGAGCTACACTTACAGACCTCTAAAGCTGTACTTGATCTTAAGATTTTGTAATGTCTTATAACTCACTATAACTTCCTGATCTTAAAACAAAATTTTTTGTCAAAATCTGCTATTTGACTCATTTGTTATTAAGTTTCACTTATCCCTGAATTTCAGGTAGGATTTGGTTTAAGTAATTTTCTATCATGATGCTATTTAATGTTGATAGGGTAGCATCTAATGGTATTGAAATGGCCAAGCAGAGAAGTGGATGCAGGCTTAAGCACATTCTGTACGTCTGCTAGGTCCTGCAGTCAGCCAGCAGGGACGTTATAGCAGAGTCCATAGGGGGCCGGCCAGGGCTGTACATGGAGGTGATACATATTCTTAAGTTCTTCCGTGTGTCTAACTTAGACCTGTGACATTTCACTTGTCCAAGATGGGTGGTCCTGAGTTAGGAAAAGCTTAGTGGTATTTTCCAAGCCCTTCAGAAGTTAGACCTTGTCACCATGAGACACTAAAAAAGTCATTGTAAATGTTTGTAGAAGTTCTATTTGCTTATCCTATCCTTGTGACGGAGCATCTATTAATTGTTCCCAGATTGCATATGTAGCATGACCTACATCACAATTGTACCAGATTGCATATGTAGCATGACCTACATCACAATTGTACCAGATTGCATATGTAGCATGACCTACATCACACTTGTATATGTTGCATGACCTACTTCATGCATACAACCATAAAAAGGTAGCATGTTCCTTTCTAGTGTTTTCTTCAGGTCCAGAAAAGCAATTTGTTGCCTTTCTGTATTACTAAAAGCTTTATTTGCAAAACTCTCAATGAGATAACTGTTTATGTTATTTCTTTTTGCAAACTCACCTTGCACTTCTTTTGTAAAATGGAATGGAGACGTCCCTAACTTGTAGGATTACAATGAAAGCATTGTGTATATATTCCAGTAAGTACTTATCTTTACGACTGCCGCTGTAAACCATCATTGGTGATTGGTTCCTATCATCTTTGTTTGCCAGAATGTTCACAATGGCTCTGTTGATGCTTACATCCATGTTCATGAGTGACAGGATGTAACTTTCTTAACTCTCTGTCTTCAGTATCAGCATATATATCCCAAAGTAAAAGAAGCCAACTGCCACCAATCCTTCAATGCAGATCTCAAAGTAGGGTTGCGAGAAAACTAAAAGAAGACCATGGTGCACCCTCCGTTCAGTTTTGTTGCCTTCTTTACAGTATAGCTGTGATCCACTAGTATGGAAAAAATTGTAAAATATATCCTCAAACTGCTAATATTAATTATAGAACAATCAGTAATATTGAGGTTGCATTGTAGTGTGGACAAACCCCCGAAGCTCATATAATGGCTAATGATGTGTAATTTCTTCCAGTTTGAACAACACTTGTCTCTCTTCTGCAGCATTGGGTTCACATCTCATCCTGGCATCCCTGCCTTTTGTGTTTATTACATAGTACACATGATCGTGCAGTACTAGTTGCCATTCTGCCAGGCGAAATAGATTGCAGAATTTGATGGGAAGTCTGGGAATTGACATCAGCGCCCTACTTAAAAAATAAATAAAGCAAACAAGCGGCTTAGACTTTTCAATTTGTTGGGTTAGCTACCACTGACTTTCTAATTTCCTAATGGATGACCTTACACTACACTAATTCTGATCCAGGTTCTAGAGCCCTGTTCTCTGTTGAAATCTGAATTTTTCTCTTGACTCCATTTGCATAGTCAGAAGTCTAGTGTGGAAGCAGCAGAATCTAAGCCCTACATGGATCCAGGCCAATGGTGCGTCTCCCCACATCCGGATACCAGAATTTGCACTGATTTTCTATACCGGGTACAAAGCTCCTGAGACTGTGGTTGCCCCGTGGTTGGCTGACAGGTTTGCACAGTGAATGTGTGCAGCCTGTCATGGCCTTGCTGGACGTGCTGGAAGATGGGTCGTTCCTTCTGGCTGACAGTGAACTTGCTTACCCCAGGCTGGAAGCTCTGGCTTGGGTCAGACTCTGGTCAGTACAGCAATAGTTTGTTAATCTCAGGGAACATTCCACAGCTGCTGATGTAATTCAAAATGACTGGAGCCAACTCTTCTGGACCAGTTAGAAGGACTTGCTGGGACCAGTTAGAGGACTGGTGCCCCTCGGCTTCTGTCAGCTGTGTGAATTCTGTGAAGTTTGTGTCAGTTCCTCTGTGCTAAGGGAAAACTCTGTTCTTAGATGTTACTATCGCTTCTTTTTGCAAGTATGTGGTTTATAAAACCAAAGGAGGATTTGAGGTGTGGTGGTGCACCCCCATTTACTAGCATTTGGAAAATGGGGGCAGAACGATCGCTAGTTCAAGACAAGTCTCAGCTGTCCCAGCTCCAGGACAGGCTGCATGAGAGAGTGTCTCCAAAACCCACACAGTAAGCTCAACAAAAGTAGAGATGGGATGGGATTTATAAACGACTTGGCTACTATTCCATTTGGTGATCTATTCAACGTGATTCTAAAAGCACTTATGATTCCTTCTGCCTGAACTTTCTTTCCCCTCCTAAACTTTATTTTTCCCTCTTAAGCTGTGGCTCAGACCAGAACCTTGTGTATGCTCCCCAAGTAGTGCTATACCAGTGAGATCTCTCCCAGTACTGAAATTTCTTTCAAATGAGCAATTTCTCATAAAATGTATATTGAGGTGGGTTTCTTGTTTTTGTTTGTTCTAAAATGTGATTTCAGGAGCAGATAATTTGTAAGACTGGCCAAGTATAAATATATTAGTTTTCATAGTCTGGGTGTAGACCAAGACCCACAGTTTGGACCCACAATTCAAACCAAAGACTGCAGTTTCAAAGTACCTAAGTACTCAGAATGTGTTGATTAGATTTTAGGTGCTGGAAGAAGCCCTTTTATTCTTTGTTTTCTTTGTTTCATTGGATTTTTTTGTTTGTTTTTTCCTCCACAGTTATTTGATAAGATGCTTATAAAGCAAAGAAAACCAGCCCACAAATCACAATCCCAGAGAACTTAGACAACAGTGAGGACCCTAAGAGAGTCATACATAGATCTAATCTACATGGGAAGTAGAAAAAGACAAGATCTCCTGAGTAAATTGGGAGCATGGGGACCTTGGGGAAGGGTTGAAGGAGAGGGGAGAGGCAGGTAAGGGAGCAAAGAAAAATGTAGAGCTCAATAAAAATCAATTTAAAAAGAAAAAAAAGATGCTTATAATTGAGATTGAGGTATGTGCTCACGACTAAACTATTCAAGGTCAAAGGGTGAAGCCTTTTTTTTTGTCCTTTCGTTTTTGGTTCCAGTGTAGTCTCTGTTCTTCTATGTCAACAGACTACTCCACTGTTTCCCCCATCGCTCCACAGTGTTTCCTGAGACCCCAGTAGTTCAATATTCACTGCCTTTTCTGTATAAACATATAACAAATCTTTAAAGTCAGGGTATTAAGTTATATGGTTAAAGCACAAGCTAGGAAAGATTGCCCATAGTCTATATAAAATTGCAAACAATTTGCTATGAAAGTAGGCAATGATGTTGGGGATAGTCATCCTTTTCCCTTTGACCAAACTGGGACCCTTCACTACAGTGTGTGTTTGCCTAAGTCTGCTGGCTGTGTTACAGTTGATGGATCCTGAGGAATAGACAGTGGGTTATTGAAACCACTATGCACTTACAGAATACAGCCAGTAGGGTCCGTATTTGCCCCTTCAATCTACTGGGTTAAACATATTTTGGAAAAAAGCCTGTATGTGCACTGAACATTTTTTTGGAGTGGGTGTCATTATCTCCTAAATAATATAGTGTAACAACTATAACATTAAGATGGCTGTAGGTATCCTATATAGTATCAAGAGGATTTAAACTACACAGGAAATCCTACCAGCATGCACCCCCACAACTGGCAAAGTGCTTGTTGTCATTGAATTTCAGGCATTTTATTTGTTCTGTTTTGGTTTGGTTTTTTGAGACAGGGTTTCTCTGTATCTTTGGAGCCTGTCCTCAAACTCACAGAGATCTGCCTGCCTCTCCCTCCTGAGTGATGGGATTAAAGGTGTGCACCACTACTGAAAGACAAATATAATATGTACTCACTCACAAGTGGCTTTCAGACATAAAGCAAAGAAAAACCAACCTACAATTCACAACCTAGAGAACCTAGACAACAAAGAAAATCCTAAGAGAGACATACTTCATGGGACGTAGAAAAGGAGAAGATCTGAGTAAATTGGGAGTGTGGGGATCACGGGAGAGGGTAGAAGAGGAGGGGGGAGGAGGTGAGGGGAGTGGAGAAAAATATATAATGCAATAAAAACTATTAAAAAATAAAGTACACAGGACAATGTGCAGAGATAGGTTCTATACTATATCATTTTATACAAGCATCTTGAACTCCGCTAATTTGTCTCCCACAGGGCCTCCGGAACTGGTTCCTACTCCAGGACTAAATTTTTGAGGTGTAGAGAATTATTATTTTAGTTACTTTTCTCTTTGCTGTGACCTAACAAGATGCCACTTACAGAAGGAAAGATTTAGTTTGGCTGGTGGCTCAGGACATAGAATCTGTCACCATGGGGAAGGCATGGTGGCAGGAGCCTTTTTCACTGGGAGCTTGGTCACATCTGAGAGGATCAGGAAGTAGAGAGAGAAGTGCTTTTGTGGTCTTCCCCTCAGTTAATCCTCTCTGGAAAAACCTTTAGAGAAAGCATCTAAAGGTGTGCCTCATTTAATGCTGCAGGTACTTCTCAATACAATCAAGGTGGCAGAATTTGTCAGCACAATGGTGCTCTGTAATTACTTTATAATTCTGGTGTTTTTAAAAATCCTATAGCATGTACATCTGTGCATAGTTTATATGACTTGCTATTATTTTTTAATTTACATACAGTTTCAAGTGCCCAGGCATGGTGGTCACCCCTGTCATCCTCGTACCTGGAAAGCAGAGGCAGGAGGATCAGGAGTTCAAAGTCATCTCTGCTACATAGTTAGTTACAGAGCATCCTGGGGTAGTAGCCATGAAAAACATAAGACATTCAGTGTCAACAACCTTCCAGACGGTACCTTCTTGTGGCAATGGTTTCTGTGAAGTTTTGTTCTGTTATTAGTTTGTCTGGGGATACTTCCACCTGGTGGTTACCAAAAGGTTTCTAATTGCAGAACATTGTAATTAGACCAATAGAGACAAAAAGGAGACCATTAGATATAAATATACATTTGTTAAGACAATCTCTGTACAGGGCATTAAACACTTGTGAATTTCTAAATATCCCTTGGAGCCTCAGAAACACCTATCAGATAACCTCAGCTTAGGGCGCCCGAGTTTCCTGGGGAAACCGTTGGTTTAAGGGACAAATATGTATTTGCTTTCATCAGAAAGATCACTGGGCTAGCCATGACTCAGATCCATTAAGTGAAAGGACACAAATAGGATTTGCAAGTCTTTTGTGTCTCTGGGATGGCGGCCAGAGAGTTTTATGTTATTACTCAGTAGGTCCTTTTTTAAAATCCCAAGTTACAAATATTGAATTTTAGAAACACACTGTCATGGCTTCAGAAAAATAGAAATGATCTAGAATTTCCAGATGAGGTGGTGGCTCCTGCTGCTCTTCCTGATTTGGTGTTAAGTTTCTGCTCTTCCGGGTGTCCTGACCGCCAACGTATGCTGCTTCCAGAATGCTTGATTTAAACACATACTTATTAATGTCACAGTGTGAGAGTATGCCCTGGCATGGCTGTGGAGGCGACCAGACAGCTTTAGAGAGGTGGCTGTCTCCTTCCACTGTGGGGTCCTGGGCAGAACTCTGGTTCAGAAGGGAATGCAGATTGTCAGGTTTGTTGATAAGTACTCGTACTTCAGTCTTCCTGGCTGTAAATCAGAACTCTTAGTCAAAATATAAGGGGGTGGCGTTTCATTTAGTTTAAATCTGTGTGTTTTTTCAATCAAAATATAAGATTGGATAAAACACCCAATTTAAAAACCCTGTTTGCTCTCATTGAAACCTTGTTTGGCTTTCCTCAAATTCTGGGACATCAAAAAACAAACAAACAACAATGATAAAAATAAAAACTCAAGGTTTCCCAGAACACACTTTGGAAACCAGTGTTCCAAGGACCCCAGTCTGTGCTGTCTTTGAAATACTATTTTTCATAAACCCAGATCTGAAGATAAAGAGATAAACGGACTTGCCTTGGAATTAGGGCCAAGGCTTACCCATAGCTTTACAACCAGTTTTGTGTTTTTAGAAAACCACCAAGCCAGCCAGGCATGCTGACACATGATTTTAATCCAGATCTCTGTGAGTTTAAGGCCAGCCTGATCGACAAATCGAGTTCCAGAGGAGCTAGGAATGTCACACAGAGAAAGCCTGTCTTGAAAAGTCAAAAGAAAAAGAGAAAAAGAAAGAAAGCCACCAAATCTACCTTGGGTCCAGTGATTAGGAAGTAATCAGTGGTCATTATCACTTGCCTTCTGGAGAGGAGAGCAGGGATTTAGATGGACTGTGGTAAATGACCAGCTATTTAAAAAAATAAAATTAGTGTAGATACTAAAGATGAATGACAGAGGTCAAACGCTCACACATCAAATTTCAACTTTTCTTAGGAGTAAAACACTTCAGTAACCTTTTTGAGAATGGCATGACTTGCTTAAATGTAAAATAGCTTTCTCTAGAGCCTTGTCGCTTTGGGATGGAGCTTAGTGATAGCATAGTTCTTGCTCACTTAGCTTTCTATTATATCTGTGTCTGAGACGACTGTCCTGTTCCCTTTGGACCTGTGGCAAGGCAATGCGGCCTGATGGGAGCACACTGGAAGTGGAAGCTCATTTGCCTCATGGCTATGATTGGGAAGAAAAGAACAAAAGGCTAGGGTTTGCCTGTCTCTAGCAAAGGCACACCCCCAGTGATAGAAAACCTGCAAGGGAAGTGTCCCCAATGTGAAACTCTTTCTCAGAAGTAAATCCAGGTTTCCCCACCAATAGGCTTCTGGCTTTATTTTAGGGCATAGACTGCGCACTTCTGACTTGTAAAACTGCAGAAATTCAAGGAAGAAGCAAAATGGAGCTTCCCAAATCTTCCAGCCAAGACTTGCATTTACCCTCTAATGGAAGACTCACCCTCTAGACAAACAAAGATATTTGCATTTTAAGAATGAAGTTACTACCATAGCTGAGTATGATGAATACCTTCTTTCTCTCTCTCTGTCTCTGTCTCTCTCCCTCCCTCCCTTCCTCCCGCCCTCCCACCCTCTCTCTGGCCTCTCTCTCTCTGTCTCTCTCTCTCTCTCTCTCTCTGTTTCTCTCTCTCTCTCTCATTTTTGTACATGGCAAAGAAAATGGAAAAATGAAAACTTGGTTAAAAAAATCATAAAACAGGTCATTGGATTAGGGCTTGGGATAGGATAGTAGCACAGTGATGGATTGCTTGGCTACCAATGCTTTCGGTTTGCTCCCCAGCATTGGGGCAAGGGAGAGGAGCATAAAAGCAATTAGACTGCATTGGCATTGTGTGAAAGTGAAAATTATGGGACTGGAGAGATGACTTAGCAGTTTAGATCATCAGATCACTTATTGCACAGTCATGAGGCCTAGAGTTTGGATGCCGGCATCCATTTCAGGAGTATGCCCCATAGCTGTGACTCCAGTTCCAAGGGGTCAGAGACAAGAGAATCACTGAGCATTCTGGCTTACCCCCTAGCAGATGAAAATGTCCCAAATTCAGGGAGGGAGCCTCTGTCAAAGGAATAGGCACAGAGTGGTAACGGAGGACAGAGGACACACACCACACACACACTTGGACTCACACACAAACATGCTCAGGCATACAAAGAAAAATAAATCTTTTTAAAAATTAAGAGAGAAACTGCTGTACTGGATGCTTGGGGCAGAGGAATCAGGCCCGCCTGGGCTTAGATTCTGTCTTTAAAAAGAGAGTGAGATAGCTCAGTGAGGAAAGGGGATTTCCCCGAGACCTAATGACCAGTGATCAGTCCCTGAAACTGATATATACCTATATGGAGGAAAGAAAGAGCTGACTCCTAAAAATTCTCTCCTCTGATCTCCACGTGTCTTAGCATGCTCTGAACATGTGTGTGCGTGCGCGTGCACACACGCGCACACGCACACATACACACACGCAGAATAAATAAATAAAATGTAATCTAACATTTTCTTTAAAATATTCCTTTCAATTTTGTTTGCATGGTTTAGCATAGTTCAAGCATCGCTAGTTAGGAAATTGTTTAAAATTAATTTGTGTTTGAATTGCACCTGAATACCTCTAAACTGTGGAGGTCTTAGGGCATGCATATATATGTTTGTTTTTTAAACATAAACTTCCTGGCAGTTTGGTGAGGTCTTGAATCCCTGAATAAGAACTAAGAAGCCTCTATAGGTAATCATGTTACTCAGTTTCACCTTCATGATAAGCTCTGATCCCGAGGTTGTCTAATCTTGGCTTTATCCTTGGTTTGCTAAGTGATTATGCCCAGAGATTAATTCTAACAAGGGATGTCTCTCACCGTCTATTCCTTAGAAGTGTGAGAGCAAGATTCTTTAAAAACATTTGGAGATAAGCATTGTGGTATATTCGGGGAGATCTAATGGAATGTTAAGATTCAATGACTTTGAATAATATTC
Organism: Ondatra zibethicus; assembly: GCA_004026605.1. Taxonomy (NCBI): domain Eukaryota; kingdom Metazoa; phylum Chordata; class Mammalia; order Rodentia; family Cricetidae; genus Ondatra; species Ondatra zibethicus. The sequence goes on along the minus strand of PVIU01000212.1, from coordinate 382,721 downwards.
TTATTGAATAGAGGGTGATAAATTTTTACTTTGAGTCTATGTGAATACTTTAGACATGTAGGTTTTATGAAATTATCTTGACTCTGAGAAAAACGATTGTTATGGTTTTGGAGGAACCTTTGTAAATCTTTGGTTTAAAATGAAGCTTGAATTCTGACTTATTCACAATAGATCTGAGTCATAAGAGAATATCATTATCCCTGTGCTGGAGGAAAGCCACTAGAAGAAGTGGCTGTGTTCCCCTGGGGTCATGCTTAGAAACTTATTATGAAAATCAAATTATCTTTTAAAAGAAAATATTTATGCTTTCTGTTATAATGGGGCCTGAAAATCCGCAGAGGAAAGATTGCAAGGATAGATGGATATTGAGAACACTCTGCTTCATAACATTGCCCTTTCTAATTTATCTGTTTGAAGCATAATGTTTTATTGCCTGCTTGAATGCTAATTTACAATCAAAGCTTTCTGATTTGTACTATTTTCCCTTCATGTACATGTATGTGATATGCATGTGTGTGTGTCCTCATGTGCACATGTGGGTGGGCATACAGGAGTTCACATTTGATGTAGGGATACTCCCTTACTCACTCTTCCACCTTATTCTTTGAAGCAGGGTCTCTCAGTCAATCCCAGACCTTCCTGATAAGCTGGACTTTAACCAGAGTGATCTGGGGATTTCCCCATCTCTACCCACTCAGGTTGGAATTCCAGATGGGCAGCCATGTCTCTTGGGCATTTGGGTGGGTGCTGAGTATCTGAGCTCTGGCTCTATTACTCTCTAGCTGTGGGGCTTTCTCCCTAGCCCTTGATTCATAGGGTTTTTTTTTTTTTGATGTTTCATGTTCACTATTGTTATTTTTATTACTATAAAATGTTTTGCATGTTGCTGAGATGATACTTCTTAGAATAGGTTAAAAAAAATTCGAAAACTGAATCATTGCCTGGGAGCTGGCAAAGACTGATCCCCAAATTGTGCAAGGTGACTTGGGGTGCAAAAATTCTTGAGGTGGTTGCAAGACAAATACCAGACCACATCTAAGCAGACCGCAAGGAGCAAGGGTGATGATCATAGGAGTTGTAGTGATGATGTGGAGACAAACACTGCCAACCTCACGATAGCGCTAGGTGGAAAAGCTGGAAGGTGACACACGACCACTCCACAGAAGTGTGAAGACCATTGATCCTCACTTACCCTGAAGTCTGGAGCACAGGTTTTCTAAGCCCAATGAGCAGCAAGCAGCTATTTTCAGCCAACTGCCACGAGCAGACAGGTTTTATACCCTAAGCCCTCCTGGAGGGTCAAGTTTAGAGACCTTGCCAATTCTTCAGATTGAAAGTGTTCACTCTTTAGAACTCCATCAGTTGCCTCTTAACTGCTAAACACTAATACCTCAGCAGTTCCCATGAAACAGAAAATAAAACAAGAAGTTGATGTAAATATGTAACAAAATCAGACACGGGAGACACTGCTTCTCTGTCGGGTGCTTCCTCGCATTTGAGAAATCCTTGCTGTGTAACTCCTACAGCAGAGAGAAGTTAGCGGATGCGAGAAAGCAGGTTATTCTTCACATGCTCAAAGTCAAGATCACAACCACATGAAATTCCAGGCCTGGGACAGGAAAAGGGATTTATTATGTGTTATCTATGTATTACTTAGTCAACCAGATCCTAATAAGATTTCTCTTATTAGGATTGGGCTTTCTCTTATTCTAATGATTAATTAGTTAATAGAGCCCCAAATCTGTGTAACAAGACTGTATCCCTAATCTGTCACTGATTAGTCTGCTCGCTTGTCCCCTGACTAATCGTACATAACGAGCAATCAGCGCACTGAGAAGCAATCTGGATCTGGCACTACACAAACAATTACGCCGGTGTTAACATCAAGATTGGAGCTACTGTGGTAATCAAAATTCAATGTATAATCCTGGTAGGTTCTCTTCTTAGGCTTCTAATAATTTACGACTGCCAGGCTCTTAAATCTTTTCTTTGATGTTGGGTTTCAGCAATGATTCCAGTGAACTTTGAGTGTAGATTAGATTGAACCAGGAAGACCAGTTACCTGTCTGCTTGCTGTTCTTTATACCAGCCCACCATTGGGGTCCCTGCACAAACATTTAAGATTAGAGATAAACACTAAAGGAGGCATCTTTTCTGAGTCACCACAGATATTTTTCTTAGAAGTGATTTTAAGACTCAGTTCAAAGAACTATATTAACATAATTTAATGGTTTTTTTTCCCTTCAAACAAAGTTGAAAAAGCCTAGTATTTATGCGTTCTTTAGGTAAGCACTAAGCTAGAGGACTCTGTACTTGTAGAGTTGTGGAGAATACTGCCCAAATTAGGCAGGAAGTATAATTGCATAGCAGGCCTGTGGTAAATAAGCAGTGGGAGACAGCCTTTAAGCTTGAGGAAGAACTGTTAGTTAGTTTTAAAAAGAATATTTTGTGAATACAGAGTATCTAATCCGTTATAATGAGACATGTTTTCGTTTGTTTGTTTGTTTTCTTTCGAAGCAAGGTTTCTCCTTGTAACAGTCCTGGCTGTCCTGAAACCAGGCTGCTTGGAACTCAGTGAGTTCCACCTGCGTCTGCCTCCCAAGTGCTTGGGATTAAAGGTGTGAGCCTCCACTGCATGGCAAGACCTTGTTCCTTTTATAGATTTTTGTCTTGAAAGAACATTTTGCAGAAATGCCTAAGGTAGAGATTTAAGGCTGAACTTAAATCAGAGCTTGAGCATGTGGAATTGCTAGTAATTCCCCTTTTCCCTTCAAATTAAGTTTTCTTTGGTGTCCCTTAAATGTCATATGCCAGGCATAATTTTTTAGGGTGACATACAATTCATCTTGATCAGATTCCTTTTTAACTGTCCCCATTGGCAAGATGAATCCTTCATTGGGTAGCTTGTTATATCGAAGTTTTGAGATTCCAGACCTGGACATCATTTGATCTCATAGTCATTATCAATCGTGTTTATATTGCTAATGCTTCTCTTTTAGGAGAACTTTGGGATCCTTAAGATGACTTGAATTCAATGACAATTTCAAGGCAATTGCTCCTAACTGGCTTTTCAATTCAGAGGGCTTGTTATGACTGGGGATTTTTCTCTATTTTGTCGTTCATTTTGACTCTAAAGCTTTGTTCCATGGTGCTTAGTTACACATACTGTAATAGGTGTTTTCTTATTTCCATAATGATATCAGTACAGCTGTGTTTTTGACAAGAGTTCAGTTGTCAGTTTTCCCTTAGTAAAAGGAGCCAGCATATTTGAATGTGTGGCTGAATACATTGCTTTTCACTCTGATGTCTTTAAGAAAGAAAGCAGTTCATAGAATCATTGTGAGCTGTAAAACTGTAACATTCTGCTGGTAAGTAGTGACACACCTTGGGTAAATAATGAAGTATTTTATTTCACAGTCCCTTCCACTGCTTTATTGGTAACATAAATTTATATTGCATCAGAATAGGTGTACTCAAAGGGAGAGGGACCATGATTTCTTTTTAGGACTGAATCTCCATTTAAAGGATGATTATTGCTGTTGAAGCAGGACCCTCTCCCCTCAGACTCCAGTTTTGTTGTTTTCTGTGGTGGTGAGGAAGAAGCAAGGGAGAGCTGTTAGTAAAAATAAGAATTGCTAAATCAGAGCGAAGTCTCTCTTTGGACGTTTTAAGTTCACATGCTTGTGCTGTCCAGACCCTGACGACAACAGAAACAGGAGTTAACTTTTAGCATACTGTTGGCCAAACAGGTAAGTCATTTCTAGTTACGTATCTTAATAGTATGGAATAGTTTGATGAAATGGCAATACCTAGAACAGATCTTCTTGAGAGTTCCCAGTTTTATAAAACTCAGAACTGTTACCAGACATGAGAGAAGACATTATGCTGGACTTAATGGTCATATCTGTAAGGCCAGCACCCAGGAGTCTGAGGCAGGAGTACTCGTAGTTCAGTGCCACCTTGGGCTGTATACTGAGACACTGTCTTAAAAGTTAAAAAAAGATTATTTGTTTTGGTGTGTTGCTATAGTCTACTCTAGGACATACTTGCCATGGCCAAGCTTTTCTCTTTTTTCTCTCCCCTCACCTCCCCTTCCTTCTCCTCACTCTCTATTCTTTCTTTTCTTTCTTCTCTTCCCGCTCCTCCTCCTGTTTTTCCTTCTCTCCTCCCCTCATCCTCTCCTCTCTTCTCTTTTATTTCAAAGGGTCTTAACTGTGTAGTCCAGACTGACCTTGAATTTATCCTCTTGCTTTTCTCAGGCCCTGTAGTCCAGTGCTGGGATTACAGGAATACTTGACTATGCTCAGAATATTCCATTTTCTGTATAAAATTTCTCTTCCTTGCTTTTTCCTCTTCATTTTCTTCTTTCCCTTTGGGCAGCCTATGTCCCACTCTGCTGAGGATCACACCTAGGGCCTTGTACTTAAGGTACAAGCAACTGAAGAGCAGCTCAGTCTCCTCCTCCCCCTCTTTTTCCTCCTCCTCCTCTTCCGCTTCCCCCTCCCCTATTTTGTTTTGGTGGTTCTGGCGATAGAGCCCACGACTTCACACATGATAAACAAGTGTTCCTTATTGAGTGTGGCTCTCACCATTCATCAAAGAAGTTTCTCTTTAACAGAGGCCATTATAGAAAAACCACAGTTGGTTTAAAAGCAGACAACAACCGATCACAGGGTGCCCAGCTTCAGTGGATACATCCACAACATAACCCCTACACCTAAGGCTCAGGGAACATCTTTGAACAGTTGGCGGAAAGACTACAAGAGCCAGAGGACCAGGAAGTCTGGTGTGAGACTGTGTCTCCTAGACAGAACAGAGAAACTATACCTATGAAATGTCAGTGGTATGGCCACCTGAACAAGGCATCACCTCTAGACTTGCTAAGGTAGAAGGGAGAACCCTCATGGAGGTCCCACCCCTAGACAAAGAACTGCAGGCAACTGAGGGATGCTGAGAGCGGGAGATGTAGTCTCCCCAAGGGATGAGCCCCTTAATTAGTCATCTCTTGTCTGTCTTCTGAGAATCAGTGCCGTGTAACTCCATAGAAACCCTAAGAAACTCTGTGATCTTAAAACAAGGACATTTCCTTCACGTGTATTTTCACAACTTTTGGCTCAGTGCCATCTGTGACTGGGCGAGACCCCACCTACAGCAATCTTTTGGCTCCATTCAACAAGTGTGTATTCTGTGTTTTTGACCAGACAGAGAGGTGCTCTGTCTGGCCCTGGGGGTGTAGCTTTCCTGTCTCTCACACTGTCCTGCTTTCTAAGTAGAAGTTTAGCCAGTTGGCCTTGGTATGATGTTCGCCACATTACATGATACCATTAGCATGGCATTATTTATCACATAGTAAGATTACATCATCTTTTCACTTAGCTGCTGCAAGACGTGTGTAACAGGCAATACTACTTTGTAAAGCTTGCTGAAGCCTACTCTTTATAAAAGAAGCGTGTCATTCAGGAGTCAGGCTGACCTCTTACACGGTGTGAAAATGAGGGGTAATTTGTATTCTCTACTATGAAATCAGAAGCAACGAGTGCTCTATATTGCGGATACAAAGCGCTGATTTGTTCCTCCGGCAGGAGTGCACTTGAGCAGATGCTGGTTTCCAGGGCTCTGTTTTCTCTTCTTAGTCCCCATTCATCATCATCTTCACCTAGTGTCATTTTATTAAATTTTGCAAGTGTGATTTTGGAACCCAGGGATGGGTTTAAATTGTATGCATCTGCAATCAGCCATGTCATACTTATTTGTAAAATGAAAACAACTCTTTTGGAGGGGAGGGCAGAGTCTTTCCTATATAGCCCAACCCATCTCAAACTCAACAGCCCTTCTGCCCCTCAACTTTCTTAGTGCCGAGATTACATCTATGTGCTATTCTGCTGGGCTGTAACGTTTAACAAATCATTTTTATTTGTTTTATCTGTATAGTGTAAAAGGCAAAACAAACCCAGACAAACGAACAAACACCCTGTATTAGGCCCTTATAAGATACTTTTCTCCTCGTAAATTCTTGAATTCTATTTACGTTCACCTTCGAAATTCTTAACAGCTTACCTCTGAAATGCGGTAGGCCTTGTGAACTCAGCGTGCATTCTCCGTGCCTCGCCGTTTGGCACGGTGGCTCTGTAGGTGCTTTATAGCAGCACGCTCCACTCGTATTCTCTGTAAGGATTCGTTTGGTTTTGTTTATTTTGTTTTTCTTAAATAGCAGTTAAGTTTTGTCACCCATTTCAAACCTCCTAGTCCACTGTTCGTGTGACCTGTGGCTGTTATGTCAACGTTCTGCTTACCTATTGCTCTCTATGGTAACAAGATGTGTGTGCCTCACATGAAACATACTTTATAAAACTCTTTAAAGCCATTTTTTTTTTTTTTATAAAAAAGGAACATGCAATTCAGGGGTCTGTATGAGCTTTCTCCTACTGTGTGAATGGTCCCCTGGCCAAATACATTTGGGAAACCTTGATTAAAGGTGACTCAACTTAGAAGACTTTCTCAAAACTTCCACTATCCAGATATACTGTAAGGTCTTCTTCCAATGTGTTTGATTTAAAAAAAAAAAAAATTCTCCCCTCTTGGAAATAACATTTTCTAGAAACTGTTTTGAGAACATTCATTTAGTTATTTAGCAAGGTGTACATTCATACTTTTAAAAAATTCAGCAAGGTGGTGTTGGCGCGCACCTTTCAACACTCAGAAAGCAAGCAGAGCTCTGTGAGTTCGAGGCCAGCCTGGTCTACCAGGAGAGTTCCAGGACAGGCAGGGCTACACAGAGAAGCCCTGTCTCGGAAAAAACAAAACAACAACAACAACAACAAAAAAAACAAAACAAGCAAATAAAAGTCAAACAATACTGGACTGTTTGAGTACAGATAACCACCTACTGATAGATTTAGTAATTTGCTTGTAATGAGTTAATAATAAAAATTGCCCATAAGAGAAGTTCTTTATGAGAAACAACTTTATTTTATTATTATTTTGAGTCTTGGTATATAGCCTTGAGTCCACGCCCTCCTATCTCAGTTTCAAAATTACAGAAATGGCTGACCCTTGGGCCCAGCCCTAAGATAAACCAAGGAAGTCTTAACAGCTTGAAGTGTCCACCGTCACCCTGTTTGGAATTAGTGCTTCACTGGGAGCAAGCTGTCGAGAGTGGAAGTGCATCAGCCATGTGTCAGCCACCGGAGCTCACGTTGCTGTTCAACGGAGTGAGCTAAGAGCTTGCAGATGGTTTGAAATGCCACGCACACTTGGTGAGTCAGCTCTAACACATCGCATTTGCAGCTCCGTGGCTGCGAGTGACGACACATGAGCCGCATGTCCTCAGTAGCTTGTCTCCTAGAGACAACTTGGCAGGCAGACATCTTGCAGATAAATGAGGAAAGATTGTCTATTTCAAGTGGCATAAGACATTCCTTAAAGCAGTGTGTCATATCTGTTCATACAGTCAGCATTTTCTTTGGAGCAGAAAATCTCCTCTCAGGCTACCCGAGTGCATGGCAGACAGCTTTGGAAGCATAGCACTCGGGAGATAGCAAGCAAGCACTATGCATTTGTTGTAATGAGGGGCTCGGGCTGCGTTCCCGGTGCCGGGCCCCTTGTGCCATCCGGCTCCCAGTGTGTACCCGAAATAATTACACAGAAACTGTATTCATTGAACTACTGCCTGGCCCATTAACTCTAGCCTCTTATTGGCTAACTCTCACATATTTGTTTAACCCATTTCTAATAATCTGTGTGTCACCATGAGTCGTGGCTTACCGGGAAAGATTCAGCGTGTCTTCATGGCAGGCGGCTCACAAGGGGCCCGGCGCAGGGAACACAGCCCGAGCCCCTCATTACAACATGCATTCACGAGAGCAATGTCTACAAATAGGTCAGGAAGTTTCTTGTGCCTATATGTATTTCTTTTCCTTCTTCCTGCTGGATACCAGCTGGGAAAATCAGTAACTTATAAAAATGCTTATCATTCATTTTATATGTATTACTGAATTTTAATTTTTCATAATCTATAAGGTTAGGTTTTGATAAATATTTAGAGAGAAAGGAAGTACATCAAAAGGCTCTCCAAAGATAAGCAATGCTAGATTCAAAATATGACCTTTCCTCTTTTTTTATTTTTATTTTTTATTTTATTGAGCTATACATTTTTCTCTACTCCCCTCCCTTCAGCCCTCTCCCATGGTCCCCATGCTCCCAATTTACTTAGGAGATCTTGTCTTTTTCTACTTCCCTTGTACACTGTTGTCCAGGTTCTCTGTGATTGTGAATTGTAGGTTTTCTTTGCTTTATGTCTAAAAGCCACTTATGAGTGAGCACATGTGATAATTGTCTTTAGCCAGGTGACCTTTCCTCTTGATACAAACATGCTCATACCTTCTGTGAGTGTTCTTTCATCCAGTTTCTACAGAGACCCCGAACTCTGAGGTTTCTAGATATAGGCAGTGATGGATTAGACCTGACTGAAGATGCAAGACTAGAGAAGTTTCTGGAAACATTTTTTTAATTCATAAATTTTCATAAGACCTTTACATTATGTAATCTATTACGTCTCATTGTTATCTCAGAACAGTTAATGCATTATTCAGAAAGATTCAAGTGTCTTAAGCTTCTCTGACTTTATCTAAGGCACTTAAGAAACTTTTCGCTATTAAAAAGTCTTTACTGACAGAGAGAAGATTCCAACTGGCTTTGTTGATCTTGAAATCAGGAAGGACCACAGGATGTGATCCTGTTTATGATGAACTTGCTCAGAAGCAGAGAGGAGCCCATTACGTACACTTATGTAGGATGGATAAAACTGCATAATATAGGAGTTTGTTCATTACTGTATCTGATTTAATGATGAACCAATCCTGTGTGATCCTGGACTAAAGAGATTACCCTGCTCTGTAACCTGTGAATTTGGCATTGGATGCAGATTCTAACTCTTGACACCATGAGACCCATCCTAATATATTTGTAATGTTTGATATTTGATCCCCTTCGAAAAGTAAATATGTGTTATAGGATTCACAGAAGTTCACATTATGTCATTTTGATTAATATTTCAGTAGGTGCTAGAAGCTAAGTCTCTTTGGCTCAGCCTGTATTTGAGTGCCTGTTGGTATCTGTTTTTGGTGTTGGAAATTGACCAGGATTCATGCATGCTAAACACGTGCTTTACCACTATATACCTCGGCCTTAATGCTAATTTTGATATGAGTATTACCTTAAAATTATAGAGACTAGTAATAAATAAGTTTTCTCCTAAAGAAAACAAGCTTGGATCAGAAGTTCAACCTACACAGTCTTGAAGTTTTCCAACCGACTAATTCATAATTTTCTATTTGGAGGGAATTAGTGAGAGAGGGTTGCTTGTGTGGGATCCCTGATGTCTACATGGTAGGTACAAGTAGGACTACCCATATTATGATGCCAACTTTCTCAGTCACCTTGAATTACACATGGGAACAAAGCTGGGAGGAAAGTGACCTCAGATCCATGTGAGTTTCTCTAGTAGAGAGCTACTGCCCAGCTGATGGCTGGAGGGACCGGTGGTAAGTCTTCACTAGACACGGCACTATGGATGTAAAGGCCCACCTTTGTGAGAGTTGAGAAGTCCTTTTCATAAGAATCTGAGAATGAGCCTCTTGCTAATGATGACCTCCATTTTCCTTACTTGGAATGATGTACCACTAATAGCTACAGGAAAGGAGTTAGCCATAATCCATAATAATCCATATGCCTATTTTGTGAAAATGGTGTTTTTTGTTTGGTTTATTTGAACAAAATTGTCTGAGTGGGTTTTCTTTTTTTTTTTTTTCGTGTGTGTGTGTGTAAATGCCCTGGATAGATTTCTTAGTAGAACTTAAATCTTTCCATCACCTCTCATACCCCAGAGAACGATGTAGCTTGAACTCCATATCACATCTCCATTTCAAGACTTATTCTTCTTTATGTAGGTCAGAACATCCCTGGAGAACAGGAGTGCGTGGTGACAATGGGAGAGTCCCTTACCCTAGCTGCACAGGCATGCTGTTCAATTCTGTTAATAGTTGATTGTTTTTTCAAAAGCAAAATCACTTCTCAAAATGATGTGGATGGATTGCTCTGCCAGACTGATTCTGAGAAGCCCACATGTGCCTTGTAGCAGGAGAGGCAGAGCAGGATGCCTGCTAATACATACAGAAAGTGTTTACTTATGAGAGGGACCTTGTTCCTTCCTTGTCTGACCCCCAGTAGCACTGACTCCAATTTGCGACCCTGGTGCAGTTCGACACTTATTATTGGTATCAGAGGAGGTATTGCCAAATCCTTTCTCACCATCAACACCACTATGTAGAGCCATGAGGCCTGTGGTTAGGTCTCAAATCAAGAACAAGTGGCTGAGGTGCCTATTCAACATATTAAAGCAGACCTGGCTACCAGGTTCTCCCAGCATGCCTCAGTCTCTTCCTATTACAGACTATGACTGGCATACCCTGCTCTGTACCCTGAACTCTCCAGCCCAGGAGCTGAGCTGGCCTTCCTCTGAGGCTCTTCCCTATGTAACCTAGCCATTTGGCTATACCCAGTTCTTTTCTGGCTTCTTGGTCTTTCCTCTCCCCTCTCCCTTATCTCTTCTCTTCAGATGGCCTGACTCACTGGTCATGTTCACTCTGGAAGCTCCCAGGTATCGCTTCCTCCAGCCACGTTGTCACTCATATATGCAATAAACATTCTCCTCCACCTTACTTAGGATCAGTTATGTCCTTTTTTTCCCCATTCATCTATAGTATAATTCGATTTTAGAGAACAGGGGGCCTACTTATCCTCTTACACTCATGAGCTCTCCTCTTCCTTTTTGGGGGGTTGTAGCATGAGGGGCCTGCTTGTTGGGGTTTCTGTCCTGCCTGGTACCCCACAGACGGCAAGCCCCAAAGAAAAATTACACAAGAGTCTGCATTAGGTTATAAACTGATTGGTCCATTAGCTCAGGCTTCTTATTAGCTCTTGTAGCGTACATAGCCCATTATTCTTATCAATGTTAGCCACATGGCTCAGTACCTTTCTCAGCGTGGCAGGTCACATCCTGCTTCTTTGGTGGTCCAGACAGGAATGCCGAGAGAGCTTCCTGCTTCCCACAATTCTCCTATTCTCCTGGCTCCGCCTCTACTTCCTGTCTGGTTGTCCCACCTTACATCCTGGCTATTGGCCAATCAGCGTTTATTTAAATCATGATTGACAGAATACGGACAATTCTCCCGCACCAGGGGGGTGGGGGGACAGTAGTTTCAGGTGTATTTTTGTTCAGGTGTATTTTGTATCTTCATTTAGTACAAATTCAAGGCCGCCTACTTGCAGGCTCTGGGATATCTCTCTCGACTCTTTCCCTCACTCACCTGTGCTTTTCTGCTCCCATCCTTGGACCACAAAAGCACCGTGCGTCTCCTCCTCCAGCCCCACCTCTCCTGTGGTATGTCCACTGATAACACCACTGTCAAAGCTGTCTTTCTTACCTCAGCACCTTCTGTTAGCGCGTTGAGCCGCAGGCGCTTCTTTGCACCCTTGTGTTGTAAACAGACCTGCTTGGATCTCCCCACGGTCCTCATCCGTGGGTATGTTTAGTGCCTGGGAAATGTGTCTATGATCCGAAGGCACGGAAACTTAGCACAGGACCAAGACAACTCTGAAACCGTGTCTGTGGGAAGTGGCAAGGCCTTGATAGCCATCAGCGCACACCGCCTGGCTTGTCTGCCCATCATCCTCCCAGTGTTTTCAGGTGCGCTTGTGTAACTTCCAGTGTTAGGTTACGTGTTGACATCTCTGAGGATCGCCTTGTGTTGACGAAGGCTTTTTAGCTGCAGGAACCCCAACAAAACAAAGGAGCTGACTGCACACTTTACTCACGAATTACACCTGCCCATAATGTTTGTACGATCTTCCGGAGTCCAGTGGGACAGTCTGATTTTAAAAATCCTACGTGAATTGCAAGCTGATGCTCCTCTCCTGGATGTGCTTTCAGAGAATCAGGAAGTGAACTGAGCCCCATGGCTCAGAAATCCCCTTGCTTTTTGAGCTGTTGCTTTTAAAATATTTTATAACAAGCCCGAGGTCAGGACAAGTTCAGCTATAACTGATGTGTGGACACTGGAAATGGCAGAGGATTGAATCCTCTCCACCTGCTGCCACTAGAAAAATCCTATAGATACCTCAGTTTGAATTTATTTTCTATTGTCTTTGTCAATATTGACTTTGTTTGCATTCTACTTTATTACATTCTTATTTTTCACGCCAGACGTTCTTAAGCTCTTGGATTTATTGTGTGAGGGAAGCAGGCACATTGTAGAGAATGAGGAAGTTTTCACAGGCAGTGAAGTCATTTTTATCATATTTATATTTTGTAAACAAAATAAAAGCCTTTGCTTTGCATTTACAGCATTTATCTGGATGCTCACTGTCAGTTAAGACCATGGGCACAGCCTCGGCATCTTCTCTGCTTTTATTGCTATCAATTAAAAATTGCCGCCATAACACGAAGTTCAAGTCTTGTTACATTCCTCTCAGAACTACGTTTTCCCCCTTGGTACTGTGGTTCTGAAAGCTTTTATTGCAAAGAGAATGACAATCTGACAGAGTTTTTTTGTAAGGCTGAGGGCATTAGAAAGGGAGGGCATCGGTGATAGTGCCCAACTCCAAGTTCTTTAAGGATTGTCTCCCCGTGCTTACCAAGCAGATATCCTGAAGCAGGAACCTTTGAGTATCCTTTACAGCCCTGGAGGAGAAATAATCTTGGCTTGCCCTAAGGGAGGTAAGTTAGCAGAATACTAGAGCAACAGTGAGCAGGAATGCCGTTTGGAAGCCATCATGAATTTTCACATCAACTCAGCATTCTCCCTGAATTTCGGTTGTGTTCCTGCTATGCCAAAAGTCCTAGTGATCAAAATCCAGTGAGATGAGAGTTATAAGCACACAGGAAAGGCAGAGAAGTAAATATTGTGAAAGCTTGGACAGAAATAAATCAACGGATATAATGTAAATATCCATTCTGCTTATGAAAAAGAATGCCTCATGTTCTCATCCCGAAGTATTTTCTGTGGTTTTGGTAAAAAATAGAAAGCTGTTGTCTGAAGGCCACGGGTTGTTTGATCCTGTTTGTTCAAAGACGCTCAGATTCCTTCTTGTCCTGACCAAGTTGACCATTGGTCCCTTCACGCCTTTACACAGAATGTGCTTATGTGTGTTTCTCTGTGCATGCCTGAAGAGGTCAAAGAGCAAAGGTTAGCTGTGGATAACTGTGTCTCAGTGGGTTCATGAAATAAATTATCATTGCTCTTCCTCGCTGGCGTGCCATACCCATTTCAGCATATGCTGCTTTCACATTGTGAGCAGTGGGCACAGTGGCATGTTTGCTGATGAAATTTGCATGCCAACTTATCACAGTTAGTACCGGACTTTATGTTCACACAACTCCATGTAAAGTATGAGTAGAAATACAGTCTACTTAATAAACATTGCTTCCCCATTTGAAGTATTTCCTTCTGAGTATATATTGGGTGGAACAAATATATTCAACTAAAAAAATACTTCTTTACCAAATTGTGTCTTTGCCGAAGTTCAAAAGAAAGAGAATAAAAGGAAGACTGCATAATTATCAGAGCTAAAACTTTGTAATATTTGATTGACATCTCCCTATAGGCTCCAATGCTTGCATTTAGAATAATATTGCCTTGACTTAGATTTTTCATTTTCTGATCTAGGCGTGAGAACCAGCATAATATGGCTCATGCACCATTGCTGATCCTAAGTCATGTCATACATTACATATAGGATGTTTATAGCGGTTCTTGCTTAGAAGGGTGCTATTCAATGCCATGGGTAGTTGAGATTTTCATGGTCCAAGGGATGATGTGGATGAAGTAAGATCAATGAGAGACAGGATATATGTAACAGGAGAGAGGAGAGGGCCTGCTTTTTGTCCCAGCCGCCTGGCTAGCTTACACCCGAAATAGTCACTCAGAAATTGTATTAATTAAATCACTGCCTGGCCCATTAGTTCTAACCTCTTATTGGCTAATTCTTACATCTTAATTTAACCCATTTCTGTTAATCTGTGTTCACCATGAGGTCGTGGCTTACCGGGAAAGATTCAGCATATCTGAATCTGGCAGCTTCATGGTGCCTCTCTCTCTGTCCTTCTTCCCAGCATTGAGTTCTATCTACTCTGCCTACCTAAGTGCTGCCCTATCAAAAGGCCAAGGCAGTTTCTTTATTCAACCAATGAAAGCAACACATAAACAGAAGGAACTCCTACACCAGATATACTTCAATATCACTGACAAGGTTGGTTACTGTGTTCCCTGCTTTCTACTGGCTTCCTCTGTCTTAGTAAGCTACCTTACCTGTGATTAGTGCTTATGCAGGCAGTGAAGGCATCGGGAGCAGGGCTGCAACACAGTCATAGCACTGCAAGGGAGCAAAGGTCTTTACTTACTTACTGGGTGCAGTGTGGTCCATAGTCTTGTAGAAAATATGGCAGGGAGAAAACCTGTAGGTAAGTTTGTTGAACACAAGTTTCTGCTGTTGTTCATCTTTAAGCAAAAACTAATTTATAAGCGAGGTGCAGAGGGTTAGTAGTGATATTTTGACTTTTGGTCATGACACTCGTTCTTATGGGCTTTGTGGGGCAGAAGTAGAGGTTCCTCAGCAGCAAGTGTCTTAAAATGGTAGGGTGGGGGTGAGGGTAAGGAGGAGGGTTCATATGGGGTTTTTCTTACAAGGTTTGACTTTTGGGAATATGCCAACCTCATCCATCCTGTATAGTTCAGTCTGTTTTGAAGTGCCGAGGGATGGCTATCCATCTGTTTCAGTGACTCATTTTTTCATATCAGCTACTTTCATTTTCTTTAGAGTCTCCTGAAAAATAAAGTGTTTGCCTCCAAGGTCCCTGTATTAGGTTTCAATCGTTTTGACAAATTCCCCAAGAGAGTAAACTTCAAAGGAGGATAAGGTTTATTTAGGGTCTTGGACCTGGTGCTTTAGGGCTCTGTTGACACAGTCCATCATGGTGATGGGGAAGCAGAGAGGCTGGATGAGGTCTTACTGATGTTCCTATGTTTCTTTTCCCTTTCAAAGGCATACTGAATGACCTGACTTGCCAGTTCTGAAAGCTTCCCCTATTTCCTGGAAGTGACATCAATTGGCAGCCAAGCCTTCCACAAGGGTGTTTTAGATCCAAACATGACAGTTACTTCCTCTCACTAATGTTTCCCTGAATGTGAATGACAAAGGTTGCTGGGGGTTTTCTGAGCCTTTCTGCTGTGGATTCTCAGAGTGTTACCTGTAACTGTTTCTGTCTTGAACTCTCAAAATCCTAACAAATCTGACTTAAACTGTTTTAAAGAATTATTCAGCTATATGTGGTGGCTACACATCTTTATTTCGAGCACTCTGAAGGTAGAGGTAGCCAGATCTTTGTAGGCCTGATCTACATAGACAGCCAGGGCTATGCAAAGAGACCCTGTCTCAAACAAAACAAAACAAAGAATTATTCAAATGAGAATACCAGGGTCCTTAAATTTTTTTTTTTTTGGTTTGTTTGATTTTGGTTTTTTTGAGACAGGGTTTCTCTGTAGCTTTGGATCCTTGTATACCAGGCTGGCCTTGAACTCGCAAAAATCTGCCTGTCTCTGCCTCCCGACTTTAAATCATTTTGAGAACACTTCTGCTGTTTGAAATAAGACAGCATCTTAGTTGTTTCTATTACAGGTGTGCCATGCCGTGTTAGTTTCTCTTGCCACAATAATGCTGTACAGTCACAACACACCCCAAAATTTAGTTTCTATGTTCTAACAGCTCTGGAAAGAATTTCACTCTTACAATATCAGATTCTCAGCAACTGGGAGGAAGAGGCAAGAAGATCTGAAGTTCAAGGTCATTCTCAGCTAGTTAGGTCAGATGGGTCTACTTGAGGTTGTCTCAGAAAAGCAAGGAAACAAACAAATAAAACAGCAACAAACTCTAATCCTGGTTACATAGCTCAGGGGCAGAGAGCTTGTCAAGAATGCACTTGGCAATGCAGAACAAAAAATTTAAAAATCCAAGGCATTTTAAAAATACATTGGTGAAAATATGAAGTAGGCAGTTAGAGCAAGTTGAGGAATATCAACTATGGCCTCCAATCCTATCTGATAGCATTCTTAGGCCTTCCATAGGTGGAGAATAGGGTTTTCGTTACTCAGGTTGCTAGGTCGGATATAGATGTGGGCTAGGTCCTGCTCTTTAGCAGGGCTAAAGATAGCCTAAAGGAAATTGCCATCAGGCTATTGGGTCAACAGCACTGCATATTGAATGTTGTCATTGGGTTTCATCAGTGTTATGTCTGTGCAGAGGGCTTCTTTCAAGGAATTATTCTTTATAGTTATAGGCTTAACAAAATAAGGACTAAATAGGCATTCACTGGGTTAAAAACTGATTTTGAACCTAATTCTTTGGTTACCGCACAGACACTTCTATCTTAAAAATTACAGTTTTTAATCTGTTTATATTATGCGTAAGCAGCTGGGCCACCAGCCTCTCTGAGGCCTACCTATAATGTTAATCTCCTGGGTGTTGAATAACCAACGTTTCTATTGATGGACCTCTTGATTTCCTACTGTGTGCCGACGGGGAGCATGCTTCACTAGCCTTGAGATGAGATGGAGTTTGGGGCCAAGTTGAGAACCCCTGTGCTCAGCAACACTCAAAGAGCTCGGTTTCCACAGAGTCTTTGAAAGCCTTCTAAGAGCTATACTGTGTAATTTGAAGCTATGTCAGGAAGGAACTCCAAAAGAATGACAAGTTTCCAGGAGTGAAAAATACATACATTAATTCTTTGAAAGGATTTTTTTTCTCTCTCTCTCTCCTCACATTTGTGACAGATCCTTTCTAGGCTGGAACTCAAGCTCAGAAACAGTTACACTGGTTCCCTTTTCTGTATCGGTTTAGGTGGCAATTCTGTCCTTTCTCACCACACATCCATACATGGACACACCAGGGCAAAGCCTTGTTTTAATATGAGAGTCAGCTGATCATACCAAACGAGCTCTTGACAGACAACAGTCAGCCCCTTTTCTGCCTCTGGAACTCAGGCTATGGGTGAAATCTTAGCCTTTTCCTGCTCGGTTTGTCATGAATGATTTATACAGATGCTTTCCCTTCTGTGATTCTAATTTAAACTCCAGTTTTATGTTAGTAATAACGTGAGCAACCTCAGATGTTCTCTGTGGACATCACTGTCAAGGAGACTCTCCCTCACTGTTTCTTTTCCTTTGGCTGGAGAATGAAAATTTGCTCATGATTATTGATCTTTAAAGGGAGTTCACCAGCAAATTTCATACATTGTGATTATGGAAGTCATTTCTTACACTTGAAAATGGAGAACGTTTTTGGTGTTGAATTTAAAAGTAACTCAGAGTGTAGACTTTGTGTGTGTGTGTGTGTGTGTGTGTGTGTGGAATGTAATTGAACTGTGCTCAGGTGACGAGCACACCACAGTTCTTCCAGGGAAACCAAGGATGGGATGGAAATAGAATCTGTCCTGTTTTATTTAAGAATCCCACCCAAAGAAAAAAGTACCAATACTTCACCATGTGAGAGTTATTCCGGCCAGTGAAACGGCTGCTCGGATGTAGAAACCAGATGGTCTTCATTAGCCGGAAAGCTTAAAACAGCATAAATCCACAGACTCAGCCAAGCTATGGATCTGGACCCTGTCTTGCCAAGCTAGGGAAACAGAGGGCTCCTTGTTCCAGCCCCTCTTAGCTGGGACCCGGGTGAAAAATGCTGCCAGACCTGCTCTTTAAGGAATTTTCATCTTGATAATGAGAAGGAGAGAAAGTTCTTGGAGAAAAGGAACACCTTGTTTGAAGGGCAGACAGAGAACAGGTTCCAGAAGCGGCCTCTGTACTTCATTGTAAATTGCAGCAATTGTCCGTGTGGGCTTCCACCTTCACCTTTGCAGACTGGTCCACATTAGAGTCTGTATGTTTACCTTTATTTCCGCTGTGCCTATTTAAGGCCAACTTGTAGCTACAGTGCTGTTAGCAGAGACCATTGCATTTCTTTGCTCTCTGTGTTGTGGCTTGGGGGAAAAGAAAACCAACCAACCAACCAATCAAACAAACAAACAAAAAACCTTTTTTTCCCCCTGATAGCAAAGGTTTGTTTCCAGAAAGTTTGGCAGTGTAGCATCTCCGTTGGTCTAGCTCAGAGTTCTGGAAGTGGCCTCTTGCTTTTGAAACCATGGATTAACCCACTGTTGCAGCTGGTTGTTTTGTTCATTGGCACTGAACACAGTTTTCTCATGGGAAAGTATTTCCAGTTTCAGGATGCCAGCGACAAGCTATACAGGCGACAAGGAGTATTTTCATATTTAACCCCCCCAAATACACGATTCGTGAAGGACCAGCTATGTATAGGGTTCTAGTCTTTAGTGTCATACATTTCTGAAAAAGTAACTTGATGGTTAAGATGAAGCGTTATTCCACTGGTCACAGTCCCCATTTACTAAGTTGTGTCTGTTTCTTTTCTATGAAGGG
This sequence comes from Ondatra zibethicus, assembly GCA_004026605.1. Classification (NCBI taxonomy): domain Eukaryota; kingdom Metazoa; phylum Chordata; class Mammalia; order Rodentia; family Cricetidae; genus Ondatra; species Ondatra zibethicus. The sequence goes on along the minus strand of PVIU01000212.1, from coordinate 364,179 downwards.
AGATAGGTTTGGAAGTGTGGAGTAGTTATCTTCCAGTTGTCTTTGAGAGCATGAATCTGATAGCAAATATTCTAGGATCCAAAGGTTTCCATTTCATGGATGTGCATACTACCAGCTCTTAAGCAGGACATGGCACGGGATTCATTAAGTTTCTCGCTAGAGGCTTTGTTCAGGAAAAACGGTTTGAGTAAACCTGTCCGGACTGGTGGGGGACAGCAAGGTATTTTGTTCTGTGTGGCCCCCTTATCAGGTGGTGCTGAGGCTGTATTGCTTTTTGCAACTAGCCTGTTGACAGATGCAGATGAGGATGCCCTGTGTTGTCTTGTGTTAATTAACAGAGCCAAGGATGTGTTGCTTCAAACCTGGGCTTTGTAGGTGGGCTACAGGAAGAACGGAAAGGCTTCTGGTCCAATCCGTGTGTTTGATCTAATTGTTCCAGTCGCAATGTCACAGCTGTTGATTTGGAAAATAATTTTCCATGAGAAACATGATATTTTGTTTTAAGCAAACATTTGTGAAAGGTAGCAAGATGTTACATAAAGCAATTCTTTATATAAATATAAAACAGTTCCTAGTTTAGTAATTTACTGTAATTTTGGAGGAACTAGAGTTTAAATTGAACTGAGCCCTGTGCTGGCTCAACTTTATGGAAATATAGTTGAAGCGTTTTCTGCATGTTTACTTTTACAGTGAATATTTGTATCAGTTGCTTTTCTTGTTGCTGAGACAGAAGAGCTGGCCTGAGTAAGGAAGAGTTGTCCTGACTCTGCATGAAGGGACCATCCATCATGGTGGGGAAGTCCTGGCAGAAGGACACACAGTAAGGAAAAAGGGAGAGATGAATGCTGCAGTCAGTGCATTTTCTCCTTTTCATTCTGCCTGTGACCACAGATCAGAAGATGATTGAAGCCGCAAAACAATCCCACACCAGTTAAGAATTATGGATAATAAAAAAGGTTATTTATTTGAGGGGGAAAACTTACAGATCACCATCCCAAACAACAGTCCTCTCGTCACAAACAGGAAACAGAGAGTCTAGTAGCTGGAACAGGAGCCGGGAGCAAGAGAGAGAACATGCATGGTTCCTGCTGCTTTTTAAAGTATAAGAGACCACGCCCCAGTGGGCTGGTATCTTAAAGGCTATTGGCTGAAGGAGCAGAATGTGCTCCTGCAGCAGATGATGCTGTCAGTGTTCAGGGTGGGTCTTCGCTCCTTAAGTCTGTGGAAAAGCACTCATAGACACACCCTGATGTATGTCTCCCGGGAGATTCTAAGTCCAGTTAAATTGATGATGAAGATTACCCACTACAATATTAAATCTCTTTGGGTAGAAAACCTGAAAAGGGCAAAAGCATATATTTTCTAGTCTAAACACCTTTATTACAAGCAGATGACATTTAAATAATTGTGAAGGTAAGAGGAAGAAGACAGTCATTGTCTGTATCAATGATTGAGCCCAACAGGCTATCATGAATAGTTCTGAATCCATGGCTATACTGATATCCCTGATTAATTTAAAATCAATGGGGAATAAAGCAAAAAGACATGCATGTGGAGAAAGGACTTATAGAGTAGAAGGGGCTTAGTGGAAGTGTGAGGGAGATAAGAGAGGGTGTGTCTTAGGGTTTCTATTGCTGTGAAGAGACACTGTGACTACAACAACTCTTATAAAGAAAAGTATTTAATTGGGGCTGGCTTATAGTTCAGAGACTTAGTCCATTATCATCATGGTAGGAAGCTTAGCAGCATACAAGCAGACATGATGCTGGCAAGGAGCCAAGAGTTCTACCTCTGGTTTGGCAAGCAGCAGGAAGAGAGAGTGACACTGATCCTGGCTTGAGCATTTGAAATCTCAAAACCTACCTCCCCAGTGACACACTTCTTTCAACAAGGCCACATCTACTCCAATGAGGCAATGCCTCCTAATAGTGCCAGTTCCTGGTAACCAAGCATTCAAGTCTGTGTGCCTATGGGGTCATTCCTATTTAAATTACCACAGGGTTGAGAGAAAACAGAACACATCACATACATGTGTAAAAGTGTCAGAGAACAAATTCAGTCAATTAAGAAAAACAAAACAAACAAACAAAAAAAAGCCCAACCAAACAAAAACAGAACAAAACATAACCCAATCTGGAAACACTTCATCCAGGACAAGCTAGGATGCTTTTATTATCTGATTGTCTGACCCTGCTTAATGCTTTGATCTCCAGTGTACAGCATCTGCTAGTATTGTTCTATTGTAATTCTGTATCTTCTGAAATGTGAAGGCCTCTTAGATAAAAGAGAAACATCATTAAGAATGCTTAGGTGGTGGCACACGCCTTTAATCCCAGCACTCCAGAGGCAGAGACAGGTAGACTTTTGTGAGTTCAAAGTCAGACTAGTCTACAGAGCAAGTTCCAGGACAGGCTCCAAAGCTACAGGGAAACCCTGTCTCCAAAAACCAACCAACCAACCAACCAACAACAACAACAACAAAAAAAAAAGACAAAAAAAAAAAAAAGAAAAAGAAAAGAATGTCTTAAGCTGTGGAGAACTGGGATAATTTGCCATGACAGATGTCAAAGACAGACTTCTAAAGCAGTAGAGTTCACCCTTGGTAAACAAGGCCAGTAGGGATGGGTGCGAAGGAAAGCCTCCTCCTAGGTTTCTCAGATGGGAGTTACATGCAACCTTTGAGATCAGTCAGCTCAGGGATGAGAATGTAAACTGATTACAGGGTGTTAAGACACTAGTGAATGGATCAGCCAGATGGGTGGGTCAGCAGGCAAAGGCACCACCACGTCTGACGACCTGGGACCCACATGGTGGAAGGAGAAATCACATGCAGGTTGTTCTTTAATACATGTGCCAGGGCAATGCCCCACACATCCCTTATCCTCATATAACACAAAATAAAATTTAAAGAAGCATGTGGAAGATGCTGGCAGTCAGTGTTTAAATCACAAGATGGTTAATGGTGGTGATCAGTGAAAGCCAAGCAGATGGATAGCGGAGGGGCTAGATCCGGGCCTACTGTCTCCTTTGTAAATACAGGTGTTCGTGGGGAAAGACTCCGCCCATCCCTTTGTGTGCTGTTTAAGGCTGTTTCTGACCTATAGCGATAAGGTTGTAGAGTCACCAAAGAGACTGGCCCATGAGCCTTAAGTTAGCACTGTCTGGCCCTTTCAGGAAGCTCTCTGACCCCCTGCTCTAGAGGGCAATAAGGGAAGTGAGGAAGGGTTTTTTGTTTCTCATTTGCTGTGTTCAGTAAAGGAGCTCAGCTGTTGCTAGTGATGAGCTGGAGAAAAGCCTTAGTGTTTCCTGCTGTGTGGCGGGTCACCTCAAACTTAATTGCTTAAAGCAACAAGAAGTTTCCATTTCCGTTTCTGTGAGTAAGGGACTTAGGGGCACCTTCCAAGTGGTTCTGGCTCTGGGTCTCTCTTGAAGCTGCATTCCTCTTGTCAGCCATGGCTGCAGCCAGACGGTGTCATTGTGGTGTGGACTGTTTCCAGGCTTGCTGGTGTGGCTCTGAAGGAGGTCTGAGCTTCCTACTTCCCAACAATGAGCGAACCTTGTTCTGGAAGTCACACATCCCCATTTTGGGCACACTTTGTTTGTTGCATAGACAAACTGTAACTAACGCACTGTGAGAAGGGACAGACTGCATGTGGTCATGATTACCAGGAAGTGGGGAGGATCATGAGGACTTTCTTGGGCCCTGACAGCCACTGGAGAGAACTTGTTGTTTACATTTTCTTTGAAGGAGGAAGGAAGTTTCCTGCATTTGCATCCACTGAGGTAGCTCATCACCTAACCTGGGATAGCCAAGAGCTTGTGAGGAAGTAGAGGTGCAGGAGATCCCAAAATTGCAGACGAGATTCTTTTGATAAAATATTCACCAACTTTGATGAATTAAATGTTCTGTAACTTCTCTTTAGTTAGGGATAAGATGCTGAGGCCTGCTAAGAGTGGACAGAATAAAGCACAGTGGGGAATACAATGAGGTTTGCATTGAACGCTTCTTCCTCTGACCCCCCCAAACCCCGCCCCTGCCCCAACCTCCACTCCAGGGCTTCACCCACAGGTGTCTGGTTCTGATTCCATGTTCTTTTACTCTCTTGTCATATTATTACCCCATCTGCCTATTTCAGTAAATTGGCAAGATTCATATTTCGCTCTATAAGGTCCAGGCATTTCCTTTATAATCCCTCAGGTGGACTGTTAAGGTCAAGATCGTTCTGTGTTGGGCATGACTCTGCACCTGCGGGAGAATGGGTCTTCCAGCGTTTTGGTGGTGGTGAGAGATGGTGCGGGGCTCCTGTGGAAGAGTCGAGGGGTCGCAGCTGCTCTGTGGATGGTCTGACCTTGTGGCGTCAGCTGCTGTTTGAAGGACCTAAGCACCCAGAGCTTGAGACACAGATGCGTGTGGTTGGCCCGCCACAGTCCTTCCTTCCACAAGTTCAGCCCAGAGTCTCTTCATTTGTTGTTGTTTTGTTAAAGACACAAATCCTCTGTTGTGGGCAGACAAGATACCCTACGGGCAAATGTTAGGACAGATGTTTGGTCCTTGTCACATGTGTGGAAAGAAATGTCTTAAACTGAAATCTCTCCATCCAGGCAGTTTGACCTTTTTCTCTTTTCTTTCCTCTTTCTCTTCCCTGACTAGTTTTGGGGATTAACTCAGGAAACACCCAAGAAGGGGCTGTGGGAGTGGCTGCTGGGGGAAGCTGAGTCTCAGTTTCCTTGGCAGGGCTTTCACTGGGGAGAAATTACACTGGTTCTTCTTTGGATTCCTTGGTTTCTAGTAATTCTTTTCCTGGATTTAGTTTTCATCTCTGGCAGACCTTTTGGATGAGGTAGGACAGATTTCAGTGCTCCAATTTTCCCATATAAATTTTATTTTTTCCCCCTAACTAGGCAGGATGATACAGTTGTGATTCTAGCAATGAAGGCTGAAGGCCTGAAAGATCAGAAGATAGGAACGGTCTGGGCTCATAGTAGATTCTGTCTACTCTTTATCTAAGGAAGTCGGGGCAGGGGGAGGACCGCCTGTGAACAGAAGGACTCTAATACAGAAAGCACACTTTTCAAAGTCTTCTGAAATGGCAGATTGCCTGCAGCAGTCAAAGCCAAGGCCTGTTCCGAATTTACGACAGCAGGTGCTCTGCTGAGCTCTGGATGAGATGTTGTTTACTTGCGTTTTGGTGGGGCCATGGGGCACGAGCACTCTGTGCTAGTGAGCCAAGACAGGGCTGGGGCTGTAGCACACTTGGTAAAGTACTTAGAGGGCTATGATCTACATCCTACTCCCAAAGCTAAATTAGGGGAAAAATAGCCAGGTATGAGCCCTTGTAATCCCGGTGCTGGAATGGCTGAGACAGGCAAATTCCTGGGGTTTTCTGAAAGGCCAGAGCAGCCTGATAGCCAGGTTTCAACCAACGAGAGGTCCTGTCTCAAAGACAGGTGGATGGTGCCCAAAGTGTAATGTCTGAGGTTGGCCTCTTGCCTGCACTCACACATACATGCATTGGCAGGAGCACACACACACACACACACACACACACACACACACACACACACACGTGCGCACATATACATACACATGCACACACACGTGCATACACATGCGTTCATACACACACGCTCATACACATGCACACGCACGTGCATACACACATGTGCATACACATGCACTCATACACACACATGCTTATACACATGCACAGAGACGTGCATACACACACGCGCACATACACACACGCGCATACACATGCACTCATACACACACATGCTCATATACACACACACACATGCTCATATACACGCACACACGTGTGCATACACACACACACAGTCTCAAAGACAAGTGGACAGTGCCTGAAGTTTAATTTCTAAGTTTGGCCTCTGGCCTGCACTCATATGGGTACACATAGGCATGTGTGTGCACACACACACACATGCATGCGCATACACACACATACACTATCTTAAAGACAGGTGGACGGTGCCTGAAGTGTAATGTCTGAGGTTGGCTTCTGTCCTGCACTCACATATGCATGCATAGGCAGGCACGTGCACACACACACGTGCACACATGCACGTGCACACATGCGCACGCGCGCTCCTGGAGGAAAATAATGATAAGAGTGATAAATAAGGATTGCCCTAGGGAAACCTGGTGGAATGGTCCGTGCATTTGGTTACATTCCCGAACGGTTGATTCTTCAGTGTAATCTTCTAATAAAAACTCAGGCACAAGCTGGGCATGATGGGTGGCACATGCCTATAATATCAGCACTCAGGAAGCAGAGGCAGGTGGATCTCTTTGTAGGCCAGCCTGGTCTACAGAGCGAGTTACAAGACAGAGAGACCCTGTCTCAAAACAAGCGAAAACACCCTTGGATACAGCAACTTGCTCAGCAGTGAGGCATACTGTTAACACCTTGTTGTCAGGGCTGAGAAGTGGCGCATAGAGTCACTCCAGGCCTGGCCATCATTCTGTGTGAGTAACTGCGGATTATGAGAATGTGAATTCTTCCACAGTGATTACATTTATTTTAGAAACCCCTCTTTATTATTAGGACCTTTCAACAGATATCACACAATTTTCTATGGGAAAACAAATGAAAGGATCTTTGAATGAACTAGGAATTATTTATTCTTTTAGGTGCCCACTGATGGCAATGCCGGGCTGCTGGCAGAACCCCAGATCGCCATGTTCTGTGGCAAACTCAACATGCACATGAATGTACAGAACGGAAAGTGGGAGTCTGACCCATCAGGGACCAAAACGTGCATCGGCACGAAGGAGGGCATCCTACAGTACTGCCAAGAGGTAAGGCCCGTAAGGTAGTAGACACTTGTTCTTGCTGGGTCACATGCATTCATTAAAAATATTAATTCTGATATTTTATATTTATGTTTTCTCTCATAGTAAAAAATCTTGGTTTCTAATGATCCACTGTACCATTAATACGTTTATTTGCTTTACCCTACAGTTTGCACAATTACAAATTATGCTGTTATGATTAATAAAGTGGGTAAAATTTAAGTTTTCTTAGTATAATGTGTTCCACTGTGGCTGTGCAATAAGGGAAGCATTTTGGTTAAAAACGCTATAAATAATTTTTTCTTTTTTGTTCAAACACTTTGGTATGTTTTAGCTCATTTATAACTCTTGATGTTTTTCTTTTTTCTTTCTTTTTTGATTTATTTTTATTTTATGTTCACTGGTGTTTTGCCATGGGTCCCTTGGAAATGGAGTTACAGACAATTGTGAATTGCTGTATGGTTGCTGGGAATTGAACCAGGGTCCTCTGGAAGAGCAATCAGTGCTCTTAACCACTAAGCCATGTCTCCAGCCCCCGTTGATATTTTTCTAATTTTTCTCTCTTAATGTTGTGTCTTTGAAATAAACATTCATACTGATACTAAAAACTATAATAAAAGATCACTTCTACTTTATCCCTTGTTGATACTCACTTTTTAAAATAATAATTTTATTTCATGTATAAAGATGTTTTGCCTATGTGCATATCTGTGCACCATGTCTGAGGCTGGTACCCCAGAAGGCATCAGAATAGGTTGTCATATTTCTTGGAACTGGAGTTATCAAAGTACAGTTGTGAATTGCTGTCTGGGGACTGACAGCAAAGACTGAGGTTTCCTTATCTGAAATGCTTGGGCTAAGAGTATTTTGGATTTCATAGGATTTGAAATATTTGAATGTTCACAATGAGTTGCTTTGTGGATGAGCCCCAAGTGAATATGAAGTTCTTACCGCTTTCCTGCGTGCATTACACACACAGCCCAAAGGTTATTTTATGTAGTAGTTGTATTGTTCCTCCATTTGGGCTGCAGATCAGATGGAAATTTTCCAAAATAAATTCAGAGCAGTTCTCAAGATGTGTCTGCTTTTGGAATGTTTCAGATTTTATAAGTTTGAACTAGAGATGCTCAGTTCCCACTCACTTTTCCTTTTCCACTAGCTGTGTTGAAATAATAGTTGTCCACCCCTCGTCCTACCATGTGTGCTCTACGGCCTTAGAAGTTCTCTCTCCGTCTAGCTACCTCTCTGTACCCTTTAACTATCTACCCCAGCTCCCAAAGTGCTAGCAACTATTATTGATGGTGGAAGTCACAAAATAATCCCACACTAGTTCAGAATTATGAATAATAAAGGGTTATTTATTTAGGGGAGACTTACACAGATCACTTTCCTTGATAACAGTTCTCTGCACTAATGGGGAACAGAAACAGAGTCTAGCAGCCAGAAGTGAGAGCCGGAAGCAAGAGAGAGAGAGAGTATGCACACAGCTTTACAGCTGCATTTATAGTATAAGAGACCACACCCGAGTGGACTGGTATCTTAAAGACTATTTGCTGAAGGAACAGAAAAATGTTACAAGGAACCGCTTGTTCGCCCTAGCTGCCCAGAACCGAAACAATGAAACAAAAACTGTATTAATTAAATCACTGCTTGGCCCATTAGCTCTAGCTTCTTATTGGCTAACTCTTATATCTTAATTTAACCCATTTCTATTAATCTGTATATCACCACAAGGTTGTGGCCTACCAGCAAAGTTTCAGCACATCTGTCTCTGGCAGTGGATCCATGGCAACCCCTGACTCCGCCCTTCTTTCTCCCAGCAATCAGTCCAGTCCTCCCCACCTCCCTAAGTTCTGACTTATCAACAGGCCAAGGCAGTTTCTTTATTCATTAATGGTAATCACAGCACACAGAGGGGACTCCCACATCAAAGGAGCTCCCACAGCACACTATTCCAATAGATTTTAAGAAAGGCTGAGAGGTACACTCAGTTCATGTTGTAGACTTTTGTCTTTTTCTGGTGAGTGGCTGCTGGTGCCTGTGAGTCATCATGGAAACCCAGATTTGTGCAAATAACCACATGTTATTAAACCTTTGACGTTACAGAGCTCAGTGATGCCTGGGTAGCTTTGTTTTCTGTTTTTGTCTCTGGTTTGTGCAATGCTGGGCCAGAGTCCTTCTTCCCACTCCAGACGGCCTGCTTATGGGCAGCCATGGGAGAGAAGAGAAGCAGGGTAGAGCACTTGGGCCTTATTTTGTATCATTCATCTGCTTTTTCTCACCATCTTCAGTCCATTGGGTAAGAAGCAGCTAAACTGTGAGGTGTTTTGAGTCATTTTTAATAAATCTAGTCTGCATTCTATAATAATGAAAAGTCACTGAGTCTGTTTATTGACTTAATTTTTGAAGAAGAGTAAAGCCTGGGTTTGAATTTCAGACAAACCTGTATATAGAAAACTCCAAATACCTTGTCCCCAAGTTCATGGGATGGAGTCTCCAATCCCCAGGCTTTATCTGTGTGATGGCACCAACCAGAGGTGCAGCTTGAACACTTGAGATGTGGCCAGTCAGATGTGTGCTGCTAAGAAAAATGCCACATTTCAGAAATTTAACATTAATAAAGACCTAAAATATTGATTTCATTTTGAAATGACTATATTGTAGTTACCTATTAAGAATATCATAAGGCTGTTACAATGAAATTAAATAGGATTAAAGATGAATTCACCCCTTTATCCTTCTTTTTTTCATGAGATGAGAAGGAAATTTAAATGTACACAGGCAATTTGTATGTAGTGCTCTTGCTTTGTCCCATGCCAGAGTGATGGGGCTGTGATCAGTTCACAATCCTGTCATCTGAGAAACAAGAGGCAAGTAGAGTAGAGAAGTCCCAAAAGATTGTCCCTCATAAATTTCCTGGAGGTTTGACTCAGATTTCTCTGAAGCCTTTGAATCACAGCGTTCAAACTGGCTGTGGTAGCTCACTGATGTAATCCCTACACTTGTAAGGCTGAGCCTTAGCTACACAGTGAGATCTTGTCTCAAAAGAACAAAGGAGGGGGATAGAGAGGTGGCTTAGCAGTTTAGTGCACTTGCTGCTCTTTCAGAAGACACAGGTTCAAGTCCGGGCACCCACGTGGTGGTTCAGAACCATGGATACCTTCAGTTCCGGGAGACCGGATACCCTTTTGTTTACTGAGCGGCAGGCAAACATGCAGTACACATACATATATGCAGACAAAACATATGTATGCTGTAGAATAATTAAATGTAAAAAGAATCTTTAAAAGAAACAAAATATTCTTATTAAAAATATCTCAATGCATGGAGATGATGTAAGAGCCAATAATTCTGCCTTCCTCTCTGAAACACCCACCTCTGGATGCCAAGGGTGCCCTCCACATAGACTCTCTTCTTAAGAGGGCCGTGACCCATGGTCTTAGTGCTATAAAGACTGGCAGGGCAGAAGTGATGATGTCATCACCTGCAAACCCTCTTTTTTCTTGTTAACAAAGCACCCACCTCTGGGCCAAGTGTTTGTCCCTTTTACCCACTTAGTGACGCTTCTGGCAAGGAGTCTGGGGAACAGACTTAGGAGAACTGCAGCATTTAAGGGGAGCAAAGAGAAAGCTATGAAGTAACCAGAGACAGGATAAGAACTAGCATGCATCATGTGGCGGAAGACAAGCTAAGTTAATTGCTGAAGAGAGGCAATGATGAGACCGCGAGTATGGTCAAAACGGAGAGTGAGTGAAGTATAATAAATAAGGTCCATCTGTGCCTGTCATACAAAATGACCACTTGCCAACAGAACATTTTCAGTTCACTTACTGAAGGGAGAGGAGTGTGAGCTTTTAGAAGTGGTTCAGGTTGCCTTGAGTAGACGTCTCAGCATGCATGTTTCACTTGCATGACCGTGAATAGGAATGATGCGGCATAATTTCCTCGCGACAGGAAATTGGCGTTACTCAACACTGTCTGAGTATCAGTGTCTGTGCCTATAGGACTATACAATCACCATTCAGCATCAAATCAGTCAGAGAAATGTATCCCCCAAATCTTCTTCCGCTATTTTAGGACCTGGACAGCCACATCTATCTGCTTTTCGCTGTCAGAATACCTGCTTTTACTAGGCGGGCTTGCTGTCTTTCCTTCTTTTCTTCCTTATTTTTTCAGAATATTTGTTTCGACAAATATAAGGACATCACTGATAGTAGAGACAGGTCGAATTGCAGTAGTTGCTGCAAGAATGGCATGAATAAGTGGTGAAGATAAATGTGTAGTTCAAGAAAAGACCTAGGCAGAGAGCTTGAGGTGAACCAAGGCAAGGGAATATTTTTGCTTTCAGTTTTCTGTTGTTATTATTGTTCCATTTACCTTTTTGTTTGCTTTCTTTTTAATGAGGGCAACTTGAGCCAAAGGAAGCTGAAGCAAAATCATGGGAAGAATTGCTCTCCATCCTAAAATTCGGGTGACTGCATAGGAGGAAGCTGAGTATTGCATTAGACACAGCTGTGCTTCCCAGTACTTGGGAGGCTAAGGCAAGGGGATTACAAGTTAGAGGCCAGACTTGGCTACATAGTGGGATTCTGTGTCCAAGGAGGGAGGAGCGTGAGCCAGAAGAACCAAAGGTAAACGGAGACTCCCATTAGTTGAGTCCGGAGAGTTTGGGATACTGCAAAGAATGGTCTCTAAGAAAGGGTTAACGACATAGTTTCTATTGCCCAGTGACAGATCCTACTGAACAGTTTTTGTGTGTGGAGAAGGTTTCCTCTTACTAAGGGGGAAAGTCCTGTAGTGAGGCGACTTCCAAAGCGAAGGAGGCAGGACTGAGGACCGAGACCTAGAATTTACCAAGTCATAGTTCTCCTGTTAATGCTGTTCTTTGTCCTGTGTTTACTTCTTTTTCCCTGCTAAAAATGGCACCCCTTGGGGCTTAGGAAGGTGGAAAGCTGGCAGCCAGTGCTTCTGGGAATGACATCCCAACTCTGTTTTGCTGTTATCCATTGTAATTCCAGGGAGGAGGGGTTCTCAGTGACTTCATGTTGACCACACAGGAACTTGGCACCTGTACCGGCGTACTTACCCATGTGACTGTGTGGTCTGGCAGCCCACGAGGCCTGGAAGAGTGGCTGCTAACAGTAGACAGAGGAATACACAGGGTCAAGCAGAATGACCACCATGACCCTGTGTACAGTGGGTATAGACTAGGGCGGTTGTTTTGGCTGGAGTGCTGGCTGGGATCCACCCTGGGTCTTGACTTTAAGTAGCACTGGGAAGAAGGAAGCGTGGGTGGAGATGATCGCTCATGACTTTTATTGGAATTAGACATTGCCAACAAGATTCCTTATTGATGTTTTAGGGTCTCCCTGCCACTCCCCACATTGTAGCTCTCCTGTTATTTGTAATGAATAGCTTTCATTTATAGATCTGAATTTTTGTGTGTGTTGCTAGAACACATTTCTTTTGCCTTTATTCCTCCTTTAACTTCATGTTTATATTTTAAATGGCATTGATTGACTTGTTTCTTGAAATGAGAAGGAAAATAATAGTCTTAACAATTTTCTACATCCTCTGCTTACCATTTTGTTAAATTATAATATTTTTGTATTTTTCTAAGTTATAATCTTAAGGTCTGTTCTGTTACAATAATTCCCTTGTCACAGGTTCTTTTCAATGGACTTGTTTACAGCCAATCTTTTCACCAACATTCTAATTCTTACATTACTTATTAGGTTATTTCCATTATCATTATTTTGGTTGCCTTTGCCTTAATTCGTCATTGCCAATGATTTTGCTTAGTACCATAAAGTTGGTCTTTTATTGGCATCCATCATTGCACATATTTCTTTAAAATATTATGGAAAGACCAGGGGAGATGGCTTGAAAAGTAAAATGCTTGCAAAATTCCACCCCCAGAACTCAATGTAGAAAAGCTAGGTGTGGAGCACAAATGGAATCCATTGTTGGAGAGGCAGAGACAGGCAGCTGGTCAGCCATCTTTCTTGGAGTGTTCTAGGCCAGTGAGAAACCCTATCTCAAGGGGAAAAATAATAGCTGTATGGCACCTGATGATTGACACCCAAAACTGTCCTTTGGCCACCACCCACACAGGGACATGTGTGTATATGCAAACATACACACACACACGCACACAGACACACACACACACAGACGCTCACAAACCATCCCTACTCATTACCAATAACAGGGCTAAATATTTAATGGTATTTTTCTCCTAATAATGGTGAATTTATTTTATGTATGTACTATAATCTCTGTGACTAAAATACAGATGTTTTAGAAGCAGTCTGCTGAGTCAGAGAGGCAGCTGTTAGCAATCTGAGCTTAGGGTAGACAGGAGGAGCTGGACTCATGACTGTGAGACCTTGTTTTGACCTTTTGCTAACCAAATCAACTTTCCTACTAAATATGTTTTTGCTTTTGTTTTTTTAAAGATGCCTTTAACCATTTGACTGGTGCTTAGCACAGTGTAGTGTTTTAATATTGATTCTTTGATGGGTGTCTTAGGGTTTCTATTGCTGTGAAGAGACACCATGACCAAGGCAACCCTTTAAAGGCAAACATTTAATTAGGGCTGGCTTACAGTTTCAGAGGTTTTGTCCACTGTCTTCATGGCAGTAAACATGACAGCTTGCAGGTAGATGTGGTGCTCGAGAAGGAGCTGAGAGTTCTATATCTTAATCCTCAGGCAACAGACGGTGACATCTGTGCAGGGTGTTACTTGAGAATGAATGTATGAGACCTCAAAACCCACCTCCACATTGACACACTTCTCCAACAAGCCAACATCTACTCCAACAAGGGCACACCTCCTAATTGTGCCATTCCCTGTAGGCCAAGCATTCAAATACAAATCTATGGGGACCATACCTATTTAGAACACCACAATGGGGAATTAGGTAGTCCGTGTCCTTTGTTCTGTCTCATTCCGCTTGACTTATGTTTCCTGCCATTGATTAACTTTGGAAATCATTAATAGTGGCATTCTGTCCCTTTGGTTCCACTGGTGCTATTCTTGACCTATCCTTGATCAAGGGCAAGACTCAGGAGAAACAGCAATAATTGAATATTTTACTGCTATTCCTAGCTACATATGAGACCTTGTTAAGTTTGATTGAGAAAATAGTTTTGACAGTATGATCTAATTTGCATGATTGTTTTAGCCATGTGTTTATCCAGCCTTCCAAATGTTTGGTACCTATATATTCCCTTCTGTTTCCAAGTATAGTAGTTAATAGTTTTTCTTCTACACAGACAGTGTTGAAGTGCATGGCCCTCCTTCACTTTTACTTATGCTTTTTATTAATTCCATGTAGATTTTTTTCTTTGTTCCTTATCAAGTATGTATTGAACACTGTTAACCAGATAAATGGTTCTATGTTGCCATAGTTCATAGGTAAGACCAACTTTTTTGGATAGGGTTTGGAGATGAGTCATTCAGAAATGACTAGCATGGATGACATCAGGAGGGTGGAGTCCTCTGGGTGGTATTGATGCCCTTATAGAAAGAAAGACCAGAGAGTGAGATCTCTTGACTTGCTCATACAAAGAGGCCCTGTGAAAATGCCAGGAGAAAATAGCACCCTTGGTCTTGTCACCTTCCAGAACTGTGTATGACAAAATACATTCCCAATGTTTAAGTTGCCCTGGGTGTGGTATTTTGCTGTAGCACTTCAACCAGGACCCCATTATGTTTCCTGTAGGTACAGGCACTAACTAGAGACCTATGGTGCTGCAGAGAGTGACATTTCAAGAGGCCGTGACTCATAAAGCCTTTTATCTGGCAACCTAAGTACGGTGGTCATCATTTGGTAATGCTTATGGATGGCTTTTGCTGGCATGAGATGGGAGTGGGATGGGCAGAGGCGTCGTGTCTGTCCTGAGGGAGCCTCCCAACAGTGATGCCTGTGGCTCCCTTCCAAGGAGCCATTTCTTTCCACTGTTAACAGTTTTAAAGTTTTTAGACAAGAGTCTGGGGAATGTGCAGCTTTGGCCTCATTTTCTTTACCCAACGAAGATGCAAACGCTATGATATAGAGAGGAAAATACAGTGTAACTTTCAATGCTCGGGTTAGCTGCAGCAATAAATGATCATGGTAGACCTGCAGTTATCTTCTGGGACTCTTTCATGGGGGTAAATAACCTTTTCTCTGGTCTATACTAGAAACAAAGAGTGCTGACTTTACAGAAAAACAAACAAAAAACAGAACCAACAACTTGACTGTAACTTCATAAATCACTTATAATTAGTTTAACTACATAAAAACAGCCATTTGCCCTAATGGGCTGTTGGAGAGATTTGGCTGAAGAAATGTCTAAATATAAAGTCTCAGAGAAACAAATCTTAAAAATTTTCTATTTGTGGCTCCTACACATTGCAGAGTTACATGGAATCATGTCTGTCTATATGACCTGACAGTAGAAGCAAAGTGTGTAGGGGAGCAAAGGAAACTAAGTGCGTGAGAACTCCTTACGAATCAAAGTGCCATGCACAGTCGATGTGCACATTTAGAAATGTAAAACCCTTAAAAATAAAAGAGATCAAAGCTTAGTGGTGTTATCCCCTTGAAAAACATTAAAGCTTAAGAAGAAGAACAACAAAATGAAATTTGCTAGGTTTCATTGTCCTCCTTTTCGATGAAATGAGATTTTTTGGAAAACATTGTTTCATTTACCCCACAGGCTTCAGGGTGTGAGAAGGAAAGGAGAAAAGGGGCTTCAGTTCTTCATCTGAAGACTTTATTCCTTCCCATTCAGTCCAGGCAAACTTGGCCAGTGTGACCAAAGACCACCAAGGATAGGATTTTGTGTCAACTCTTGCCTTTCCTGGCTGACAAGGAGTGCGAATACACACAGTTCCATCAAGTTGAGAAGGAAATCTAGAAAATGGAGACGGTGGGATATAGCATAGAGGGTCTTGATGGGGGATGTGGAGACTCGGGGTCTAAATTTCAGTTCAGCGGGAGCCATGGGATGTGTTAGGACGAGTACTTTCTGGTGGGACTTTTGAGTAAAGTAGTGTGCTCTCACTGGTAGCCTGACTGGGGAGAGAATTCAAATCACAAATGAAGATGGGAAAATCGATGTGAAAGGTCATCCATTCTCTGTGCTCTGTTAGCGGCCCTGTGATACAGTACAGGAGGTGTGTGATTCAGGGCAATCCGGGAACAATGTCTGTCCTGTCTCAAGAGTGTGTCCTTACTTCATAACTGGGGCAGTCAGATGGTATAAAAGCCATTTGTTGAAAGTTACATTAGAACTCATATATGGCCTCAATCTTACTCTGTCCCACTCTGGTCCTCAGCATGCAGAATTCTTGCTAGGCAGGACTTCCTGGAGGTACTGTTGGCTCTGGGACCATCCACTTGGAACCAGCCTCTGGAGGCTGCTGAGGATGGGAAAAGTTTAAGTGTGGATGGATGTGATTGACTTTGCTTATCGCCTCTACTATTAGATTATGGGCACTTTCTCTCATGTTCCTAAATAAGTTCTTTTCCACTGCTAATGATGTCTGTGATTTCATTAACCTTGTTCCTCCAAATGAGCAGTTGTTTTGCCTATGATTAACAGACAACAAAGTATACCACTGAGTACTTGAACAAAATACAAAAGCTTGAGCTGGGTGTGTGTGTGCATATCTTTATCTCAACATTAGGGAGGCAGAGGCAGGTGGATCTCTAGGACTTCAAGGCCATCCTGGTCTATAAAGCGAGTTCCAGGACAGCCAAGGCTGTTACACAGAGAAACCCTGTATCAACAAACAAGCATCAAGCAAGCAAGCAAGCAAGCAAACAAAAAAGCTTGATATGTGAATTTAACACTGCTATTTCCATTCCTTAACTTTCTATTCTAGAATTTATTATATAACCAAATATGGGATTCCCAGGAAGGGTTATCTCTCTCTTAGTTCTTCTGTAATATGAAAAAAAATTGTTGAAAGGCTAAACAGATTGTTCTCTTCTTTCTTGTCAATCTCACATCTTTCAGGGTTGTCCTAGTTGGCTTTCTGTTGCTGTGATACACAGGAGGACCCAAAGCAACTTGGCAAGTAAAGGATTTATTTCAGTGTACAGTTCACACTCCATCAATGAGAAACCAAGGCCGGAATCTAGATGCAGGAGCTGAAACAGAGGCCATCGAGGAACACTGATACTGCTTGGCTTTATGCAAGCTCATGTTCAGCTATCTTTCCTATGCAGCCCAGGCCCGCCTGCCTAGCAGTGGTACTGCCCACAATGCCCAGGGTCCTCCTGTATCGATGAACAGTGAAGGCAATGCCCACAGACATGCCCTCAGCCAGTGTGATGGAGACACATTTCAGTGGGAGTTCCCTCTCCCCGAGTCCTACCCTTGTCTCAGGTTGCCAGCCTAAGCTGACTCTGACAGGAGTGTACCTGTTGCTTTGGTCTTCCAGCTTTGTCAGCTCAAAACTGACCCCAAGTCATAAGCACACAACCATTATAGTGTTGATATTTAAAAGATCTAAGAATTCATATTAAGTGGGACAGTTTTTGAATAGACAGATCATAATTTCTGTATATGAGTTATGGGTATGTGTTGTTCATGTAGTGGTCCCTTTAGATTCAAGGATTGCTTGGGACTTAGGGCTAAAAGAGATGAGGTCAATCTAAATATTGTAAGATATTAATTATCGCGAAAGTGTGTATGTCTTTGTTTGCCTTCTTTGTTGCTGTGTTAAAACACTGACCGAGCCAAACTATGGAAAGAAAGGGTTTATTTCGTATTACACTTCCAGGTCACACTCCATTACTGAGGGAAGTCAGAGCAGTAACTCCAACAGGACCTGAGGCAGAAACCATGGAGTATCACTGCTTACTGGCTTACTCCTCCTGGCTATTGCTCAGTCAATTTTCTATACAACCCAGGACCTCCTGCCCAAGGGTTGCACCACCCACATCAACCAGCCATCAATACAGTTCCCCATAGGAGCATAGGCCAGTCAGATCTGGACAATCCCTCCACTGAGTCTCCCTCCTCCTAGTGACTCTTGGTTTTGCTAAGTTGACAATAAGAACTAACAGAGAGAAAATTATTATATGAGCTAGGCAATGTGTGTACAGCTACTGCTTGTATACATCTATTTTTGTGTCCTGCCTTGTGTGTTTGGCGTCCCCTATTTGCTTTCCAGCTCCAAGTGTGAATGCGTGGATATAACAACATGTTAATATGCAGTGTCAGAAGCAGAATTGGGTCAGATTGTTGGGAATCACACTCTCGCCCTGCAGCATTTTGCCTCCTGCCTCATGTAAGGCATCCTTGTGAAAACGCAGGCCCGCTCTCCTCCCTGACATTGCAGAAGTGTTTCATCAGCTGCATGTTGCCTCTCAGCACCTCATTAAGTTGCGAGCAGAGACAACTTTTCAGCTTCCGTTTTTTTCTTTCTCAACAAAATGAGATGCTCTGTTTTCTATATCCCCTCTCATTAGCAGAATTGATGTGGAAAACAATTTAGGATGCAATTTTTCATCAGGTTTCAGCAACTTTAAAGTGTGTCACTTAAATCTAGACACAGGAGTGCGTTCTCTTTCACACACCCTGTCTCGGCTTGTGCATCGAGGTTTACGCAGCTGAAAGCATACTGTTAATATGGTCTCTGTGTGCTTAGAAAAGACACCCACATTAGCTGTTAATGCCTGGTTTCCTTCTCTGTGAAGTGAGGCAATTACTCCTGAGAACTGGGTGACATGCTGCCCAGGAAATGTTTGCAGCGCTGTCCGGCATTTGGGAAACCCTCTGTTACCATGTACTTTTGTTTTCTTCTTGAACATGTGTTTTCAGAAGTTGAATTGGTCCATTTCAAACAGTATCTCATGATCAGGCCACCTCTGGAGCTTTTCCTAGAAGGATTTTGTTCTATATGAATGAGATAGGGACAACTCCAGGTACAACATTAGCTCTGTAAGTCGTCACAGGTGTGGTTGCTCCTGTCATTTACTGACCTGTAGACAAAAATCTCCTGAATCATCACAGGTTACATGCAGGCTTCTGGTATGCATGCTTAAAGGACTACATAGTTCTAACATGAAAACAAAATAGAAATGTCCTTTAAGATATTACTGCTGTGAACAAAAACATGGGCCAACTATATTATCTGTTTGTTTCTTTGCTTTTGTTTTTCTCAAGAAAGGGTTTCTCTGTGTAGCCCTGGCTGTTCTAGAATTTTCTCTGTAGACCAGACTGGCCTCAAACTCAGTGATCACCTTCCTCTACCTCCCAAGTGCTACCATTAAAGGTGTGTGCCACCACTACCCAGCTACCAACATAATCTTGTAATATGAACCCAGGATGGTTTCAACTTGACCACTTTTCTGGCTTTTGATATTTGGATTTTTCCCTTTCTCTTTAAAAACAACAATTTTATGTACTGATGCTTTAGCCTTTAAAGATATGATATGCCAACCAGGAAGTGGTGGTGCATGTCTTTAATCCCAGCACTTAGGAGGCAGAGGCAGGTGGATCTCTGAGTTTGAGGCCAGCCTGGTCTACAGGAGCTAGTTCCAGGACAGGCTCCAAAGCTACAGAGAAACCCTGTCTTGACAAAAGCCAAAAAAAAAGAAAAGAAAAGAAAAAAGAAAAAGATATGCCTTTATGGACAGGTAAGTGGGGCTTTTTTTTTTTCTTAAACACTGGCTTTTAAATTCTTCCAACACTTTTTCTTCATCCCTATGTTGTCTGTGTTAGTCTATTTTGCTCCAAGATTCTGTTAGAAGTATTATCTACTGCCTCTCTTCAGAAGAACAATATTGGAGGTTACTTTCCTCAGAAAGCTCACAATCCAGTAACTGTTTATAGTAGTCCGTTTAGGAAATAGGTGTGTGATGCCCAAAGAGAGCTTATTGCACATAGAATGTTTCTGTCTTGAATAGTATCAGACCTTAATCAGAAATAATGTTCAATATTTGTCAGACATTTAGTGTGCTGTTATAGTGCATGGGGGTGGGGGGTTCTCAAACTGCAACCCTTAGCTCCTGCCTTCAAGGGGCACATATATATTCCAGCAGGATAGATGTCCATGTGGCCAGTTGTCAGGCCCTGAGTGAGAGCAATCATGGGATGAAGTGGTCTGATTGTGGAAACAAAAGGATTCAAGGAGGGGCACTAGAGGAACCAGCAAATCAAGTTGGCTGCTTCCTTAGTTTCTCTTCAACTATAAGGACCATGAAGCTGATTTTTATTATATTTTCAAGAGAGATATTGAAAAGCAGTATTTCTTTGAATCTGAATGCACTTGCCGTACGTTTCAGAGGCTTAGAGCTCAACTGCTCTGAGTCTCTCCCTCTGCGGCAGCTTTTCTCTCTGCACTTGGTCCTGATTTCCTTCCCTGGATCAACATCATCATCTGGATACCTAGCTTGCCTTTGCATGCTTTGCTCTGGCTTATCCTAATGCCCGACCAAGTATCCTTGTCACCAGTGAGAGCCTACATATATTCAACTCTTGAGCAGGAGAATGAAGTTATATTTTGCTTTGGTCTGGCACCAGGTAGCTATAGAGACAGAGCTGTGGAGGTAAAATGGGGGTTGCTAAATGCCCTCCATCATGAGGGGATTGTAGGTGAGAATCAATGTACTTAACACAGTGTATTTATACAGTGACTTCTCCATAGCTTAGGACCAGTAAAAACTGGGCATAGCTGATTTTTCAAGTAGCTGACACAGGCCTAGCTTTGGCCTTGCTTTAAGCATCTGAAAATATGGTCTTTCAAAGGCTTGTATTTAAACGTTTAAAAAATTATGCCATGACCTCGAGTCAGAAGAGGGCATTGGATCCCCCAGAACTGGAGCTATAGGTAGTTTCCAGCCACCGTGATGATACTGGGAATCGAACCTGGGTCTCCTACAAGATACACGTGCTCTTAACTGCTGAGACATCTTTCCACACACACCCCCAAGTCCCTATTTTAATCAAGAAAGCAGCTTCACAGACAAAATACTGTAGAAAAGAAAGGAATGAGACTATGGTTTATTCATGTCCCTTGTCCTGTCATTCTAGTAGAATATCATCAGTGACAGTTGTCCCACTAACAATGCATATTTTGCATGTACTTTACATGCAAATTACACAAAATACTTGGAAATTGAGGACTGGCATCCAAAGTTATTCTCCAACTTCTACACATGTGACAGAGCTAGCATGTCAGCACTCACATACAATTGCATGTGCACACATAATACATAAGTACACACATGCAAACACACGAGACCCATGGCATTTTTACCTCCTTTATTAAAACTTACTGTGCCACAAGAAAATAGTAAATATCGAGCTGTTCCTTGTGCTTAAATATTGATGAAATTTAGGAACTTATTTTACAAGGTCATTTTTGTATTGTAATTCTTTTATTTTTTTGTTTGTTTGTTTTGTGTTTTGAGACAAGTTTTCTCTCTCTCTCTCTCTCTCTCTCTCTCTCTCTCTCTCTCTCTCTGTATTCCTGGTTGCCCAGTAGCTCACTAGCCTCAAACTCACAGAGACCCTCCCAAGTGCTGAGATGTAAGGCATACATCACCATGTGCTGCATTTAATTTTTAATTCTTGACTAAGACTGTGATCTCATACATAAACATAAAAATGCATTATTGTCTCTGTAGATTTCTACTGGAGCTACTTAAACAAGCATCCAGACTTTATTTTTTGTAGCTTTTAAAAATAGAGATGTTTCATTGTGTTTGTGTGTGTGGTTTTCTTCGTTGGGGTTTGCTTTCTTTATCATCAAAAGAAAATCTGCTGTTTTATTTTTTTTTATCATCTTTTCCCCTTTAAACAAACTTCCTGGTGTTTGGACCAGCAAAATATTTTTCTCTTAGGTCATTGCAAATGAATAATTCTTCATCCCTGAATAATGACCACATCAGGTTGAAGTGAAGTGACTGTGGCCATTCTATTAATTAAGGAAAGAGACAGACTACACAGGTTATGCAGTTCAGATTTTATGATCTCCACATCTTCCTGCAAATGAACACTGCCATCAGTAAGATGGAGGGAAATGGAGAAGCCCAAAGAGTCACATGTGTGTCCTAGATTTTGTGGATGGAATTGGAAATTAATTGCCTGGCTGATCACCATTCGAAGCTCTGGTAGTCTCAAGGGAGAGACACGTGTTCACGGTTTTAGTTTGTCAGTTTGCAATTCTTCCTGCTTAGACACTGGGAGTCGAATAATTTACTGGTCTACTGCACCAGATATTTTTCCAGGAATCTGATGATGGTGTGTGAACAGTGGAAGCAAGAAGGCCCCGTCTCTTACCCGTCAGTTTGTAAACATAATTTGTTGGTTTAAATGGAAAAGAAGGAAATGTGGTGTGACTGTCTATTATAGGGATTTACAGAAAACTGACGTCTAAGAAGTTTCGCGGTAGGGTAGCATTTATGAAGTACCAGCTGGAATCCTTTAGAAAAATGCAGTAACTCACACTTTACTGCACAGAAAGTCACGTCCCCCAGGGCGAACTCTCATGCCATCGAGTTTATGACTTGGGAGTGCTGTTTGTTTGTGGTCTAATAACGAAGGAAAGGTGGGAGAATTATATTTCTGTACACAAAGCTACTTGCCTTTCATTATACAGAATAAAGCTGTGGGGCTGTAAAATTTTTAGTGGCATTTTCAAGGAGAGCCTTGTGGGCGCCTTGAAATGCATGTACCGAAGTGTTAAAGATACTTAAAAAAAGATGAAGCAAAGATATCTGTGCCCTTTGAAGCTAAACTGCTGGCTGTATTTGAAGAACCCAGTGCAGGGCTCTGACTTACAATTGACAGTCTCTTATTTTTATTTTCTATTGTTCGTGCATGCACTCATTCACTCTATAGACCTCAAATTCTGTAGCCTCAAACTCAGAGAATGACCTTTGCCTCCCCAGTACTGGGATTAAAGGTGTATGCCTCCACATCCCAGCTGTTTTATAATATTTTGAGAGGATTATAATCAATGAAAAAAATCACAACGAGCAAGATGTCAACATTTTAAATAAAGTCAAGGTCACTCTGATAATCATAAACAAAGTACTCCGTATCCATAACTCACAGGTGGACATGACCCTCTTGCCGAGGAACCTGGTTCTCTTCACCAATCCTCAGCATTGTACCCACCAACTGGGGCTTTGTCCTTCTGCATTTCCACTTCCAAGCCACCTATCTTGGTACACCCATAACCCACCTCACCTATGAACTCTTGTGCTTTCAGCCTAGAGCACCATTCTCCTGAGTTGGAATTGTCCTTGAACCCACTAATCCCACGGCACACGGCCTCAGTCTTTGGAGTCTTCTGCTCCTGGCTTTCTGTCATCCACTACAATTCTTTTGTACATTATAAGTGATTTTGAGGACTCAGTGATTCCTCCAGTACTCCAGTTTCTCACACCCATGATTCTCATTCCTTCCATGACCTTGACTTCCTTTCTAATCATCTACTCCCTCTGATGGCCATATTTATATTCTTTGCAATTACTGGTAATAGAGGCTTTTCTGAGAGTCTTAATTTTAATTCTCACACTCTCCCAAGAACTGCTTCTTCCTGGCTCAGTTTCTCTGATATGTCTACAGCAAACCCTTTAGCTCATTTCTGGATTCAAATTCCATTGTCTTACAATCTTTTGACTGTGTCTAATTCCCTTCACGTTCTCACCTTCGCCTCTACATTCATAGCCTCCCGTTGGAGCCATCTGCTTCCTTAATGCCTTTAGTCAGCTATGTCTATTGTTATTTATCTTGCAAATCTGCTCACTTTAGAGACACATTTTATGTTACTATTTTTCTTTCAAATCTCTACTCATTATTATTACATAGAAGTGGCCTGATATTTTGCAAATACATTTCAGTTGATTGAGTTTGACATTTCATTACAAGTGCTCAGCGAACAGCGTGATTTACGAAGAACAGCCATCAGAGAGCAAGAGAAGTAGTTTGTGACTGGAGAAGAAGCATTGATGAGTGCCATACTTCAAATGGCCCTCTTGAAGACTTTCTTAATAAAATATTTTAATGTAAACTACTTTAAGGACAGAAGCTGATGTTTGTATGGAAACTGGCTACCTACCGTGCTCTGTGTATAAAATACTTGTCAGGTAGAGTGGGTTGAATTTCAGTTAAGATGATATCCTCAACTGTATCAATAGCTATGTTCTTTTAAAACACTATAAGCCATGGTCTTCAATAGTCTGTTTATTTTGCATAGAGAATGACCTCATGCTTCCAAGAGTCTCTGCTCTTCCATGTTTCTACTTTGTCTCCTCTGGACACTGTCTGCATGGGCAATTTAAATGCAAAGCACTAGGCACTGCCAGTCAGCCCTTTTTTCCTTACAGTGATGCACTTGTTTGGCTAGAGCCAAGCAGAGCAACTTGGCTGTCAGGGGATAATGGGACCTTTTAATGGCAGTGGAGGTCCAGCAGGTTCGTGCACACTTGTCAGGCTTGGCCACGAGTAATGGTCTCCCCTTCTCTTGTGCTCCATAGGTCTACCCTGAACTGCAGATCACAAATGTGGTGGAAGCCAACCAGCCAGTGACCATCCAGAACTGGTGCAAGCGAGGCCGCAAGCAGTGCAAGACCCACACCCACATCGTGATTCCCTACCGCTGCTTAGGTGAGCCAGCCAGCCTGCCCACAGCTGGTGCTGATGGGGGATGTTCTAATACGGTCATGTGCATACGCGATGCCTTCAGCACGCTGCCACCACCCGATTGTTGGCTCCATATCTGTGCATTTCACATCTGCAGATTCATCCGAACATGGGCGGAAAATAACTGAAAAAAAAAAAAACCCAAACAATTCTGTATCTATATTTATGTATCATTTATATTGTATTAGATATTATAAGTAAGGAGAGCTTTATTTGTTGCTTTATTATTTATTGTGGTGCTTTAGAATAAATGTAGGACTTTATGTAGGTGAGTCACACATTATACCACTAACATGTATCTCAAACCTGGGAGAGGTGATTTGAAGTATAAAAGGGGTTGTATATAGGTTATAGGTAAATGCTGTGTCATTTCCTATGAGACTCAGAGTTTTATTGTCCACAACGCCTGCATCTACTGAGTGAGAAACGTCTGGTGGTATAGTCCTAGAGTCTCGCAAGCTGTTCTGTTCCTATTTTTGCTGTCCAGTTTCACCAATGGCAGACCTGGTGTATTTCTTTCCAGGATTTTACAGAAGAAAGAACGTGAAGTTCTCCTCTTTCAGTAATTCCTCAAAAGGCCCTTTCCTAGAGCACCCTTTGTTTCTGAAGCTGCAAATGGTCATGAAATGTGTTTGATTGTTTTGTCTTCTACTTATTCATATCAAACTGGAAGGAACGGCATGGTCACAAAGGAAGGCTCATAATCTTGCACTTACTCCAAATTTTACTTTCATTTTTGTCTTAAAATTGAGTCATTCTTGTCTTTTGGGAACCCTGCCTTAAGTTCATTTTCCATCTTATGCCTCTTCTTAGCTGCCATTTCATGTGAACAAGCCTGGTAGTGGTAGCCCTATTTGATTTGACAAATTCCATAAATGTTTCCCATTGTTATTAATTAGTAAGAAGGCTGTAAATAAGGATGTAGAAAGTATAGACAAATATTGACAACTTCTTATAAAGCCTAAAAGGAATCTCTGATAGAATGTCCCAGCTCCTTTTCTAGGTACAAAGCAGTGAGTTTGAGCCCAGACGCTTTAGCAACAAGGACTCCAGACCAAACTTTGCAGCTAAAGCTCACTAGAGATTCTAGAGATGTGCACAGATAGCATTTGGTTAGCAGTGGATCCCACAAGAGCATCCTGCAGGCTGGTGGGATGACTTTGTGGTAAGAGTACTAGCTGTTCTTCTGAAGAACCTAAGTTCAGTTCCTAGGACCCAAGCCAGGTCGGGTGAAGCACAGTCTCTTGTTAAGCTTCTAGCCTTGTAGCCTTGAAGGGGACTTACACTCAAATGCACATCCTTCCCACAGACGTGTGTGTGTGTGTGTGTGTGTGTGTGTGTGTGCGTGCGTGCGTGCGTGCGTGCGTGTGTGTGTGTGTGCGTGTATATATGTGTGTGTGTGTATATATAAACACACACACACACATATATATGAACATTCTGATTTCTATTTATTTGTGCATATAGTTTGAGAAATCAACAGAAAACACGGGAGTGGGGCATTAGAATGAAGATCTCACCTGCATTTCATATCCAGTGAGTATATAACGAAGGCAGCGTTGACCAGATTCTTAGCCTAATAATGGTCTGTGCATTTTCTTCTTCTTCCTTCTTCTTTTAATGCCTTCTAAGGCCCTTAGCTCTTTACTGTCTGGTTGAGAAATAGAGAACTAATAAGAGAATATAAAGTGAATAAGGTTCAGATACTAATCTGAACTAAATCCTGACCTCACCACTGTAGTGCTTCAGCAAGAAACCGGATTTTATACCATGAACACACAGGAACCACATTGATAAAGCTTGTTATATCAGTTAGGGGAACAGTCTCACTAATTTGCCTTTGACACTAGTTTCTTCTAGCGAATACCAGTTAGTAAAGACAGTGTCCTGTCCTCAGCTCTTACCCCTAACTATTCTAGAACCATTTCACGTGTTGAGAGTTATATAGATGGACAGGACAGACAGGGGAAAGGGAAAATGGTGAAATGTCTCTCAGTCATCCGAGAGACCCTGTGAAAAACTGAGGAAGATTGAATTCCCTTTTGCCTCTGTGACCAGATTTCTCTTTTATCTTTTGAATAGAGTCTGAACTCCTTTGATGTTCAAGTACATAATTCAGGGAGGCAGGCCACTTGTGACATGCTTAGGAAATTTCCCAGGTCTGGCTCAGCATCTGATACGGAATGAGCACTCTGACACTAACCGGTCGTGACTGCTAATAGACTAGATAATCATTAGATATTCCCAGCAGGCATCTGGCCTGTTTGAATCTTTCATTGTGTTTCTCATCTTGTAAATCCCTGGCCTTTTCCCATTGGACCTGAAATAGACTGTTAGTTGACAGGCAAAGCACACCTGTTTCTTGCTTTGCCAGTGAGTTTAGATTAGAATTAAGAGATATGACATTGTCTATTTCTTGGGCAGTTGCAAATTTTCTAGGTGTCTCAAATGTCAGTGCTACAGAAGGCATAAAAATATTACTAATGTGTATGCATGGTTTGTCATTAATTTTGAGAAAAAGAATTAAAGAGGGTACATAACTCATGTACATACTGTTTGCATGAATATTGTAAATTGTAACTCTTTTAACCTTAATTTCTCCAAGTCTTTCCTTCCTTTTCTCCTGACTTCTTGACTTCTCCTTCATCTCGATGTCATGTCCTTAGTCACTGCATAGGGCAGCCGCTGGAACTATTACTCTGTGAGGTCTTCCAACACAGGGGAAAATGTCAGTTGCCAGAGAGGTTAGAGTTCCAGCTGCAGTATATTCAGATCAGGACCAGAACCCACCACTTCTTCATTCATTATCAGTATTCTTTGTTATTTATTTTTTTTAAAAATAAAAGTGTTAGAATAACTATCCACTTGCTATATAAATTCAAATCATGTAAGAAAGGTTGTGAGTTTGAAACAATAAATATTAAAATTCTACAATAGATATTGTATTGATAAAGGCGGTAACGCTGACCTTTGGTACCATGTAAATTGGAGCAGTAAAGTCTTCTGATAATGACAGAGGTAATCAGTGGCTTTTTTTTTCTTTAAAATTTGCTCCTGAAACAAAGAATTATTGTTAAATCTTAATCTAAGAACTCTCTGAAACCTCCAGCTGTATCCAAATATATACTTTAGACAAAGGAGAGATTTATTAAAGTTTATTCCCACAAAGATGTGACCTAAAAGCAAGAGTAAGATTGTCTTACGCATTGCTGTATTGAAATTCAAAACATTCAAAACAAATCTTGAGAAAAATGCCTGTCATTCCTGGCATGCAGCCTCCTGACCTCTGTCTCCTAAGAAGAACCCAGCAGAGCACTAGCTGAGTTCTCCCTACACCCTGTGTTTGCCTTGGAGACTTGCTCTGCATTATCTTCCATTGCTTTTGGGACGGGGAAGTGTATCGTGTTGCCTTTGGCACTTTTCTTCCATGGCATGGATGGCTTCCCTTGGGAGCATGCTGGCCTCCTCATTTCGCTTTTTGTTTTTGATACTTCTAGAACCAGAGTATAGGATCTGACTTGATTGTATAAACATCTTATCATGTACCATGTGGAGCTGAAAGCGCGTCATCGTCATCACTCAGGGAGGTGGTGGGTTTCCTGTCAAACCCTTTCCATGTGAATGACTTGACTCCTCTCCTCATGGTATGGTGGATCCACTATTGAAGCTGGCTAGCAATGGCACAATATGTTGCCTACAATAAGCCACTGTTGATTCCCCAGAGCCAACGGGTTGTTCATAGTGTAATCTAGAAGGGAAATTAGAAGTTGGGAACTAGAATGTGACCTGCCAGTATGCCTCTGTTGCTAAGAGACACCCCAAATATGTAGGTAGTCATGACCTTGCTCAGAATGAGAAGTTAAGAGGTTTGATTCTCTGGATTTTGAACTTTATAGTTTCAATAACATTTTAGGACAAATCTGCCTTGTTTTCTAGGTGTCTGCTTCTTTGAATGAACTATAGTCCTTCTCAGTCTTTTTTAAGTTAAGAAATATGTATTTGGTTACCTGACAGATAACGGTACTGTAGCTCTTCTGTTGAACTTATGCTGAACAAGTTTTTGTTGTTGTTATTTTTTTAAGCACATCAGCCACTGGTAAAATATTTAAGAATGTTAAATACATGTCACCAAAGTGTGAAAGTAAGTAAGAGGATGGAAGGACATTTGTTTTAGACCTTATGGATCCTGTAAGTGCCTGGAAATCCAAACGTGGGAATCTAGAGACTTCACATATTTCAGTTTTAATAAATATGATGAATTAGGTCTGCATGCCCTCATAAGAGAGCTACAGAGTACTCATTCAAACACAACCTTTTGCCTGTTTTAAAGCTAAGATTTCTAGCAAGACTACTGAAACTGAATTGGCAAAGATATTATATTTGATATTTGACTGATAAATACTGTTGGCTAGGGTAGAGTGGTGATATTTTAGGCTTTTAAAATAATTATCCAAAAATAGCATTAAGAATACAAGAAATGACAAGATGATAACAGTGAGTCTAAAACCCAGTTAAAAGGCATTTTAGTAACAGTAGCAGTGGGTACTATAGGCAAGCATGGTGGTGCATGTCTTTAACCCCAGCACACAGGAAGCAGAGGCAGGCAGATTTCTGTGAGGTCTATGCTAACCTCGTCTACATGATGAGTTCCAGGACAGCTAGGGTTACAAAGTGAGGCACTGTCTTGGAGGGAGGAAAAATAAAGATTGCTGTGATATGTTCAAATATAGGTGCTGGACACAGAAAGCTCTCAATATTTTTCTGCAGATTTTGTCATGGCGGTCACCAAGTGGCTCATTAAGTGTTCTATTGTTTTTTACATACCCCTTGGTGAATTTCAGCCCTTCCTGGTGAAGTGTCTCAAGGGACCCCCTTCTCCCTGGCCCTTCTTCGCTTTTCCTGTCAGTGAGTCTTCAGCTTTGGCTTTGATCACGAATGGAGAAAGAAAGTCCCAGAGCAGCAGCTGTGCAGCAGCCTGGAGAGCAGCAAGTGCAGGTTGCAGGAGAGTCGGGGGGCGGCCCAGACGCGGGACTCTTGAGGAAGGGTTGACACTGATTACGTGCTGCGTAGTCCCCGCCTGGCCCAGTGTGCCTGTGGGATCCTCTCACAGAGTCTGGGAAAGTTATAGTACAGAAGAAAGCATAGAAAATGAAGCAAATTTTAAAGTATTGGCTTGTATTAGTTTTAGCGAAAGAAGCACAAAACATTGAAAAGAAAACCAAAAAAGTTATTTTATGAAATATCCAGAGATCAGTGTGAAACAGTTTTGTCTGCTGTGTCATTGGTCAGGTCGCTGTCAGCTTGCAAGGAGAAGGCTCTTGGTGTAGCTCAGTGCATAGTTGGTAGGCTCCATTGTTTTGGGCCTGTGGTGAGGTAACACAAGGTGATGGGATTACATGGTAGAGCCAAACTATTCACCTCATGGCCAGAAATAAAAACAATAATGGACAAGGAGCAAACTGGGGCCTGATGTCACAATTCTCTTTGAGGGCAAACCCACCAATAACCTCCCCTCCCCTCCCCTTCCCTCCAGCCTCCATCTCTCAAGAATTCCACCACCTCGTTAGTTCTTGTCTCCTCGGGGAGACAGTAAAGATGTGAACATCACCATCTGTCTTGGTGCTGGTACCGTCTAAGGCTATGCTGGTAGTAATGTTGGGGAGTAGGCAAGGCAGTAAGCTTAAGCGAGGTATCATCTCCCACAGTGGGGAGACCTAAAGTGGAGAGCTCACAAGAGTAGGCGTTTATCCAGGTCACCATCACTTGTTCCTTTGCATGCCTACTGATCCCTTTTCTCACCCAGCCCGCCTCTGCGTGCATGTCTTCTTCCTCTGAGGGCTCAGTGGGTTTCCTGGGGTTGCTTACAAGAGCATGGATAAGAGCTTGATAGCAGGAGCCTCACCAGTGGCCGCATCTCACCTTCCAGTTTTAATAGCAAACAACTAAGAGGTATCGTGTCAGGAACATGTTACATCAGTGAGTTTGAGAGTCTGCTTAGGGAAAAGAATAATTGTAGGGCTATATTAGGAATAAACACTTCATGGTGCAGAAGATTAACAATGCTTTCTTGCGAAGCTTTTGCATTTGGAGATAATTGGTTTCTGTGTGAAATGTAAGCTCTGTGGTGATTGGGTCTTTTGTTCGTTCACTGAAAACCCCCCAGAGCTTAGAATATGTCATAGCGCTTAGTTCCCACTTGTCAGAATGTGTTGAAAGAATGAATTGAAGACTTAAGTGAATGCTGAGGAAGGAAGAAAGGGAACAGGAGTCTCTCGAATGGCAAAAGACACGGAGCTGGGGCTTTTCCTGCCAAACACTTCCTAAGGTGACAGCAGGCATCATTTACCTTATGTCATCCCGTGTTGATCAACACAGAGAGCGTATTTAGTATTAGCTTGATTATCGTCAGCATGCTAGGAAGTCCCCCTAGGTTGTGCCAGCTGAATGATTGGCGCTAGCTCACCTTTGTTTTTATGAAGATCTTTGCCCTTCTGACTATGTGATTTCCTTTATCAGCAACATCTAGGCTTCTCGTGTTTTCTTTGTTCTTCAGAGAACCCTGGCCCTCACTTCAGTGTCCTGGTTCCACATATCTCTTGACTGTCCATTCTTGTTCTCTCCTTCACAGTTCTGCATCCCGATGTGGTGGTTACAGGTCCTGTGACCCCCCCCCCACACACACACACACAGTCAGGCATCATCAGAGTCCGTCTCCTCATCCCCAGTTATCTGTGGCATCAGCTAGTCCTCTGAGCACATTTCTGTTCCTTGTTTGGCCCAGCGCCGTCAAATTCTATTGACTGTGGCCTGCTTCCCATGTCCTTGCCTTGCTCTTCCTTTTGTGCATTTCTTTCTTTCCCTGTTTTCCATCTCAGGCTCATGTTTTTTATCCACTTCAGAAATCCTAAATACTGATGAGTTTCGCCAGCACCTCTTCCTGGTTGTTCATTGTAGACAGCACACAAGCTCCCCAGGGAATTCCATCCATGCGATGCTTTCCGTAAAGCTGTCCTGAGTTATTATGTCCAAGGCCAGGTTTCTTGGGGGAAGACTCTCAGATTCTGTGTGACCTCTGAAGTACTGGTTCACAGCTTATTTTGAAATTTCAGTAAAGGTATATATGAATACATGGTGGGTAGTGGATAATATAACTCAGAGCTCAACTACTTGCCTGCCATGAGTGAGGTCCTGGGTTCGATCTCCGGCATTTTCAAACAAAACAGCACCAATATATGATGAATTTGATGTTCTTGGATTAAACATCGTGTTTAAGCAGTATGCTATTTTTATCAGTTAATTTATTGCTGAATACCAGTTGGAATGATTAAAATCTGTCGCAGGCAAAAGAGTAGAGTTATTCTCAGCTTTCTGAAGAATATATGTGTGTGTTGAGTGTGTATATGTGTGTGTGTGTGTGTGTGTGTGTGTGAGAGAGAGAGAGAGAGAGAGAGAGAGAGAGAGAGAGAGAGAGAGAGAGAGATTGATTTGTGCATGTACATGCCCCAATCCTGGTTCCTTTCCTTTATCAAGTCCCCCAGACTCCAGGTTCCTTGCATAGATCTCTGTGAAGTAGGAGCCCTGCTGCCAGTATCGAGCAAGCTGTTTGCTGTGCTCATTGCGTGTGCTGATTTTTAATATCTATTTTAAAGTAGTGCTGTGCAATTAAGCACATTCTTAAATTTTGAATTCTAAAAAGCATTTTGGATAATTCAATTTAAATATAAGATTTGTTGCAAAGTATCTCTTTAAAGTATCGGTGTGGTCTCTATTTTAGAATTATGTTATTCTGTGAGGAGAACTTAGGATTATACTAAAACTAATAGCTAGGGACCAACAATGTGCTTCAGTGGATAAGAGGTGCCTGTGCACAGCCTGGGAAAGCTGAGCTCAATGCCCAGATCCAGGAAAGAACTGACCCTTGATTGTTATCCTGTGACCTCAACATGTGTAGTGACATATACTTGATTGAACACACACAACAACAACAACAACAACAGCAGCAAGCAAGTAAATAAACATTTAAGAGTCCTAGCTGGGAAGAAGAGAGTTAAGTTATCTGCATGCACAGTGCCCGAAGGCTGCCTACTGTAGGAATGCCAACTAGAATTGCCTAATGAGTCAAGAATGATAAATGCTTATAATTCAGGGAAACACACATATGACCTATTATTTATTGTTGTAGTTGAATGTTCTGTTGACATGGGATTTGTTATCAAAGATACCCTTTGTGCTTGCTTCACTTTTCAGGCATCAGGTCTGCTTTCCCGGAGAGATGGGCTCTCGTGTAATGTTTGTACCGTACAAGTTTCCAGGGACCCATGTACATAGCTATCTCCCTGCCCTAGAAACTGAAGAGCTAAGGCTAGGAGAGAGCTAATTAGTTTGAATATTACTCCAGGATGAAGATGTGTAGTCTGTCATGTGACATGAGTCAGGTCAAGAGGAGGAAGTGGCCTCTGACTTCGTTTTCCTTCCTGGTGAGTGACCTTAAGGACCATTTCACATAACTGAAGCTGCTTTAAGCTTAGGTCGCGGAGCTCATAGAGTAGGCTAGCAGGAATGCTGTTGGAAGGTCCGCCTCACTTACACTTTTCTTAGAAGATGCTGCTAGCTATTCATAGTTCCCCTCAACATTTTTCCAAAACCACAACGTTTTGAAATAAAAAGCAACTCAGATCCTAAGGACAACTTTCTTGGAATGTGAGTTTTAACTACTATTATCATTTTAAAGGAAAGTCAGAAATCATACTATTTGAAAGCACCTTTATCTGTAAGTCTTAATAACATAGTGTCCTCCTTTCTAAATGTTTAGCATAAAACGAGAGATTTCAAATCTTCAAACTCCCTGCCTGTGTCTTCCTACTTTGAGAAATGATTTAAGGACATTTAAAGGCTTGGTATCTGCTTGCCCAGAATGCTCTTCAAAATATCTGCTCCCTGGAGAGGTGAACCAAAGTTAGTCTTTTCATGTGACTTCGGTTTGTTGACCTGGAAGAAGGGGGTAATGGAATGGGCTTTGGCACTGTTCCACTGCTTTCTGGATGAGTGCCCAGCCTGGAAAGGAAGGCGTGGCTGACCGTGTCCAAAGGGGAGCACGGATGGAGTTGGCAGCATGAGCTCACCTTCACGTGATGCCTCGCTTCTGCTGATGAGAGTTCTAAACTGCTGCATCCATCGTGGTAGCAGCTGGTTATGATGCGTATTCAAATGATTTTGCATCCAAACAACGGCATTCATTCTCTGCCTGGTGAGTAAAAACTGAGTGACACTTGATCTCCCTCTGAAAGGAACAGACATTTTCATTATCAAATTCAATCAAGCAGAAAGCGGCAAAAGGAGCAGGAGTCTCTTTCTGTCTTTGATTGAGCTTGCGGTGATAAACGATTATTAGGTTGAAGAAGGGCCTCATTTCATGTTGCTATGTGACACAACATTTCAGTCCACTAGGAAATAGTTTTTCTTAGTCAGGTATTGAGTTCAAAGCCGACCAGAAGTCTCAAATGATCCATATCCCTTTAACTCACTATACATAATTATCCATATCCCTTTAATTCACTATAGATAATTATCCATATCCCTTTAATTCACTATAGAAATCTCTGGGGCCTTTGAAGAGAGTGAACTTCTAGTTATATCTTAATATTCTATATCCTCTTTATTCTTAAAAGTCATTATTTATCCCTTGTTAAAGCTTCCTTTCTGGCTTTATGTTCTGTGAGCAGAGGTTCCCCATCCCGCTTAGATTATATTTGCATCGGCATGTATAGACATATAACTCACTTATCATCATAAAACACCACATTGGAGAAGTGGATCGGAATCCTCCAGGGGGATTTGCTGCTAAAGCATAGTTAGGGATCTACCTTTTGAAGCCTTAATATAATTATTTCTTGCCCAGCCTTCCTTTGTAGAAGTCCAGAAATTCAATTATTTCAGCTCTCTGATGATAAACTCCAGAGAATTGATTTACAATAATGAACCTAAGCCTTGTTTACAAATCTGAGTGGCATTTCAAAGACCAGAATGTCACAGTAGCAAAAGGAGGTTTCCATTTATCTGGGGGTGTATCCCCTTTGAAAAGATATGGGTAATTTGTAAAAGATATTTTTCTAAAGAGCTTGATGCACCATGATAGCCTGCTGTATTTTTAATTCTATTAGTGGCTGTGTTGCACATCCTTAGGTATGTTGCTGGTGTGATGGCGAGTCCTGATTCTCTTTTCTGCACTTCAGCAGGCCTCTGAAAGCTGTCTGTAGTGTTCTGGTGCCCAGTCAAATGCTGTGTCAGCTTCAAGTGGTGTGGCCTCATTTCTTCATTGTTTCTTTTGTTAAGTACTGTGACTTTCTTTCATTCTCTTCCATAAGATATTGATCCAATGAGAAACGGGCTATTGTTCTTTGTGTACAGTCATGAGATTTGAAAAGTTGGTTGGACAATCAGATTCTAAAGTATGTTTCGGAAAAGCAATGACCTCCGTGTAGACGTGCAGGTCTAGTGGTGACTAGAGCTGCCCAATGAAAGGTCAGCCTTGGAAGAGTAGGGAAGGTTGTTGAATCCTTAAGAATGGCCGGTATACCTGAGTGACAGTGGAAGAGGAGCACGGAACAGACAGCCTTTAGGTAATGAGAACTATTAAAAGATGGGGAAGCGGGAGAGAAAGAAAGAGCCTAAGGTAGAAAACAGGGAACCAGTGCTCTCTGCACAGGGGAAATAGGTGGAGAAGACGGAGAATAAGGAAGACGGTGGTGGGGTAGCATGGTCGGGGAACCTGAGGGCTGAGACCACAGCATTTGCTGCTGACCTTGAAAGAACAGTTGTTGATTGCTGCGTGCAGGCACTGGGCCAGGTGGAAAGGGTTGCAAAGAATGAGACAGGGACTGGAGAGTGATGGGCCAGAGCTCCGGCGGCAGCTCCCCCCCCCACTTTGGGTCTTGATTATAGCCTGCCTCACACAGGGGTTTCCGAATATGGCATATGGAAGAGCATGCTGTGTGCATTTACTTCCTGGTGTGCTTTAAGGATTTGCTAATGACTGGTGGTTGTCTTGCCTCCCTGCACCTCAGTCTGGTTGCCCTTCTGTGAGCAATTATGTGGTTTTTGTTGTCGTTGTTGTTTTTGTTTTTTCTTTTTAACCACCTATAACTCTAATTAACTACATCTTAAAAAAAAATCTATGTGGTTTTGAAATTTTTTAATGAGGTAGAAAAAAGGAAAGTGTTAGAGGAAGAAAGCAACCCAGCAACCCGGGAAGATGTTTGTGTTTGCAAGGAGCAGCAAACTTTTTTAAAAAAGATTTAGTGGGGTGTCCCTGCAGTGTCTGCTTTGCAGCTCCTAGGAAACGAGACCAAATTTAACCCAAGGAGGCTGAGACCTGAAGGAAGCTATCCTTCGGTTGCCACATCTGAATTAGTCACATATCCATAAATATAAAGTATAACAGCAGAACTGTCGAAAATACAGTGGGGAAGGAGGGCCGTCTGCTGATAAATACGGCTTAGGTAGTAACGAAAGGAATCCTGGAGGCGGCCCTCTCAGTGCCTAAAATGTACAGTATGCTCACATACCGAATAAAACAGAGCAGTGTCCTGTATTCTGATTCAGCCTCCTGTGTCTCTGCTAGCCCGAACCTTGGGCTTTTCATGTTCTCTCATAACCTCTGCCCGTCCTCTTTTAACTCACTGGTTCTCAGGAGAAATTCCTGATGTCTAAAACGTGATGCAAAGTTTGCTGTGCTCACTGCCAGCCACCACACATGGCCACACAGCATTGAGACATAGCTAGTCCAGAGAGCTGTGCAGGTGTGAAGGGACACCATGTGTAGAGGGGTGGAGTGATGGGAAAATACAGCATGCTTTGAGAATCGCCTTTGCAATGATTACACATTGAAAAGCCAATATAGGCTGTACCAGGATAAATAAAGTATGTTACTAAAGTCAGTTTAATATATATATATACTTACATATGTATGTGTGTCTATTACAGAAACTATATATTGCTCTTTTAAATGTGCCTGAGACCACACATGTGGCCTGCTTTATATTTCTGTTGGACCAGGATGCATAAACTCTTGATGTGGCACAGCAAGCAGTGTGCCTCATTTCCTGTACCCTCTATGGGCACAGCTCCAGGG
Source organism: Ondatra zibethicus (assembly GCA_004026605.1). Lineage (NCBI taxonomy): Eukaryota > Metazoa > Chordata > Mammalia > Rodentia > Cricetidae > Ondatra > Ondatra zibethicus. The sequence goes on along the minus strand of PVIU01000212.1, from coordinate 327,577 downwards.
CAGCTTGGCATTCAGTGAGGCTCAGGGATAGTGAGGATTCCCTTAAAATTGCATCAGATTGTGCTAAGTTTCAATTTTCATTCTCGTTCCTCTTTGAACTCCTCTGACCAGTAAGCATTTTTTATAATGTCACTGTTATTATAGATTGAGCATTTTTATCATAAAATCTGAATTACAAAAAGCTTCATAATTGGAAATGCACCTGTTTTGTCATAAAAAGAAAATCCCACACTGTGAAAAATTGTTTCATGCAAAAAATTATGAAAGGTTTTGTGGAAGGGTCAGCATGGTGTCGTCTATAAACCCAGCTCTTTGGAGGTGGAGATGGGAGGGATATGCGTTCAAGGACAGCTGGGGGGGTTATATAGCAAGATATTGAAAAAAAGTTGTATGAAATTACTGATAGACCATGTGTATAATGTATATATGAAATATACATGTATTTTATATTTGAGTCTCATTCACAAGATAATATCATATATGTACATAAATTCCAAAATCAAAACAAAACATTTTGGATAAGAGAAACAGAGTTTTTATATGGAACTCACCAGATCCCTCAATGTTGTCTACAAATCTAGAAACTTCTTTTTGTAAGATTTACTTTATTTTTAATTATGTGTATATGTGTGTGTCTACATGTGGATATGTGCATGTGTGAGGGAGATACCCATGGAGTTTAACAGAGTGCACCGGAGCAGAAGTTATAGATGGTTGTGAGCCACTCAACCTGGGTATTGGGAACTAAACTTGATCCATTGCAAGAATAATGTGTTCTCTTAACCACCGAGTCATAGCTCCAGCCCCTTGAACTCTTGTAAATCAGAAATTTAAAATTAGGTGCTGGCAAGATGGCTGCACCAGCCTGAGTTCAGTCTCCAGAGCCCTGGGTGGAGGAAGACAGCCAGCACCTCAGAGTTGCCCTTTGACCTTACACATGCTCCCCAACACACAAAGATTTGATAAATCAGAGGTGCATGCTTCATTTTTAAACAAAAGTTGAAACTATTACACCTAACAAAAGACCCATGATTGACAAAATCAAGAATGTGACTAACGGTTAATGCTGTCCAAAATAAATAAATAAATAAAAAGGCTGCAGAAATACCACACATCAGTAGCTTAAGTTACTCAAGTTTCTTGGTAAGGAAACTCAGTATTAGGAAATAAACTTTTGGCTGAGAGTTAGGGTCCATCATTGAGCCTCATCAGGCATGGGATTCCTCATTTGTGAAGGGGAATTGAATTCTGAGACCAACCAGCTTACCTTCCTAAGACAAAGTTAAATCTGGACAGCAAAGAATGTCTTTTATTGTTCACAAGTACGGAATTTTTTTAAATTCTTGGAATCTTTTAAAAGACTCTAAATAGCACATGCCTTTTGAAGATGTATAACATTAATGAGGTTGCAAATGGCTTTGAACTTTTTTCATATTTGACTTTATTTTTTTTAGGTTTTGATGTGATATTATTAACTGAAATCCACACTTTGTTTACATTTAATTTGCTTTTGTCCAGTGTTCCTTTTCTGTCCTAGGATTCCATCCAGGAAAGCATCTTTCATTGATATAGCAGATCCCTTAGCACCCTCCTAGCTGTCAGTCTCTCTACAATGTTGATAGTTTGGCCAACTATAATTTGGAGGATGTCTATACTCTGGAATTTTCTCTTGCCTAGATGGAAGAGCACAGAAGTAAAGAATCCCGTACATCATAAAAGAGCACATGTTACTTCGTGGTACATCACTGATGCAGCCACTTGGCTGAGGTGGTGAATCCGGATTCACCTACAGGATTGTCCCTTTCCCCCTTTGAGGACAGTGCCCTATTAAAGAAAGTCATTACACACAGCCGGTGATTATGAAGGAGGACTAGGCACTACTTTTCCTAGGATAGACTTTATATGTGTAAATTATTTGCAGTTCTTCTGCATAGGAGATTGTCTTTTTCCCATTGTTTCATCATTTGGGCTTATGGATGTTCCTATTATCTGTTGACATGTAATTCTGTCCTACAGTGTGTGTGGTGTGAATGTGTGTGTGTGTCTCACATACAAGTTTTATATTCTGTATGTGTGCTCAAATCCTCCCAAATTTAGCTGTTAGGAGTTGGCTCCTGTACTCAGTTGGTATACTCTGCCTTTAAAAGCTTTGTGACTATGATCAGATGCTGCTTATGTTCTGCCCAACGTTTAGAATCAACCCTTTCCCCAGAGTCCTATTTCCTTTTATAAGAGAATAATATAAAAATCCAGTACCTAGTTTTTATGTGCTCATTGTTATGGAAATGTCAGCTTCCGTGTCAATAGAGTAAAGAAATCCACCCGGCCCTCTTCACTCACATATTATGTATTCTTGTAGATATTTCTGTAGCTCTCTGTATTTCTGTTAGCCTCCGTAGGAGCTCGCTCTGGTGATCCAGATCTACTCTGCTACCAAGTGGGCCATGTTCTACCCCTGCTCTTATCCGTAAACTCTCACCCCGCTGTGCGGATCTGGCTCCCGTCTTCCTTTGCCTCCGTCACTCACTTCAGAAGGCTCTGATAACAGTATCAGAATTGCTGTACCTATGTGGACCGTTTAAAAAACCACAAAACTGTTAGCCAATTTTGGACATTAAATTTTTTTAAAATGTCTTTTTTTTTATTATTTCTAAACTGGTACTGTTAATAGAGAGGTACAGTTCTCCTCCTTCTCCTGAACACTCATCCCATCGCTTGTGTGTCCACAGATGAGTCTATGTTTGCATGTGCTGTGCTTGTGGGGCTCAACTCTATCCACTTGACTAGGTTTGAAAGATCTAATTGAAACTTTTAGCGTTCACTTCTTTTGTTTTTTAGCTTATCTTGAACCCTCCACTTAGTTTGTGCCATCCGCAAGGAGTTCCCTAAAGAAACCCATCTGCCAGCTATTATTGTCATAGTTACAGTGACATGTTGCTTGACAGCATTGCAGAACTGTGTGATTTACTCACATGTTTTTCTTGAGAACCCAGAAGTGACCCACAGTATGAAACAAAACTCCGACATGTGCAGAGTTGGTGGAGAAGCATTTTGGCCACTTGCAAAAGTGTCCTAGGCATCCAAATGCTTCCCAGAACATTTGTTTCCCAGCCTGTTGTCAGCATGCAAATGTTATAGACTGTCAGTACATCCAAATTGGTAAAACAGAAAAAGTTTTCCAAGTAAATATGAGTAAATATCTCTTGGGTTTGTAGTTATCATTTTAATGTATGCATACGTAGTAGCGTAAGGTAAAGAGTACCTGAGTCTGGGTTGGTTCTTTGTTTATTTTGAGGACAAATGGTGCTCCTCATCATTTTCGGCGTGAAGCGTCTTTTAGTTTGCACGTCAGGGGTAGGCTTTGTTTCTACCAGATTCTGTAGATTTGACCTTCAATCTACCATCGCCATCATAGCCTGAGACATGGTTACTTCTCACATAGATAACTGCAACAACCCCAACCTGGTCCTCTTCCTTCCAACCTTGACTCTTTTGAAACAAATAGTTGTGAAAACCGTCCCTGGCTTCTTCCTGTGTTTCTCAAGAGTGCTGATGGGTTTTGTACTTGGAAGCCTTGTGGTCTGCCCTCACCCACCCATGATCTCTTGCAATGTATTCCTCTCTGAGAATTCTCCCCCTCTTTCTTTTGTCTGAGTCCCAACAGCATGCATTTGCTAGGGTCTTCTGTATCTCTTGCTCTGTGGCTGGAATGTTTTCTGTCTGACTTATGATGTTTTCTTTTTTCTTCTCTCACTTCCTCCAACCCATGCAAGTGTTCTATTTATTCTCACAACCCAGTAAAATTCTACATCTTGTCCCAGAGATTAGTCTGTATTCTCAGGGAAGTGTAAATAACTTGTAGTGAAGAGCTGAGTCTGGAATGTATTGAAGCATCTTGGGTGGGGAGAGGTGTTTGAAGATACCTGGACTTCTCGTTAGGACCACTGTGAGACTTCGGGCTCATTGCTCTCACCTGGGACTCTGTTTGACTCTGTTGCCTGGTCCTGTTATTTATCATATCATAAGTCATATTCAAACGTGCAGCAGCATGTCTTCATCTGTGAGGCTGCTGCAGGACAGTGATAATATGATAAATGCGTATTTGGTACATGAGTCTTAGCAGTAAGGAGCCTGTTGCTGTTTTTATCACTACAGCTATTACTAATACAAGACAGGGTTAGTACATCGTTACTGGGGGAAGGGCGCTAGTAATGCATGCAGCAACTTTGCTCTGAATAGTGGGTTGAATGCTTCATGAAAATTAGACCATTACATTCTCCCAGCTCTGCTGTTTGCTGCACGTGTGACCTGGTTGGTTACAGGTTTTCTTTTGCCTCCTTTTCTCAGAAAACTAAAAATGTGACTGTTGTAACTGCCTCTTTTGCAAGGCTCTGAAGCCCATGGGAGAAGCTGCACTGACGTCCTGAGGGGTGTTCCGGGATGTTGCTCAGACTTACTGCGACTCTCTCCTCACCTCGCTGGTGAGATGGGCTCAGACACATGAGAGGGGGGCTTTGTTGTTTTCAGTTACCCCACCGCCAGCCCCCCCACCCTGCCCCTTTAAGATAATCTCCAGCCTTTGAGAGAAGGACAAAGGCTACATTCATGTCCTGCAGAAATCCAATGGCCTTCAGACCTTTTGGTTTTTTTCATTCCTGTGATTCTGGCCAATTAGTCTGCTCCTCAGAATTCATAGAAGTTTGTTTGCATGTAGGCATGTTTGTCTGTGTGTCCATGCACATGTACATATGTAGAGATCAGGGGACAACGTTGGCTGTCATTTCTCAGATGCTCTCCACCTTTCTTTCTGTAATAGGGCTTCTCATGGTTGGAGTTCTCTCAGCAAGCTAGGTTTGCTGGCCGGCAAGCCCCAGGGGTCTCTACCCCCCTCCCCCCACCAGCATTAGAATTACAATTACATGCGCCATACCCATTGCCCTTTTTTCAAAATGGATCCTGGAGATCAAAACTCATAAACTCATGCTTAAAAGCTGAACACTCTACCGACTGAGGTATCATTCCAGTCAAAAGTTGGGTTTTTTTTTCCAGTCTGAGATCTCTGTGCTCCAGAGAATCGATTTATGGCAGCTTTCCCTCTGAAATCAGTTTCTTCAAAAACCATTCTGACCCTCAAAAATGGCGTCAGTTTTAAGAACTTTTACTCCGTTGTCTTACACGGTTTCCCTTCTTCTTTGGGGTCTCCCCAGGTTTCCGGTAGTGGCTGATTGTATTCGTAGTGCTGTCTCATTCCTGGAATCATGTGTTTTTGTAAAGGCACAGCATAATAGCTGGACATGCATTCCTGCTTTTGAACCTCACAGGGTTGGAGAATCTGCTTCTCACCCACTTAACATCCCGTCCCGCCTTTTCCTTCCTCAAAGAATTCTACATTCTTCTGTGTCAGGGTGCCTGTGTGCTTAGTTGAAATACTTTTAGGCTCCCTTGCTGCTCAATTTAGGCAGCTAATAGTGAAGAAAACAAACAAACATGCGCTCTGTTGGTGGGGGTCTGTCTGGAGGAAGGGTCTTTCTCCCTAGTAACGTCGGGAAGCTTTATGACAGAAAACCTCCTATCCTTGGCCCGTTCAGGAGCATGGGCACGAGGTCATAATTCCATGAATCATCTGTCTCGTGACCACAGAACATGAGAAAGTTGTCTAATGGTGGCAGTCCAGAAAGGTCTGAACCTCATGGTGTCATCCAGCCCCTCTCTGTCCAAGCCACTGTCCAACATGTTCCAGTCAACAAAGCGGACTGCCCTCCCAGCCTCCTAGATAATTTTAGCCTCGTTTTTGTTTTTATTGCCAGATTAACCATAGTGCAGATCATAATATTTAAGTATTTCACAGACATAGAATAAATCATTTTTTTTAAATAAAAGCCAAGAAAAATTGGCCAGATAAACCACTGTGACCAGAGTTTAAATGAGTCAAAATGTCTCTCGGAGGATGGAGAACAGGGACACCTGAATTTTCAACTCAGTTTTACGGCTTGTTGGCTCTGTGAGTGAGCCACTTGACTGGACTTCTTCCCACCAATCTGCAAAATGAGGTAATTTAGGCTAGACATTTGTTCTCACAGACCACCAAAGAGCTAGTGGGCAGAAACTGCAGGGTCTCTATTGAATTCGGCATCTTTGCTTACTTGCCAAGACTTCAGCCAAGCAGCCAAGTCCACATTTTATTTACTTAAAAAAACTCTATCCACTGAAATTTCCATGTGTGCTTGAAATATGAAATTTTAACTTTTTTCCACATAAAAATTTTGTGTGGCTACCGATAAACATGCCCAGTGTAATTTCCTAGAAAATATGTAGACATGAGCCCAACCTCTCAGGATTCTTCATTTTTTTTGAGCATTGGCCTCCTTCCTATTAAGAAATATTTGATGTTTAAGGATGAATCCACATAAGCAAGGTTATTATTATATATGGACAACCCAGGTTATGTTTATAGATTAATAATCAATAAGCTTTAATTTTCTTATAGCTCTAAATTCACATCAAAACAGATTTCCCATAAAACTAAATTCTTAAAAGATTTCTTTTTAATTAATTTATAATAAGGTTGTGTAAAGACTTCCGTCTTCTCAGTTCTTTCTTAAACTCTAAGTTTTTTATGATTTATTTTCCTTTTTAATTATGTATGTGTACGTGTGTCCCAGTGTGGATACCTGCACATGAGTGCAGATAGCCACAGGGGTTAGAGACGTTAGATCATACTGGGGCTGGAATGGCAACGTGGACCCTAGGACCCACACTCAACATTAGTATATCCTCTTAGCTGCTAAGCCATCTCTCCAGTCTCCCTCAAACTTTGGGAGAGATTTTTATAATTTAACCATTTAACCTTTCTCATGAGTAGCATTCTAATATGCTTTTCCAACCCTCAGAGGAAGATAAGAAGTGCTGTCCATTGCTAAATTTCATTTTAATTATAGGGCAAAACGAGCTTTCCCTTTTGCCCTTTGTCCTGCTGAGGGCTTCTTAAGTAACTAATATTATTCCTTTGCTAAAGCAATTTCCTTTAGCTATAGGCAATATCTGCAGCTTATAGTCATCTTTGCAATATGAAGTAAAATATTTGCAAATTAAAGATTCCAGTATCCTTTAAAAATAGAATGAACAGTTGTTAGAATATAATTAATGCAGCGACTGCGCTGTGGACAGGCATGGCATGTTACTGAAGTAAGCATCCTTCAGTGACGAGTTCAGCATTGTAATCTAGCCCTGGACAGGTGGAAACAGATTAATTTGACTTTGTTGCTTGGCACCAATGTTTCTTTTTGTGCCTCAAGAACTCACTTAGGCCATGATCTAGAGCATCCTGTATTTGTTTTTTATCTTCTCACAAATGGATTCAATATTAATAATCTTAGGCTGACCATTTAATCTTTTCAATAATTACTTATGAAACAGAAAAACGTGGTGTGTATTGTGAACAGTTGTAAATAATGACTGACCAATGCTAACTAAGGAGGATGGACCGGTGGTCACTTCTGGCCTCCTGTAGCCCTTGTCTTGAAAGACAAGGGGTTCTTCCTCACAGCCAGAATTAGTTACTTGACCTTAGATGCCCTGAGTAGTTCACCTGGGGAATGTGTGCTCATTTAAGAAAAGACTGTCTTTATTTGAATTCTTTTACCCTTCTGAGTTGATTATTTTATTACTGTTGTTATTTGTTTTGCTTTATTTTTATATCACTCTACATAAATGAAAGTTGTAACATCTTTTGCATCGCTGTCTCTTTCCTTACAGTTCATATCTGCTTAACTCTGGAACTAGGTGGCAACCTCCTGAGGTGCACATTTTCTTGGGCAGGTTACTTGGCAGAGGATTCTCACATGGAAAGTGGGTTTATAGGAGATGATGTCATAGCTCTGTGGAGTGAGATGCATGATTGATGCAGTTGCCTTTTTTTCTTTTGTTCTGGGAGGAAATTTTGAAGTGCCCTTTACCATCCGTTCAGCCATCCATCTATCCATCCATCCACCCTCCCACCCACCTACCAATTCACCCATCCATTCCTCTTCCATCCATCCATCCATTCTTCCCCCCACCTGCCCATCCATCCATCCATCCATCCATCCATCCATCCACTCACCCACACACCCATCCATCCATCCATCCATCCATCCATCCATCCATCCATCCATCCATCCATCCATCCAGTATGAACATGTTTGCCAGAACTGTATCAGGGATAGGGATGTAGTAGTGTGATGCTCAGTGTTACTCATCAACTTGACAGAATCTAGAATCACCTGGGAGACTGGCTTCTGAGCATGCCTGTGGTTGATTATCTTGATTATATAAACTGGGTTGGAACAACTCATCCACTGTGGGTGACCCCATTCCCTGGCCAGGATTCTGGACTGCCTAAGTGGAAAGGGGGAGCTGAGAAGCAGGTTGCGTTCATCATCTTTGCTTCCTGATTGTGAATGTAAAGGAACAACAGTTTCAGGCTCCTGCTGCCTTTATTTCCCCACCATGATGGACTGCACTCTTGAGCCATGAGCCAGAATAAGCCCTTTCTCCCTTAGGTTGTTTGTCAGAGTATTTTATTACAGCAGAAGAACTCAGATAATAAGTAGACACTGTCCATACTTTGAGAAACTTCTCTTCATTCCTGAATGGCATACTTTGCTCGCCCATCTAGATTCATCTTTGATGTTATTTCTACCTGAACACCTTTTCTAGTGCACCCAGTTTGGTTCTTTCACTATGACAGCCCAGTGTACAGAATTTAACTTCTTCGTTCTTCAGCAGATATTCATTATCTATTGTGTGCTAATTTTGTTCTTAATGTGTGCGGATACCACAGTGAATACAATCAAGAGAAATTAGTTTCGCAGCTTATGTGTTATTTCCCACTGTCCATCTTTCGCCCTCATGAGTACGGGGAGTGTATAAGGGACATTATGTAACACTTCTAGACCTGCAGTGCCAGTCATAGCTAGGAACATTTCACTTGAAATGGAAAGTTCAAACGAAACAGATTCCAGAATTTAAATGAATTGATCTGTCCTATGTCTTTTATATAAACACATATATCAAACCCGTGTATGTCTACATTGTTTGGGGCTTACATTTAAAAGTGCTATGGTCTCTAGTTGACAAGCAGTTGAGAGTTTTCAGAATACAGGAATAGATAAATCCATAAATGTCAATACTGTTGAAATTGAAACTTTCCATTGTTGTATTTTACTCCTTCCTGACAGTAAATGTCCGTGATTAGTTATGCACCTTTTATATGAAGGAAGAGAGTGAGATTAGTTAAAGGAGATGGAACTGGGAGTAAGTAGGGGATTTGTAGCCATCAAATTCATATGTGTAGGGAGCTTATGGACAGCAAGGTCCTGGTGGCAAGGAAGTTGGTAGTTTAAAGAGACTGACTCGCCATTCTAAATGTCTTGAGGTCTGGGTGGGGCATTGTAGGCACTGAAGGTTGGGTAAGTCTCTGACGTCTGCCTGACCTTTGTGGCTCCATGGTGAGGTCAGTAGGTGCACACAGAATGACATGGACTGGCTCTTCTCTCTTTCAGTTGGTGAGTTTGTGAGCGACGCTCTTCTGGTTCCTGACAAGTGCAAGTTCCTACACCAGGAGCGGATGGACGTTTGTGAGACCCATCTACACTGGCACACTGTTGCCAAAGAGGTACTCGCCTGTGATTGCCTTCTTACAGAGAGATCTTCCGGGGGCATGCAAACACCTTTTAGGAGCTGTTCAAGGCAGCGACTTCTCTATAGCAGCTATATCCAAGTAACTAAAGTGTTTTAAAAATCGAGTTTACGCTTTAGAGTAGTTTTGTTTCTAAGGCCATGGAAAAGAAACTCCAGAGAGCTGCTGTGTCCCTTGTCCCTGCACATAGTTGGCCCCTCTGTCCTCAAACAGTTCTAGTGATCAAAATGAGTGCCAATTAGTTATGTTTGGGCCACATCTTACAAATTAACATAAAACTTTCATCTCCAATAGGTGTGACTTTAAGATGAACATTTTTCTCCATTCATTTTTCTGTTGTTCCATGTGGTTTCCATAATTTGACTAGCTATTGGTGACTGCAGTGGTAGAACAAAGAAGCCGCATGTCCAACACCACCTGAAAGTTCACATTTTAAAGTTATACCCTCCAGGTTTGACTTCACCAAGATACCTCGCTTGTTCAGCCCATTGCTAACCCCTGCTTTTGGCTAAATTGATGAAAGATTAAAGACAATAGAAAGCAGTAGCACCTTATGGAATTATCACCCTCAAAACTACACTTCCTTTTAATATAATTATAATGTTTTCCCCCTAAGTGGTTCTGTCAGGGCGGTGGCATGAGTGTTCTAGAACCAGGGTTTCAGGAGTTCACCACTAGGGTCAGTTTTGCATCCCTTTTTCTTCCTGGGAAGACTGGACATTTTATCTTGTTGTGGCTGCAGGGGGCGCCACCACTGGCCCAGAGGAGTCAGAGACCAGCAGTGTGCTAGCTACCCTACAGTTAACAGGGCAGGCTCCACCCCACAACACTTCTTTTCTTTTTCTTTCTACCAGGGATTGAATCCAGCATTTTGTGCATGCTGAGCTATAATCCCTCTTTGAGCTGTCTCCCAGTCCTTGTTTCTACTTTCAATTTTGTAGAAAGTAGAGTCTTGCTAAGTGGCTCAGTTTGGCCTCGAACTCACACTATAGTTCAACAAAGCTTTGAAGTTGCCACAGCTTTCCAAGTAGCCAGAATTACAGGTCTGTACCACCAGGCCTGGCTCCCCAGCAGATTATTTGGTCCAGAATGTCAAATCTGTTGAGCTTCAAGAATGAAAGAAACAATAAAAAGATTTTTACATTATTTTTGCCTTTCATAAAATAGTGTGTTCTGTCTCATCCTAAAACAAACTTCCTTTGCATATAAATGATTTTGAAAGTTGAAGAGCCAGTAGAGCCTAAAGCAGACCACTTAATTTGAAATCCAGCTTCCCAATTAATAACCTCCCTTTGCATTTTTTCTGAGTTTTCAAAGGAAAAAATACTTTGTTATTAAGAAACAACAAACTGCTGACTCCTGTGAGGTTAAAATACATTTATAATATTTTACTCTTTCCCTAAGCATGTTGAATTATTAACCTTTTCTCTGTCACTGGGAGATAGTTTCTCAGTTTTCTCTTAGCGTAGATTTGCGCAAAATTAACATATCCCAGAGAATCAAAAAGATGCCAAGGAGGAAATCCCTCGGTGTTGTGAGTTCTGATGTCTTTGTGTCTGTGGAGGACACTTCCTTCCCTTCTGGGACTCTGGGAAATGAGCCAAGAAACAGATTATCCAGACTAAGATGGAGCTGAATGGACGAAATGTGCATCTGAGGTGGAGGTGGGAATGGGTAGGAGATGGAGAAGACACCTTCAGCTCCTGAGAAGTCATCCTAGCCCAAGGCCCCTGCTGTGTTCCCATGTTAGCCTTCTGGGTCAGTTCTCTCTAACATCAAAAGCATTTTAAAAGATTCTTAGATATATTTATTTTATGTATATGAGTGTTTTATATGCATCAGGTGTGTGCCTGGTGCCCAGAGGCCACAGAGTAGAGGGTATTAGATCCCTTATACCTGGAGGTAAGGATGGTTGTGAACCATCGTGTGGGTTCTGGGGATCAAACAAGGCTCCACTGCAAGAGCGACAAGCCTAACCACTGAGCCATTTCTTAGCCCAAATATCAAGATGACAATGTAAAGATAGAGTACCAAGCAGCGCATGCTGAAGACCAGGTTGGAATTGAACTCAGACAGCAGGTCGCCCTTGCCTTGTGAAACCGGTTCCGAATATGTCTGGACCTGCTGATTGTCCTGGCTGGGGTTGCCGTGTGCACATCTCTGGACCTTCACTGTCTCCTCCTCCCTTTTGTTAGACGTGCAGCGAGAAGAGCACCAACTTGCATGACTATGGCATGCTGCTGCCCTGCGGCATCGACAAGTTCCGAGGCGTGGAGTTTGTATGCTGCCCGTTGGCGGAGGAAAGCGACAACATCGACTCCGCTGACGCAGAGGAAGACGACTCTGACGTCTGGTGGGGTGGAGCAGACACAGACTACACTGATGGCGGGTAAGGTGGCTTTTGTCTTGGCTCTCAGAGAGGCTGAACCATCTCCTATTACAGTCTTTGGATACTATGAATGCATCTTTCTGTTTCATGCTGAATAGATCCTTTCTCACGCCTGCTGTATTTGCTACTAGCAGAAAAATCTAACCCTGAAGTGATGCTGTGATTATTGAGCCATATTTGATGTTGGTGTTATTGATGAACCATCATGAAGTAATTTAACTGCTATATTTTACTGTCAAGAGTACTGCTCAAACCCCACTAACAGCCACTTGCTGGTAGTTCTACCAGGAAGTTGGTAGATGGGCTCTCACTTGGAAATAGTTTTAAACACTCTTCCAGGGCTTTTGTCAGTCATGAACTCAGTACAAATTTTTGTTAAAGAAGATTTGTTCTGTGTTTGTGTGTGTATATTTGCTTTGGGGGATTTCCTTTTTGCCTTTGTTTTGAGTGAAGTTCCCCCATCATCCTTTTCCTTTGACTATAGTTAGCAACATTCATAAATGCTTGCTAAAGTTCTTTAACTGCCTTCAGTTTCATGATTGCTTGTAGACATAATTTTACCTCCTCTCCTTGGGATCTTAATCCCTTAATTCACTGTGCCACTCCCAGTTTCATTGGGAGACAAACATCCATATTCAGAACCAAGGCTGTGAACCAGGTTCTCTGGGTTAGAAATATAACCCAGTTCATTGGTCGATTCAGGCTATACCATCCCCAAAATGTGGGACTCATGCTTTCCATCCAAGGTCCTCTCCGCTGCTCCCCAGTATTAGCCAGCTCAAACACAACACCAAATACAAATCACAAAATGAGTGGTTACAATGTAAAGTTGCCTCACTTCAGCCACGGATTGTTCTACACGTGTATGTAATGTTTCTAACATTTTACTAATATGAAAGAACTCACATACACCAAGATCCTGTCTTTTCTATCAGTAAGATGAGGCTTCATTTTAGTGCCGGTTGCCCGAGTTTGTCAGGACTTGTGTGTCTGTTTTATAGTCCTTTGTGTTCCCTTTTTCACCTCCATCCATCCACCTACTTATTTTTGAGACAGGGTAGAGACTACATTGAGAGCTGTGTAGCCCTGGCTGGCCTAGACTTGCTAAGTAGAATAGGTTGGCCTAGAACTCACAGAGATCTGCCTCCTGAGAGTTGAAATTAAAGGCTTTCACTAGTACACCTGGCACAGAAAAACAATTACATTTGATTTATATTGACATAGAGCCAAGGAAATGGAAGATAGATTTTTCAGATACTTCTTAGTGATAAGAGTTCAAAGTCTACATATAAGTGTTGAATGAATTCTAATTGGTATTGCTAATAAAAAAAACCCAGAGTCATAGATAGAGATTAATGCTGAAGATCAGAGAAGCAGAGTGGCCAGTCACTAGAGAGTTCTTTTATTGTACTAACGCTCAGACTGAAGGGGAGATCCTGTCCTCAGACTGCATCTCCTGACAACGTCTGTCACCACCAAACCTCAGACTGCAACTGTCTCTACGAAATCTCAGACTGCACTGAGCTCCTATCTCCTTCTGCCTTGTTTTTCTCCTCCGTCCAGCCATATCACTCCTGTCTCCACCCCCCTAGTGCCAGGATTAAAGGCGTGGGATCCCAAGTGCTGACATCACCTTCGTGTGAACTCTGTTTCTCTTTTAGACAGTTTCAATCTTGTGTAGACCAGGGTGGCCTTGAACTAACAGAGACCCATCTGCTCTGTCTCCCTAATCCTGGGATTAAAAGTGTGTGCCACCACTCTCCAACCTCTAGTTGGCTTAAGTCTGCACTCTGATCTTCAGGCAAGCTTTATTTGTTAAAACATAAACAAAATATCACTATATATAAGCTTTCTGTTTCCTAAGCAAGAAGTCTTAGGGAAGCAGAATTTGCTTCTAAGATATTTTGCCATTGAGAGTTAGGAGTTCTCCATGATAGATGCTCCCCCCGTACCTCTGTGCCATGTGTCACATATGGAACGGGCATGGGTTCAACTTAATTATCTCTTTTTCTAGAAATGAGGTGGCCTAGTTCTCACTCATGAGCCCATTCCTGTCCTTTGTCAGCAACATCTAGATTTGGAAGTTTCAGAGGCTTTTGAAACAAATCCTGTCCCTAGGTCTCTGGCCACAGAGTACCAATACAGTCAACATTCAAAAAGGAAACCGACTATGACTGAGAAAACATGTAGCGTGGCATTGAAACCTGAAAACTTCCATCACTGGTGTTAAGAGTCTAAGACACTAGATATGTATTTGTAGAAATGTTGGTATTGATCTGGTATTGATGTCACAGGGCTCTCTCTCTCTCTCTCCCCCATGTGTGTGTGTTTGTGTGTGTATAAGTACAGACTAGAGGTCAATATTGGATGTATTCCTCAAATATCCCCCACCTTATTTTTTAGGCTTGGATACTGGGGAACCAAACTCGGGCTCTCATGAGTGTGTGGCAAGCACTCTACCAAAGCCCTATGCCCCAGCCCCGTGGGGTACTTTTAAATTGTAAAAGATTATTTTTATTTTCTTCAGAGCTACCAGCCTTTGCCAAGCTTCTTTCCCATGTAAGTCATTTTTATTTATCTTGTAAAGCCTCATTTTTATTGGATCTGGTTTTCCACGAGCCTTGATCTTTTCATCCTACACCTTCTCTGACACCGTTGCAGCCATCCCTGGCGATCCTGTAGGAAACCGCTGAATCGTGCTGCTGGAAACTGATCCAGACAGATGGCTTTGCATCCTGACTCAAGTCTCTTGTTTATTCGTTACGGTCCCTGAGTAACCGTACCTTCTTGATATCCATCTCTGGTTCTATGACTCCTTTCTGTTCTCACAGCAAGCACCAAACTATGAGATGTTTGTTTTTCTCCTTCGAATGTACTGTTTGAATCCTATGCTCGACTCCTGGAAAAGTCATACAGTATTTTATCCAGACCAGAGAGAGAGAGCACTCAGACCTCAGTTATCACCTGAAGGGGACAGGCACATTGGGTCACATGGTCACCCTGTCATCACCATCCACTTGAAATGCTAGCTGTCTCCTCCCTAGTCATCATTATTTATGTTCTGTTTCAAGTCCCCACCTCCCTCATCCCTTAGAGACAGTGCATTCTTAGTGTTTCCAGCTATTACTGTGATCTTACATCAGAAATACTCACCAGCAGCAACTTGCAATCCATTGGCCTCCCTCCCTTCCACCCTCCCTCCCTCCCTTCCCCCCACCCTGGTCTTCCTAATCAGAACAGATTGAGCAGATAACCATTTATATATACCCCATACATTCTAGACTTACTGATCCCTTCACATTTTCTAAGCATACTTTGGTCAATTCTCAAGATGAGAGATGACTTTAATTCTTCTTGTAATTGCTTCTCAGTTTCCCAAGCTATCAAGTTGTGTAACTGTAGTCCATTCCATTTCTTATTCATGCTGTAACATCAGCTGAGACCTTCATGTTTCTAGCAGATCTACCTAATTTTCCCCAATTTGGGGCCAGATCATCTTCCACATGACAGTCCATCCAAGCCAACCCCACCCACCTTGGTCCCTAACGTCACCTTTCTTCCTTGTTGTACCGATGACGCTTTCATAGCAAACCACTGCAGATTTCTACAAGGTACCTGGTTTTGGTTGACATTCAGTATATGTTAATTAAGCAGATGGCTAAGTCTCCACTGCTGCCTAAATATCTCCTGTACCTTATCCTAGCCCCTTGTCCCTGTCTTTGCCCTTTTTTATCATGTTCTGCCTGGATTCCTGATCTCCCCCCTCCCTCTCCTATTTAGTCTCACTGGCTCCACTTCCTTTGCCAATAAACCTGTTATTTCTTGAACCATGGTTCTCGAGTTCAGTTCCTCCTTTCAAACCTACTATATTGGGAACATAGCAATAACTAGCAATTTGGTACTGCACCATCCTTCTAGAATGGCCAGTTGTTTTTCCATTTTGTGTTATTGGGTCTTTGTTATCATGATTGGAGAGAGTTCATGAATGATGATGAGATAATTCTTTCAATACCCAAATAAGAAAATGTTTAACATATACAAAAATATAAGATTAAGATCCATCATGTGTTGTGGATGATAGCTACAAAATAAAATTAGTTTTTCTCAATTTTATTTTTCTCCAAGAAAGAGTAAAAGTCTGATGTGCTATTTCTTTTTGCAGTTAGTTAGAACTGCTCAGAAAGAACCTCAGAAGCTAAAATGTCCCCAGCGATGGGACTCCAAGTGTTAACAACCCACCCTACTTCCTGGGAGCCTGTATTTATGTGACTTGGCATGTGGAAACACCTGGCATAATTTTGTACACATTAGATACTCAGCAAATATTTGAGTAGAAGTGGAGTGGCCTTGACATCAAATACATACACAGTTGTAGTCATAACAGCCAAAGGTCAGCCTATATACTCAAACTAATTGGTTAAAAAACCAAATGGAGGAGCATCATTTTAGATAGGCAATAATTACTAGAAATTGCATCAGAAATCTCTAAAGCTAGAAATGGCATTGGAAGAATTCTGAGACCAAAGACAACTAAATGCTTTCTCAATGACCTTTAATGTGGTGCCTCCACGAATATCTTATTACTTCAGAAAGTGAGATAAAATTGCAGTTACAAATGAAGAAAAAAACTACTCTTCCAGGCCCTTGGATAAAAGTCAATCTGTGTTTGTTTTGTTTTATGTTTTTGACAGTACCGACCATTGTACCTAAGGCCTTATACTTGGCAAAGAACACTTTACCACTGAAATACAGCCTTTGCCTTTTTTGCTGTTACGTATTTCTAATTTCCTTTTGAGACAGTCTCCCTTTGTGGTTTGGGTAAGCCTTCAGCTTTCTGTCTTCTTGCATCAGCTTCCGGGTCACCTAGGATTATAGGGATGTGCCACCACACTGGCCCCTAATGTCCGTTCTCAGAGTTTTTCATTTGAATCAGTAAGTCCTTTTTGCTTCTAATTGCCAAGTTGAAGCTCTTTAAGAAGGAAGAGAGTGAGGAGGAGAAGAAAGAAAGGAAGGAAGACAGACAGACAGACAAGCAGACAGAAAGAAAGAAAAAAATAAATAAGGAAAGAAAGAAACCTGAGGCAAAAATCTCATATTCATGAGACTACCAGGTGTTAGCAAGCATTCTGTCTGTGATTTAAGAAAGGAATAAACAGTTAAGAGCAGTAACTCCCAACAGGGAGTGATTTCCACTCAACGAGCCTTTGGAAATACCAACAGTCATTTTTTGTTGTCACAGGTGATGAGAGTGAGTTAGGAATGCCACTTTCATCATTGTGGGCTAGAGATGAGGATGCTGCCAAACATCCCACGGTCTATATGACAGCCCAATGGTAACATGGACTGTGCTGGTGTTACAAAATCCCAGTTGGGGGGCTGGAGAGATGCTCAAAGGCTAAGAGCACTGATTGCTCTTGCAGAGGACCTAGGTTTAGTTCCCAGCACCCACATGCCGGCAAACAACCATCTGTCACTCCAGTTTCAAGGATCTGCCACCCTCTTCTTGCCTCCATGAGTACTACATGCACCTGCTGCACAGACATACATGCAAGCAAAACACCCGTACACATAAAATAAAGATATATAACTCTAAATTTTAAGGAAACAGTTTTGGCAAGTGTCATGGTTCATGCCTATAGTGCAGCACTTGGGAGGCAAAGACAGAATCAGTTTCTTTATGGCCTCTGTACCCCAAGAACCTCTCAGAGAATTAACAACCACATGGTTTTATAGACAGTATAGTTCACAAATACATGGTTTGTAGTTTTTGAAAAATTGCTATCCAATCAAGCAGGAAATGTCATCACTTCTGTCTTCAGTAAGGATACTGAAACATTCCCAGCCTTATCTGTTACCCAGCTGTCGTAAGAATTTATGTTTTCTTCAGGTCAACACTTTCTGTCTTTAAAATTAGATGAGAGAGAAAGAGAGATGGGTAAGTTTTATTTGGCCATACATCTTCTCCCTCGTATCAATGGAGTTAAAATTCTTAAAATAATCTTGCTCAATTTCTGCCTGGCATTTTAAGAAAATGCTACTGAATGCTCAAGGGAGAAGAAAACACTAGCAATGTTAGATGGACACCAAGTGAATCACACAAAAGATAAATTAAAGCCTTAAATCTCTGTCAGTGGATGAGTCATGAAGAAATGGAATTGATGAAACAGCACGTGGCTTTGAGAAGCAACTGTCACAGGGCTGGCTTGGCAGCTTTGTGCTGTGCTGGGCTGTCTGGCTCTTGTTGAATAAAGAAACTAATTTGAAAATGATGAATAGGAGAATAGCCGAGACTTGTGCTTCTCCCTTGAGGACACTGGCTGCCACTAGCAAGGTCTTATTAGAAATGCTGAGTTTCTGTATTTAATAGACTTGGACCGCATAGACATCAAGAAGAAAAACAAATTGCCTTAATGGCCCTAAGCAGATTACAGCCCTGAGGCCAAGCCAGTGGGGTTTGTTTTGGTTTCTGAGCAGGTGATGGCAGAAAAGAGTGCCTTTGCTGGGCATGACTTGGCTGCTGCTATCTGAGGTGCCTCTGGCAGGGGACGGGGCTTACTGAGCCCTGGCACACATTGCCCAGTAATAGGAAATCATCAAATGACACCCACCACACAGCTGTAAGTGTTATTTGAAGGACTGGGTTATTCATGGATGGAGATTTTTAAGACAGTGAGCCATGTTCAGATAACCAGGCAAGAGTAAGAATATAGAGATCCTTATTATTTTGGCTGGATTCAAGGTACTAGCACCTATAAGTACTAATCTCTCTCTCTCTCTCTCTCTCTCTCTCTCTCTCTCTCTCTCTCTCTCTCTCTGTCTGTCTTTCAAGACAGCATTTCTTTGTGTAGACTTGGCTGTCTGTAGATCAGGCTCCCCAAACTCACAAATCCTCCTGCCTCTGCTTTCTGAGTGCTGGCACTAAAGGTGCTCATCTCTACACCCAACTTCTAATTTCTTGTTGAAAGTGGCTTCAAGTTTCAATAATGTCCTCTTTAGTCTAAAACCCCTTGTTCATATGGAATTTATCACTGTATCATGTAAAAGTCATTTTTAAAATTTGATTTACATATTAAATTGTTATGCCCAAAGATGTTTGTCATCATAGAACTATGGGGCATGAGCTACTGCCAATAACCTTCTATAAGAAACTCAGCAAAGTGTAAACAAACCCGTGTTTTTCTGTAGAAGGAAGTCAGTCATTAAGAAAATAACGTAGGCAGGTTTGAAACCATATCCTATCTCTCACCACGTTTATGAGGTAACATTTCCTGTGGACCAGGATTTAAATATGAAATTAAAGATGCTGAATTTGCCCTGTTAGCTAAGAGCAAGCCAGTCAAAACTCTAATGTGGCTGGTGAAGGGGTTCAGGAAACCTCACCCCTCATTGAGGAGCTATTGGCAGTTGATGGCTTCATGGGGAGGATGTGTCAGATCTTTTCAGGGGTGTTGTCTAGGGTAGGTTGCCCTGAATCAGTGGTTGGTTCTGTGCCTAGGCATATAGCAGCAGCACACCAATAAACTGCCTGGTTAACCCATAAATAATAAGCACATGAAATTGGGAGGTAGCTGTGGAGCTGTGAGATGGGATGAATGCCATCAAACAGTGTGGTAAACATGGATGAAATTCTCAAAGGTTAAATTAAAAAATACATTTCAAAAACCACACTTGAACCCTAGCATGTCCAGTTGAGCCTGTTTCCTCTGACACGGGAAATGTTAGAAAATATGTATCATGGTGTTTGCTTTTTGATCCACTTACTAATGAATGAACCCATATATAATGTGCAGA
This sequence comes from Ondatra zibethicus, assembly GCA_004026605.1. Lineage (NCBI taxonomy): Eukaryota > Metazoa > Chordata > Mammalia > Rodentia > Cricetidae > Ondatra > Ondatra zibethicus. The sequence goes on along the minus strand of PVIU01000212.1, from coordinate 307,718 downwards.
CTGGATGTAGAAGAGCGGCAAAGCACTGTGGGGTTGGGGATGTCCTAGTCAGAGCTCTCAACCAGCCTCACCTCACGCTGTCACATACAAAAGCACTCCTTAGGGCTCCGTGTCAGTGTTCCAACTCTGCTAGATAATCATGGTTATTATAACATGTTCTCTTTTCAGTTGAATCTTATATAATACAGCTATTATAACTGATAGTGATCGATAAGGACATCTTTTTTTTTATTAGATTAGGTTGAGAACATCTTAAAGTAGCTGTTGGGAGTAAGCAAGTAATGGTATCCTTGTTTATATGTCTATTTTATGTTTTAAATATGCAAGAATTATTTTAAATATGCAAAAATAGTAGAATATATGATTCCTGATGACTGGAAATTGTCTATTAGTGTGAAGTTGACATTGGTTCTCTTGGATATTTTAAATAGAGACTTAATGGCTGTTGAAACTTTCAATTGCCACCTTTTAAAACCTTTCATTTTAGATCTCAGTTATGCATTTCAGAAATACAGAAGAATTATAAGTAAGAGAAGATTAAGCTTTTAATCTTCTGCCCCCTGGAATATGCTGTTCATTTGCTTCCCATTGTATAACTTTTGATATGCTAAGTGGCCTCCAGCAGAATTTTATAGCTACTGTTATTGGAAAAACTGGAGCCAAGGAGTTGTACAAATAGCAGAAGTAGTAGTGAAGTGCTTTGGCTTTATAAAAATGTGTCTACAAGGTATCCCAGGAGAGCGGGCATCTCACTGACATGGCATTTCTAGGCACTTAGCCTACAAGACTCCAGCCTCATGCAAAGCCCATGCAAGTGCTGGAACTCCCTTAGCAACACGGAACTTAGAGCATGTGTAACAAGGTTGACTTCTAACTTCCTTCTTGACAGTATCTTTTCTAAGCATTTACATGGGAAATTGGCGACATGAGCATCTTAAATACACATTCATGACCTCTGTGGGCTTTGATTTGACCCCTAAATTGAATATCTGTCATCAGTATGAGTGACAGGCTTTCCCCAGGCTCTCTTATTTTTCTATTAAGAACCAGAACCTTCACAGACAGGCTCGGATATGTGTGGGCTCAGGAAAGCAAACATTCATAGCAGGTGCCCATCACAAACCGTCTGAAGCTTAAAAGACAGTTGAAATCCTCTATTTCTGAGAAGTCCCTTTCTATATGTGACTTGCCCATCCTTATCATTTCCAGCCTGCTTTTCTTATGCACTCTTTATGCAAGACTTTGGGGTCTTTCTGTTTATTGGTTTATAGCTATGACCACCACTGTTTGTTTTAAATTGTCCATTGAGTTTCTGTTCCCTGGTCACCTTTTTTAGATTATTGTAAATTTCCCTTTCTTTTCTTTCTCTTTCTTTCTTGTCTTAACTTTGAATATCAGTTGAGTCCAATTGTTCAAGACTTAGCTCTCCAGCCCAGGCTACCTGATTATTTTTATACATCAGTGAACTCTAATGTGTACAGGTGCTGCTCTTGGTTGCCCTACTTCCCACTAGGGTAACTTCTCGAAGTTACATTTTGGGGTCTCTGCAATGTTCCTTCTGCAAATTCTGCCACGCTTACCTTCACCTACTCTGTCCATCCTTTCTAACACAATCTGAGTACCTTAAAAAAATAAAGTACCTTAAAATAATAAGCAAAACTGTAGGACCCTTCCATAATGTCCTCTGCCGTTAGCTTTCTCCTATACATTCATTCTTTCCACCGCACAAACTTGAAGCTCATATTCTCTATGAACAGCAGCAGTGTGGAGCATACGTGTACGTAAGCCTGACATAGAACTCTCCAAGGTGCACTGGTAGCTTTCCAACATATTAAGAAACTGACATGCATGGAGAATACATTGAAGCCTTGCTTGGAGTGACAAAGGTGACGATGAGGGATACCAGTCATAGAGCTTCATAGAACCTATGATTTTGTGTGTGTGTATGCAGGTGCGTGCATGCGCGTGTGGAAGCGTTGCTCAAGTGCTCTCTACCTTGTTTTCCAGCTCCCACTGGCTTTGAGCTTTCCAATAAGCTAGGCTGTACACTCAGTGAGCCCCAGAGATCCTCTTGGGGTTTTTTGTTTGTTTGTTTTTATTGAGCTGTGTATTTTTCTCTGCTCCCTTCCCTTCCTCCCACCTCCCCTTCGGCCCTCTCCCCTTGTCCTCATGCTCTCAATTTACTCAGATCTTGGTTTTTTTCTACTTGCCATGCAGATTAGATCCATGTATGTCTCTCTTAAGGCCCTCTTTTTGTCTAAGTTCCCAGAGCTCCTCTTATCCCAGCCTTCCCACTCTGGGATTACAAGTCTGAACCACCATTCTCAGCATACATGCATGAGTGCATGCATACATACATACATACATACAAAAAAGAGCTCTCTAGTGGCTTGGCTGCTTTGCTTTTCTGATCTTCATCTTGAACCCCAATATCTGCCTCTGCATTTTTATTATTCATGCTACACATGCATGTATATATCTGAGAGAGAGAGAAGGAGAAGGCAGTGGCGGTTTCTGGGGATTAAACTCAGGTTCTTATGTTTGTAAGGCAGCCACTTTACTGACTGCTATTCCCCAGCACACTGGTCTATGTTCTTTACATGTTTTTACATTGACCAGCCCCTTCACCCAGTTATCACCCCAGTCTTCTCCACACCCTACTGATTCAGGATCACAGGAGCCAGTTTAGAAAACTCTTGCAGCCTGGAACAGACACATTTCCCTGCCTATAATACCCTTCCCCTAACCCAGGAGCATGGACAGTTTATTTCTGTCTTAGATATCAGCTCCTTTTCTTTCTCTACAGAAATCAAACCAATCAACCTCTTTAGAAGAAACCATTTTGACTATTTCAGTCTTGGCATCCTGTCTTCTGTGTCCTGACACTGACCTTGTGTTTTAGCGTTTGATTTGCTCCTTGTGTCTTACTCCTCCAATGGAATGAATGTACGCTGTGAGGAGGGGGAGCTTGCTCTCCTTGTCCCTTTGGGGACCTCATATCTGGCCGAAGTTCTAACAAATAGTATCCACCCATATTCTTATTTTCTCCATCACCTATGGTTTTGGCTTCCATGATCTAAAAACATTAGCTAGAAATTTCTAAAAATAAGCTTCATAGACTCTTCAGTCACATGCTGTTTTGAGTAGCATGGTGACATTTTGTGCCATCTGCTCCTTTCTGCTAAGGACACGGTGCACACTGTGTATTACCTGCCAGTTAGTAGCTGTCTCAGATAAGCGCATTGAAAGCTCTGATATTATAGTGATTTTTTTTAAAGTATTTTGCTTAATAATGGTTGTAAAGGATAGACCTGGTGCTGACAGCTTTCTTTTGTTTTGTTTTGTTTGGGTCAAAAGAAGCCATAAAACATCAGCTCACACCATCATAAAAAGTACTATACAATAACATACTGAGAGAAAGGGACCAGATTCAATCACTTTTATTATAAGGCACTCTTCTAATTGCTTTATTGTAGTTACTGTTAATTTCTTGCTATGTCTGATTAAACTTTACAATAGGCATGTATGTAGAGGGGTTAACATCTCACAATACATATGGAGTTCAGCACTGTCTACAGTCCCAGGTACTCTCTGGGGGGCCTCGAGACATCTCCTCACACACAGTACTGTTTAAAATAGTGTTCCCAATTAAACTCTTGAATAAAATCTAGATAACGGAGTCTCCGGATTTCTCTCCTAGGTCTCTCATTGGCGCCAGTCTTGAAATACACTTGTGGGGTGATCAGGGAAGGAGGCAGAAGCTGGACTTCGGAAAGCTAGTTTGATTCTGCTCTAGGTGATAGTGTAAATGCTAACAATGCACAAAGTGGATGGCCATCTGGCCCATTTCCTGTACTCTTTCAGGAATTGTAACACTTTGGTTTTTATTTTTATTATTTTTGCTACAGTGCTGATTATTTAAGAGTCATAAGAAGGTGATTTCTTATAGACTGTGGTCCAAATTTCTGGCCCATCATTCCTAGCTGTCTGTTGGATTTCTTCCAACAGTATTTGGATTTTTTTTTTTTTTTTGGTTTTTCTCTCAGCCTCTCAAATCCATCATGATCAAAGCTGGACCCATTAACTTCTGCTTCTTACCACCTGTTCTTTCTGCTATATCCTGTTGCCATTAGAAACCATCTCTACCCCATGTCTCCATCTTGAAGCATCAGATTTGTCTTCCCACTAGCCCCTCCATCCAGATGGCCCCCAGTTCTGTTATTTTTCTGGAACCTCTCACTTTTCTCAGCCTCCTTGGCTGTGGTTCCCCGGAGCTTTCTCGACATGGCACGTGACACTCAGTCCCCTGCCTGGCCTCCACCCTTCTGCCTGCTCATATGTGTTGATGTATGACCAGCCTTCCACACTTTTACTTAAAGCTTGTTTGAAAGGAGCTGCATCCTTGTGGATTCACATCCAGAGTCTTCAGCCTTTAAAACGGAGTTTTCCCTAGGACAGCCGCCCCCTGCCTTCTGCTCTCTGTTAACACTCGTTCCTGCTCTCGTCATACTGAGCTGCTGGCAGTTTCTGCAGGCCCTGCATCTGCTAACCTTTGTCTGTTGTGCCCTCTGCCGTGTGTTCTTCCCTGTAGCCTCCACTCATTCACTGCCTCCCAGCTTATTATATTGTGAGACTGCTCTTCCATCTTCCTTGCCCAGACCTTGTCTGTCTCATGTACACACACATACACACACACACACACACACACACACACACACACACGCTATTAATACAACATTTACGACTGTTTTATACATGCTTACTTGTCCATCTCTGTAGGACTCTGACCCTGTGGTCAGCGGTTGCAAACCTGCTAAATATAGTACCCTCTTCATGCTTTATTAGATTTTCTTTCTGTAGCAATAAACCTCAAGGCAAACATTACATATGTGAAACACAAATGATACCTTTATTTGTACTATTTTCAAGATCTAATAGCATTAAAAGTAAAAGTAATTGTGTCCGCAATAAGCTTAAGCTATAGCCTCAATAGTAAAAGATATAGTGCTTAGGTCTTCCTGTTCAGTTTCTGTTTAGTGCATCCCTGAAAGTCATTAGTATTATCATTTAATTGCAAAGATGCACAGACTGAGAACCAATAGGTATGCCTAGATCTCTAATTTTGTAAGTCTGTATATATAGATTAACAACATTTGATTTACATGACACAGTAAGGGTGAACAATAACTGATAATAAAATGGAACCATTATATCAAGTTGCAACAATAAAAGCTATTCAAAATGTATAAATTACTTCTCTCAAGAACTTTTCATTAAATATTTTAAGGCCATGGCTGACCAAGAGTAGCTGAAGCCATGTCTGATCGGGGGTTTCTGGGTAATTAGTATCATATTCCTTTGTGAAAGAACAAAGCATTCATGAAAGCAGCTGTTGTCAGGGATTTAGCCTAAACCTCAATAGGTGGCCACACTGAACACATCGCCCTTGACCTTCTACATTTGCGAACTTGTTTAAGGAATGCTGCTGTCCAGTGTTCTGACTCAGTTTTTCAGACACTTCTTGAGAAGATGCTTGTCAAGGCAAGAAACTAGGCTTGTTGGCAAAGGAAAAACAATTGCAATAGAAAAGCAATTTTCACTTCTAGAACACGCTTTCCTCAGTATTCTGTCTACCCAAGGCTTTCATGTTACAGTAGTAATGGACTCATTCATTTTATCTTTAGTATATATACAATTTGAAATACTCCTTTACTCATTGTAAGCCCTTGGAGCCAAAACGCAGTGGAGTGTGTGGCTGGTAAACCCCGCAGAGCCAAGCTGTCGCCTCCTTTTCTTCTATCATTTCTTCTTACTCTTCTGAGGATATGCCAAGCAGACACATCTGTTCCTCCCTGAGAGGCTGGCTGGAGAACTTAGGTGTGACAGATACTGCAGGTGTTTACACTTTACTGTAAAAAAGGTGCACGGGTCCCTATGGTCACTGCCCCGTAAAACCACTGTGATTTTCATAGAAGCAGGCAGCTTTCCTTTCTCCTTCCCAAGGTCCGCCAAAAGAGAAGGATATTTCACTAATTTCTTGCATTAAGACAATCCTGGAAGGTTTCAGAATCATTTAGCTCACGGTCACCTGCAGTTTTATGTTCTTTCTCATGTGTTTAGACAGTGGTAGAGGGGACTGGGCACATTTTCTGAAATGCCTGTTTCATAGTGTCTTCTCCAGCTGCCTACATTCAATACTTTTCTCATGGCTGGGACCAAATACCTGAGAACCAGGGCGGGCTATCACCCTAAAGTTTCCCCTGAAGGACTAACTTCCTAAAGGCTTCACAGTTTCCCTAAACAACTCTACTACCTTTTGGGAACCAAGCATTCAAATACATGAGTTTATGGGGGTCACTTCGCACTCAGACCGTAGCACCACTTTGAAAAGCCCAAATGTTCACCCCCAGTGCTCACCCCAGTGTGTTCCAGGTAGCTTTCTTGATTTTGTTTTTCCCTTTACACTCAGCGTCTTGTAATGAGACAGTATGCCATCTTTTCTTTAGTTCGTTAGTCTTTCTCTGTCTGTAAGATGTACGTACCAGCAGAGCAGAGAAATTCTCTGGTTTGTTTCTTGCAGTTGCCGCAGAGAGTGGAGGATACCCTGACACCTAGTATGAACTCTTTGACCCAACTGGTAGAGATCATGTGTTCCCTGCTCTCCAAGGCCTATCCACAGTCACCTGTACTTAACCAATATCGGGGTCTTTAGGAATTTGCTCATTCAAGGTTTTCTGGCACGGCCTCTGATGAACTAGCATTTTGTTTTCTCACATCAAGAATTTAAAATGATTCTAGGACTTTTTATCACCTCAGATGCATCTCCTTAATCCTACATGGCTCATAAAGCTGTCCAGGCAATATTTTTTTTTTAATATATGGCTTGTCTTACTTCCAAGATAGTCTCGGGAAAAAGTACTTTAGCCTTTTACTGTAATTTTCATACAGATTTAGAAACTTGCCAAAATATTCTCATTCTACCATGCTTTTTATGATAGTGAACTATTTTAAAGAAAAGTTCAGTCAAGAGCGTACTAAATATGTCAGTACATCTCTAAACACACTTCTCTACAGAACCCTCTGACACCATCTCACCCAAAAAATGAAGAGAGAATTTTCAGTACCATCAGGTAGCAAGTTCATAAATTTGTTTGACTCCTCAAACCATCTTTTATGGTTTATTTTTCTATAATACATCCTACCTCAAGTCACTTTTTTCCTACATTACTTTATTATTTTGTGGTGATATTTTGCCTGCATGTATGTCTGTGCATCATACTCATGCTAGGTGGTGACAGAGGCCAGAAAAGGGTGTTGGATCCCTAGACCTGGTGTTATACATGGTTGTGAGCTGCAGTGTGGATGCTAGGAATTAAATATGGCCCTCTTGATGGATAGCAAGCAATACTCTTCACTGCTGAGATAACTCTCCAGCCCCACCAAAGTTATTTCAACTCGTAGGTCTCAGAGCATTTATTTTTTAATATTATGATACAAGTTGCTGAAGAATCAGAGTCTATTTTTCTTTAAACTCCCCCACTTGCGTTTGCCTTCTAATGCTCTAGATATGTTAGTTAAATTGTTTCTGAATTGTTGACAGTCATCTTACCATGGGTACTGAGATAGCTGAGAAAAGATACAGTTCTTCACCAATGCAGTTAATTTAAATGGAAGGCTTGTTGGTAATTCTACCCACCTCCATCCCATGAGTAAGAATGTGTGATGGGAAACTAAACCATGCTTTGAGGAACTTAAATCTATGAACTTGGTATCTGATGGTGACCAGACTCCTCTGATGTAGTCAGATCTCATTCTTCTGGGTGTCCTCGCTGTTCACATTCATCACCATGATAGTGATTTGACATGCTCACAGATCCTGACGTGATTGTCTGTCCCTTTGGCTATCAGCCCATGGGCTTCCCTAACTTTTGAGAGATGTAGCTGTCCCTAGCACCCCATTCCAATACCCAGCCTTTCAACTTTCACTCTTGTTCTCCTACTCCACCTAGCATCCAGAGATATGATTAAGAAAGAGAGGATGTGGGGTAAAGGGAACACTCCTCCATTGCTGGTGGGTGGGAGTGCAAACTGGTACAGCCACCTTGGATATCAGTATGGCAATTTCTCAGAAAATTAAGAAACAACCTACTTCAAGATCGAGCAATACCCCTTTTGGGTATATAAGCCAAATGATGCTCAACTGTACCACAAGGACTTGTGATCAACTACATTCATAGTAGCATTATTTGTAATGACCAGAACCTGAAAACAACCTAAATGCCCCTCGAACAAAGAATGGATAAAGAAGATGTGGCACATTTACACAATGGAATACTACACAGCAGAAAAAAACTAATGTCTTGATATTTGCGGGCAAATGGATGAATCTAGAAAAGATCGTACCCAGACCCAGAAAGACAAATGTAACATGTACTCACTCATAAGTGGCTTTTAGACATAAAGCAAAGAAAAACCAGCCTACAATTCACAATCCCAGAGAACCTAGACAACAAAGAGGACCCTAAGAGAGACATACATGGATCTAATCTACATGGGAAGTAGAAAAAGAAAAAGATCTTCTGAGTCAATTGAGAGCATGGGGATCATGGGAGAGGGTGGAAGAGGAGAGGGAAGAAGGGAGGGGAGTGGAGAAAAATATATAGCTCAATATAAACAATAGAAAAAGAAAACAAAATAGAAAAAAGAAAGACTCAATGAAGGAAAGAACTGGTTCTTTGCGAAAATCAGTAAGATTGACACACCTGCCTCTAAATTAACTAACAGGTGGAGAGAGAATAGGCAAATAAAAAAGAAAAGGAAAAAAATAGAAATCTGAGTGAATTGTTCTGCTTGCTTGTGTTGGGCTTGCTTGTCTCTGCCCTACAGTGCTCTCTTCACTCACTGTTCCTCATCTGGCTCTTGGTTTCTTTCCTCAACCTGCCGGACTTCACTTTTGTGTGCCTGCCTTAACCGTCCCCACCACCTGCCCCCATCCTTTCTGTACTCTACTCAGTATGCAGTAATCTCTTCACCATGCATAGCCGTTTCATCAGCAATGTTATTTGCCTTTTACCAAGGAGTAAGTACTATTCAGGTACATAAGTAAACAAGACAGTGCAAAGCCCTGCTTTCTTGGAGAAAGCCCTGGTTTCTATCTTCCCTTTCTGTTAAAACTCAGTGTCCCTGTGAGCGTTTGTTGTGATCATACTTATTTGCATGTTATTCCTGATTGCATAATTAATGCATATCCCTGTCTCAACCCTACTGCTCAAAAGCCTCTGGTTTGTACAAGTCACTTTCTCCTTGGAATCTCTGAAACTTATATGATGCAGGTCTGCTGCTACTCATTCAGCAATTAGTGCAGACTCACTCACCCAGAATACCAGAATAGACATCACTAAATGTGCAATGATGACGACGCAATCCAATTTCCATCCGAGGTTGGGACCAGCGGCTCACACTTAATTGCCTGAGTCATGCAGTTTTGGTGTCTCAGTCTTGATATTTGTCATCTTCTTAAAGTGGAAGTCCTGAAGTTGGGCCTCCAGCTGGGTTTGTGAACCTTCCCCAGCAAGGGATACTTTAGCTGCAAATGTCAAAAGTCTTTGGAATGGGTGTAGTGATGAATAGTTTGGAGTCTTTCTGCTGCGCTGTGCTTACCCATTGGCACACCTTTATTAATCTAATGCCGTCAACGCATAGCTGCTCTTCCCGGGTGTGAACAGAAAGTGAGAAGTAAAAGGCCCATTAACAAGGACACTTAGGTTACCCTTTCATCTAGATGTGGCTTCTCTATGAAGTTCAAGCGTGTGCCCTGGCTTCTGGTTGTTGAGAAGTGTGAATGTCGCAAGGCCTTCAAGCTGCCTGGGATGTAGCAATGTGGGCTAATGGGCTATTTGGTTTATCCTCTCTTGTCAAGAGAGGAGAGGAGTTAGAATGACCTTGGGTGCTTTGCACAGTATCTGCTACAGAAGTTTTTATGCCTTTCTCCTAAGAGCATTCACCGGATTTTTAGAAAACTTCTAACTGAAAAACTGATGCTCCCTGCTAGGTACCCTGTGTCGCCAAGGCAGCTAGCTACACTAGTTTCCCATATCCACAGGAGGTACAGTCCAAAGGGCTCTATCATCACACGGACTTCACATAATAAATACTAAGCTCTGTATATACGATGTTTATTGCTTTCCTTACATACCTATGATTAAAGTGAACTGTGTACACATGTGCAGAAAGAGATAATTAGCAGTCATAAAATGGGATTATAGCAGTAGTGTAATAAGAATTACTTAAAGTTTATGATTTTTTTCTGGAATTTTCATTTAATAGTTTAGACTATATTTGATCGGGTAGCTCATAAGTAAAGCCATGGTATTGTAGAGTAAAACAGGAAACACATTCTATTACTACAGGGTCAAAATAAACCTTTTCTGTTCACAGATCTGAATTAATGAATTAATCAATGTAAAGAATGATTTTTTTGGCTCATTCTGGCTAGTTAGGTGAGGCCATGACAAAAGGAGCTATAGATTGGAATGATATGGAAACCATAACTCTGTTTTTGCTTCTTTTTCTTTTAAATATATTTATTATGCTGGCTGCTTGGGGTACATTATATGTTTGCAAATTTGAAGGCTCTGAAGATTGCAGTTTTGCTACTGAGAGTTCTTACCCCAGACCAGCCCACAAGTATTTACACTAAGAAAAGTCGCTGTTTCTTTAGGAGAATCCACTTGAAGCCTTTTGCACACCCTGAACAGGGGTGTGCACAAAAGACACAGAACACAGTTCGGCAGCTTGCTGAATTTAAAAAACTGAACACGACCAGGTAGCTAGCCTCCAAATCGGAACACCCACCCTTGCCAGCCACCCTCTCCTGAACAGCGAACTGTGCAACTCCTGGTCTTATGTTTGCCTGCTTTCGTTGTTTATATAAAGAGCAGGACATGGTGGTTCATGTCAGTAATCCCAGCACTTGGGAGGCTGAGGCAGAAGGATCATGATGAAAGCAAGAACAGTCGAGGCTGCAGACTGAAACCTCCTCTCAAACAATATAAACAAATAGGTACATACATAGGGGTGCTCCTGGCTTTGTCTTCCTTGGCCTGCCCCGTGTTGAATATTTCCTGGGGGCCACAGAAAGCAAGCTTCCTTTCTTCCGTATTTCTTCACATTCTCTGAAAGTAGCAGTGATAATCTCAGGTACTGCTTTCTTTTCTAATAAACTGACTTACCCAGTTAGGGAAGTATGGATCCAAAGAAAAAGAAAGCATTTGTTTATCTTGGCTTGTTTTCTTTTGTTATTGTTGCAAAGTTTATTTGTTTGTTGCTTTATTTTCTCTTTACTCCTGACTTTGATGCTGGGAACCTCCCAGAGACCTTTGTACTTTTATCCCTCCTCCTCCCCAACACAGACACACATCAGCATGCGTAGGTCTGAGCCCTGTCTTCTCAGTCTTGCTCCTCTGGCCTTCTGCTCTGTCTCAGCATTTTGGGAACTGGCTTTTGGTTCTTTTCATCACTGCTGTAGTAGGGGTTTGACAGTAGTTCACATTCTCATAACCATGGAGAACACAGTATCTCTCTGCCATTTCCTTTCCTGAGCTTCTGTGATAGGAAGTAAAGACAAAAGCCATGAGACAATAAATAAAACTTGTAAAAGTCTTTCATTATTTAACTTTTATAAGATACTTCAGAGTAGCATTGGGTTCGCAGCAGAATTGGGCAGGATGTACCAGGACATTTAATTACCCTTTACTTCAGGTCTCCAAACCCCCATCAGTATGTCCCAGCAAAGTACACGCTCACCGTCATGCGTGGACCCCATTATCCTCTCGTGCAGAATAACTTCACGGAGGAAACAAGCCTCTCTCCTGCGGGAGCCTCAGCCCCGCAATCACTGATCTTTTTACTGTCTCTGTCATTTTGCCACATACGGAATGTCATACGCCCATTTCAGAGAATGCAAACAGTAAAATGGTTTGCACGACTTTCCTAAGAAGGCATGGAAGCAGGGATGGGAGCCGGCATGAGAATCATGCTACCTAAGGAAACTGCTCACAAGCATCACACACAATTGTGATCAAGTTCAGCACCGTCGGATGCAGAGAGTCACCTTTGTGATAGCGTTTATCCTCCACCAGAGTACAGTCTTGAGTGCTGAGAACATTGCATCATCACTGACTTATTTCCTCGTCACCTCGTCATGTCCCTTTGACCTTCTCACTACATTCAGATACCCTTAGGATGGCCATGAGTTTCAGTTTCCTTTGGTTGAAGGATTTTTCATCCTTAATGTTTAAAATCCAGAAAAGACATCTGCTGTATGTAAGTTGACGGCCTACATAGCTGGGGAACATGTTGTGAATATTCTACCATCTTAGTGACTGATCGTCTTTCTGCGCGTGTTTCTTGCCTGGTTTGTAAAGAAATTGCTCGGCTTCACGTTTTCACCGACTTCTCCTTCCTTCTGTTTTCTGTCACTATGCTCAGCTTTGCAACGTGGCCTTGCCTTTCTTACATCACAGAATGACTACCTGGTGTTTCGGCTGTGGCAGGAAAGCATTTGGCCGCCTTTGAGTGCTTCCTGATAGTCTAAAAGCTACAATTAGAGGTTGTAAAAATGGTGTGTTCGGGATTCTTGGAGAAGATGCAGCATCGTTAGAACACTGTTGTGTGTTTCTGCTTTAAATAGTATCCAAATAGATAATTGAATTCATGGACATCTAAATTTAATTCCAGAAATCAAAGCTATGGTAATAAGAACTGGACCTGAGTTCTCTTAGGGCAAGTAATTTAATTTCTCAGCCGGTTGAACTATTATGCATCTGAGTTCTTTGTTATTATGACAGTAAATTGCACAGACAGATGCAGGGACAGGTGATGGGCATGTAATTCCTTCTTTCTCCCAGCTAGACACACACCAGAATGCAGATCATTTGAAACCGCTCTCCCTACAGCCGAGGCTTCTGCTTAGAGCTTTAAAAGCAGCATTTAGGTAATAATGGAGGGTGTGAAGACACTTTAGGGAGTCCAGGAACAGGTTTTCCTCACTCTACCTGACAACCCAGGACTGACCAGATCCTGGACCATACACTTGAACACCATTACGACAGTCATGGGGCAAGCTGGTGGATATTTCATGGTTTGACGAGAATCCTGGCCTATTTTAACTTATCTCGCTGCCTTCACATTTGAATTACTACTGAAAGTGGAGAACCAAAGAAAACTGTGACTGATTTGGTTGCATAAAAAGGATCCAGACACAATGAGGTAACTGATGTGCAGGAAGGAGCTGAGCACCCCGATTCCCTGGGAGAACAACCTTGAGATTAAGTGAAAGGATGTGCCCAGATAAAATCTAGGCCAGCTTTAGGTTTAATTTTGAAATGTGGTCTCGAGTAATAGATATGTTTACAGGAATTTTTATGCAAGCAATCACAGTATCAGTTAATTCACTGCATTTATATCTAGGCAGATGGAGGCTTATGCCATCTGATTATCCATGCCAGTGTCTTATCTTTGTTTTCTCACCTATTTCTTCATGGACTTAATGAAAATTTGATAATCCATGGTAGTCTTCTGCCCTGTCAACACGTTATGCATTAACACTTGACTAAGTTATTCTGCTTGACTATTTCCTCTTCATGTTTTAGCCAAATGCTTCCGAATATATTGTTCTTTCATTATATTCTCCCAGAGTTTGGGGAAAATTTTCCCCTTGAGAAGCCACACATATTTTTTATAGAACTTTTTTAAAGTTCTGCATCCTGTGCTTGTACCCAAGGGCCTTGCATGCATCATTCATTATGCAGCCTGTACAGGAAAATCCCTGGAGCATAGAGGAATTCATAGTATCTCCTCCGTGCTATGGTCTTCACTTTGCATTTCTTTCCCCTTTCCTTTTCAGCAAAATGTCTCCCTGCTATACTGTCAGACACTGAATTTGAAAGTCTTTCAACTTTCTGAAAGCATCCTAAATCATACATGGACCATCCCAATCCCCAGTTCAGATGGAATCTGATAGTCTATGACACGGGAACCTCACTCCCCTAGCCTTTAACCACTGAGCCATCACTCCAGCCCCAACACTGTCATTATGCTTCTTCATGGCACAGCTAATACAATCTTCCAGATTCCCGTTGCTTTTCACAACTACAAGCTCCTTCTTGCTGGCCAGAATCAACCTCAGGGTGATCACCCCCATGCGCTGTGTTTGTCACTGGGGGCATTTCCATGGGTGTGACCGCTCTTCCTCCCATCTATGTGGCGCTCTCATTTGACAAAACTGCCCGAGAGACTCAGTCACAGATATTTATCTTATGTTGGTTTTGTCATCTGATCCAGTGTATCTCTCTCTCTCCTTTCCCGCCAGGCGTTACAGGGTAGGCTTCTCCTTCCCTTTCTCTTGCTCTTGGCCAGGCTTACGCTGGCAGCCAGATGCTTCGCACAAGGATTCCTTAGACGGCTTTTAAATTGTGTCCTAGACAAGTCGTTTAGCGATTCTGACTTGCTGCTTACTACCTACCATTTGTGCATCTCTATATAGATGTCTGCAGCCGTATCCATTCCCCACGAGCTACATGACTTTGTCTTTCCCATGATGTCATAGAGCTAGAGTCCTGGTCATCCTCTTTTTGTAGCCATTAAATTAAGAAGACCTCTGTGCCCCTGTGAACTGTTTTGTAGACCTCAGCTAGAGTTCCTACTTAACCTGCTTTCAACCTTCTCTCTCTCTCTCTCTCTCTCTCTGTGTGTGTGTGTGTGTGTGTGTGTGTGTGTGTGTGTGTGTGTGTGTGGTTTTCCAATTCTGTGCTCCCTCACAAATGACCAAAGTTCCTTGATTTTTCTTTGCTTTCCTAAACGTCATTTGGCTGAGTATTCCACGGCTATTTTTATTTGTTCTTCCAGTGAAGATAAAGTGGTAGAAGTAGCAGAGGAGGAGGAAGTGGCTGACGTTGAGGAAGAAGAAGCTGATGATGATGAGGATGTGGAGGATGGGGATGAGGTGGAGGAGGAGGCTGAGGAGCCCTACGAAGAGGCCACAGAGAGAACCACCAGCATCGCCACCACCACCACCACCACCACCGAGTCCGTGGAGGAGGTCGTCCGAGGTAATCCACTATTGGATTTTTACTTTTAAATGTCCTGGGATAAAGGAAAACAGAGAGGGAGAAAACTGATTTCCATCAACACAACACCCTCCCCTTTTCTACCCCCTGCCCTCATTTCCCTCAATGGAGTCACAAGACTTCTTGTGCTTGGTTTTTTATTGGTGTTGGTTTGGTTTGGTTTAACAATTAGCTCTGCAATCAGTTTAAATTAAAACAAATCCTGTTTGCACAGGGTCTCCTATGCCTTCTGTGTGCTGTTTATGGAATCCTATAGGCTATTTTATAAGATCCCACTTATCCAGAAGTCAATGAAATTGACAAGTGCTGAGTCCTCCCCTGGTGGTGGGTGTTCACTGCTCGGCCTTGCCGCGCCTCTTTGACCTCTGAAATTCATATCTCCTTGATTGGAAGGACTAGAGTTTGGGTCATGCACTGTGCTGGGCTTATAGACAATTTCAATAAATTTTGTGTGAATGGCTTTCATTAGATTTTACTAAATCTAATTTTTAATATGATTTGATAAGAGTCAGTTTATTTCATGCTGTGAAATTCAACAACCATTCAGAAACCAAATGTTATGCCAACTAATGTGTTTGGGGGTTGAGACATTTTAATAAGCATGTATTGGGCCCCCCCACACACACACACCGCCATAGTAAAAACTGCCTCTAGAGCTAGATTTAATGAATATGGGTTGACTTAATTTCAATAGAATGCAAATGATATTAACTTTCATCCACAAATGCTCTAACAATGTAAGATTTCCTTTCTATTTGCTTAAAAAGTATGATTATAGCTCGTTAGAATTTAACATGGAACACTGTCCTACTCAAGTACAATATTAATTATTATTGCTAGTTGTTCTCTCCCTTTTCTGCGTTTTTAAGAGTGTTATTGAGGTCTGATTTATATATCATAAGATGAACTAATTTTTAATATATAACTCAGTGACTTTAATAAATTTACTCAGTTATTTAGTAGCATCATAGTCTAGCCTAAGGACATTTCAGCATCCCCACGAGATATTTCCTGCCCACTCAAAAAGTTGGTTCTCACTTACAGCCCCAAGCAGCAGCTACTCTACTTTGGTCTCCATTGAATTTCTCTTTTCTGAGTATTTCTTCTTTTCTTTTTAATTGTTTTTATTGCGCTGTACATTTTTCTCTACTCTCCTCCCTTCCTGAGTATTTAATGTCAACAAGGTTGTATTGCATAGTGTTATGATTGACTTGTGTCACATAACATTGTTTTGCAAGTTTGTGTTTTTAACTTGGAGCTGTTGATAAGTGATGATTCTGGATTGAACACTCTGCCTCCATAGATTTAATGAAAGCATTCAGTGTTGTTTGGGACAGGAACATGCAGGTCCACGTTCATGGCAGAACTTGATCATTCCCTACCTAGGGCAGCTTCTTATATTTTAGCTTGTGAGAGAATGTGCGAGTAGAGGTGCCCTTGATCTGAATGAACTGCTCTTTCTATGCCCAAACCATCTTTTCCCACAAAATTTTTCAAATGTTTCTTGCGACCAAGACTGACAGATAAGTCCTAATGATTTTCCTAGCCCCAGTTTTTTTCAGCAAGGGAAAGATAGTTTTTGTTTGTTTGTTTGGTTGGTTGGTTGGTTTGGTTTGGTTTGGTCAGGTCCCCTCCACTTAAGGTTCCTTTCTTGACTGCACATTGCAGTGACTGTTAATGCTGCCCGGGGACTGAGGTATTAGAAGCAGAGAGCACTTGTTTGCACCTGCTCTTTTTGTAGGTCTGGCAGGAACAGGTGATGAGCACACACAGGCTCATGATGGTCCAGAGTGCTAAGATCCAGGAGGAAATCAAAGTAAAGGAAATACAAAATCATCTACTCTGTGAGGAATAAGAACATACAGATTGCTTCAGGCATCAGGACGAGCTTCCAGATTGACCAACAAAGGTTCTTAAAGCAGATGGCATTTAGACTAGGGCCAGAAGGGTGGGCAAGCGGAATGTCTCCTGGTAAATTTTGTTACAGGGCACATCACAGTCAGTAGGAAATATCAAAACCAAAATGATGCTTTGGTGAAAGGTGAAGGGCATGTTTGGGAGCCAGAACTAGTTGATATCCTGTGTGAGAGAATTTGAGAAATTTGGATTGGGACTAAAATGTGCGTTTCATTCAACGACAGACTAACAAGTATGGGTGCTGGGAGTAGGGGGTTTGGTGGGACTGTGCTGCTGTGAATCACAGGTGACAAGCAGTGGTGAGTTCAGGCTCCTATTCTAACCAAGATGGGGTTCATTACCTTCAGAGTCATGTCATTTTCGAATTTTGCTTTGTCATTTCAAATGGTGTTGCATGTAGTATGCAATTTCAGATATTCAGACAGAACATACAAAGACATGCACACCATGGAACTTTTTATCCAGAAAGTCAAAGGCAATTAAGAATTTACAAAGAAATCTCTAGCTTAGATGTTTATAAGACAAATCCAAAGCAAACACTAGCTTTAAAGAGAGGCGGGGACTGGGGAATGGCAGGCGTAACAGAGCACTTGCTGCAAAGGTGGGAGGACCTGAGTTCGGATCCTCAGAGCCACATAAAAGGCAGGCATGATTTCAGGAGCTGCAACCCAGAGCTGTAGAGGACAGAGACAGGACGATTTCTGGGGGTTGTTGGGAGATGTTCCGTGAAAGACCCTGTGTCAAGAAAATAAGGCAGAAAGTGTTAGAGCAGGACACCTAACATTCTACCCTGGGTGTACAAACATGCACACACACACACACACACACACACACTATCCTATAAATAGAAGATTGTTTTTTTATGTGAATTCATTTATTCTATGTATGATTTACCAAAGATATAAGTTGAGGCAAATCTTTCTGGGGTAGGGGCTTAAAAGAAACATCCGTTAATGATACAGATGTCTTCGGTGGCATAGGGTATCCGCTAATGATGTAAATTTTTTGATAGTGAGATCAAAGGGGACAAACTGTCCCTGTACAATCCTAGTATAGAAAGTGATTCTGATTCTTCCCCTACTGGGAACTGCAGCAATACCGCAGCTGACAACACACTTTGTCAAACTCTTCCTACAAAGCCTGCTTCTGGAGCCTGAAAGTAAACACTACAATGGAAAGGTTAGCATGGCAATCTCATTTCCAATGTTAATGTTTCGGCCTTGGAAGGAAATAAATGTGATTTACAGCCAGCCATCTCTAGAGAGAAAATCGTGTCATCATTCCCAGCCTCTAACGACTAACGTGAGTCCTTGCTGTGTTTTCCTAAGGGCTAGGTAGGTGTTTGCATTCCCCATCAGCACTTGAGAGGAATAAACAGAGGGCAGAAAATAGAAGCTATTTGTATATGCTCATAAAATTTTCAACCCCATTGTCTGTTCTGCGTGACTGATTTCAGAGAGAAGGAATTCTTCAGAGGTAAGCAAGTCACTACAGAGTCCATCTGGCTTGGAAGCTTTGCTAATTATTTTCATTTGGATATTAATTCTAATGGATCTAGTTGTTACCAGTTAAGTAAAGCAACAGTCTACTTAGATACTTCTTAGTTTTCAGCTCATAAGCCCAAGATGTCAGGACTTTTTTCACCCCTGAAAAGTGGGTTTTGTGGTAACTGCCATAACCTTCAATTTAACCTACCCAATTTTGCCTGTCCAGAGAAACTCTATATTTTACCTTATGTTTATTTATCTAGCTAATAATCTTTGTGCCTCTTTGCCCCTGCAGAAAGCACAGCAGGGCTAGCACAGACATGCTTCCGCCTGCTGGCAGACAGTGCTGGATCCAGGTTGGAGCTCTTCATTGCAAATATAAGTTTTCTGGTTCACCACTGCTTTTGCCTTTTAAGGCTAGAATCCTGCCCTTAAAGCCTTATAGCTATAGTATGTAGCAGAAGAGTTACATCCCCCTTCCAGGTCAAGACAATTAAAGTTTTAGGAAAAATTTTAAAAATATGTAAGTCATATAACCAGGATGTGATGAAGCCAGAATTTGGGCCTCATGAGGTATGCTATTTCAGTTTGATTGAGTCCAAGTGATATTTTTACTTTTCTTTCTAAATGAATGGTAGTCTATTTAAGTTGCAACCTTCATAAATGCTTGTTTTTTTGCTATGGAAATGGATGCATCTTTTATTTCCACTACGAACATTTCTGAAATTTTTTTTTATCTTTAAATTAAAAGATAACAATGCCCAGAGGTCAGCTAATAACAGATGATAAGAGTCAGAATACTATATCTGAGGGACCACAAATAATGTTACCTATTTTTTTAGGCAGAGGTTTTTCTGCGAGACACTCAGCCCCATTGATTTAAATGTTGTCTTTGGCTGCATTTATGCTATAAAAAGCTGAGATGAGGAGTTGGACAGCTGCAAAGGAGATTATATTGTCTGAAAAGACCAAGACATGTACCGTCTGCGCTTTTCAGAAACTGTTTCATAGCCTCTGATATTGTTCATTTAAACAATTCTCTAAATCCTTTATTTTCCAGATACTGCTTACTAATATCAAGTTGATTTATCTGTGTGTGTGTGTGTGTGTGCACACGCACGCTAACACATATTTGTGCGTGTGCATGTAGGTGTATATGCAGGTCCATATTTATGCTCACACACATGCAGATATCGATAGAAGCTATGGAGCAACTCGAGTGTTGTTCATCAGGTCCCAAACACCTTTTGATGGGAGGCAGGATCTTTCACTGGCCTTGAACTCATCAAACAGACTAGACTAAATGGCCAGTACATCCCAGGGACCCACCTATCTGTCTCCCCCGGGGTTGGGATTGTGAAAAGTACCACCTTGCCTGGCTTATTTTTAGTGTGAGTTTTGAACTCAGGTCATATTTACACAGCAAACCATTTATAGACTGAGCGATCACCCCAACTATAGTGTTTACAGGAGACATTATCATTTTATGGCCTTGGGCCAGTTGAGTAACCTGCTTTTTACCTGTCTGATGTAAGTACTGAAGCTACCTTGCACGTTCACTCTGAGAATGACCTTACACAATCTAGGCTAAGTGCCTAACATAATACCTTAGGAAGACTTCCTCTGTGTTGTCCAGGTACAGTTGCTCATATTTGAGTCCTTCTTAGCCCTACAGCCTGTGAACTGCAAACCCTACATGAAGCAAGTAGTCTTTAATTCTCAGTGTGTCCTTCCGTAAAGTTGGGGTTAATAATACCTGTCTAATATTTAGCTACTTTGTAAGAAGTAAGTGAGGAAATCCCTGACACATAGTGAGTACAATTCCTGGCAGACAGTAGGTCCTCAGCCTTGAGTCTGGTCATTGTGGTTGTAGTCCTGATTCCAACCCCCAATATATTCGGAACATTAGACAACTGATGTTTACTACCAGTTAGCAGTGTTAAAGGTAACCAACAGATTGACGTTTTGATTATGGTGTGATACATCTATGAGCTGTTGGTTCAACAGAGCTGGTGTTTATAGACTGCGTTCTGTTACCATTAAAATATGCATGAACTTGGTTTCTTGCTTAAAATAGTTTCTTTGTGTGAATATATTCCACATATCAAAATATTTGCAATTAAATTTTATATCTCACAGAAAACTGAACAAGATGGTACTAAATGTTACCACATTTCAAGATAAGAATTTTTATTCCTTTCAGCTATTTTATGCCTCACGGAAGGAAAGGAAATTCTTTAATGAGGGGACAGGGAGAGACATGGATACAGGGGACTTTTTAAACATTTGTGTTTGTGAAACCAAAACCTGCCATCTGAACACTGGGTGCGTTACATTAGCTGACTGACCTCGTGAACAGTTCCTGATCTTCTGCTAGCATTCACTAAGGAGCACCATTGACTGGCTGGAATACATCCCCCATTATTGATGAGACACCTCTACAGCAACACATATTCAGAGGGACCTATCACAGCAATCCTGGGTGCAACATTGCTTACTAGGGGCACAGGGATATGATCAACAGTAGCTCGGGTCCTTCCATCCACACCTGCACGGTGTTTAAGAGTGAATCTGTTCACCCTGTGTGGAAAAGGACATCGCCAGCCTGGAGGAAAAAAAATGCCTGGGAGTTTTCACCCAAGGCCCAGTGAAGACGTGGTTATAAAGAGAGAGGAATTGACCCGCTGATAGACTTTGCATCTAACAAGCATGTTAGCTTGTCTCTCCCATCTCCACTGTTACCTCTCTGTAAAAGCAGGACATGAGGAAGCCTGGAACTCACTAGTGGAATTCTTACTTTGTTCATGTTCACAGAAAGCCAAGTTTACTGTTTCCCCAGAGTCTGTAAAAAGCTAAATATGACAGACAATGCTCTGAGGTGTGCTTGGGAATAGGAAAAAGGACAGCAGTGCCTCCTTTAGGAGCAACGCACAGGCTTTTACATCTCTGCTTCGACTAAGGCAAAGAGAATGCACTCACATATGGAGGCGAAAGTGCAGCATCCCTTTAATGTCAGGAGAACTGGTGTCAGCACTGACCATATAGGTGACAGGTGGCAGCCTGTTGTTTTGTGCCCTGTGACATAGCAGTCATTGATTCTGACGCACTGCCTACATGCTTTGCTGGATGATGCATATAAGTGTTCCATGTAGCTTAACTGTCCTAATCTGGAAAGCCCACTGCAGCAATGAGGGTTCTTTACAAGATTGTGGAGTAGAGACTTACAGAGACAGAGAAATAGTATACACATATGTACTGGTTTGTTTTTATTAAGAACTTCATTTTCATCTAATTTTCTATCCTCAAAGTTCATAATTCAGTGGTTTAGTAAATTCACAAAGATGTATGCCTCAAGAAAATGTTTTGCATTCAGGATCAAAAACACTGATGACAGTTTATGCTAGAGAGGATATAGGGAAAGGGGAACACTCCTCCATTGCTGGTGGGAGTGCAAACTTGTACAGATGCTTTGAACATCAGTATGGCAATTTCTTAGAAAATTAGGCAGCAATCTATCCCAATACCACTTTTAGGCATATATCCAAAGGATGCTCAATTGTTCCACAGGACATGTGCTCAACTATGTTCGTAGCAGCATTATTCGCAATAGTCAGAACCTGGAAACAACCTAGATGCCCCTCAACAGAAGAATGGATAAAGAAAATGTGGTACATTTACACAATGGAGTATTACTCAATGGTAAAAAGTAATGACATCTTGAAATTTGCAGGCAAATGGATGGATCTAGAAAACATCAAATTGAGTGAGGTAACCCAGACCCAGAAAGACAAATATCACATGTACTCACTCACCAGTGGCTTTTAGACATAAAGCAAAGAAAAACAAGCCTACAGTTCACAACCCCAGAGAACTTAGACAACAAAGAGGACCCTAAGAGAGACTTACATGGATACAAACTACATGGGAAACAGAAAAAGACAAGATCTCCTGAGTAAATTAGGAGCATGGGGTCACAGGAGAGGGGAGGGGAGGGGAGAGCAAAAAATATATAGCTCAATAAAAACAATTTTTAAATAATATGTTGTGCCTTAAGCACAATTATAAGCATACTTAACAGCTGGTAATTTTTAAAAAATCAGTTTCTTAAAATGCAATGCACCAAGTTAGAGAGCAGTTAACAAAACTATGTATGCATTTCTGCTTTCCAGTTTAGTAATAAATCCAAGAGTATATTGGCTCAGGTAACAAAGCTATGTTTTTTAATGGAAATATTTAATTCCCTTTATAAAAATTGTCCAGAACTTTAAAAAAAAAAAAAACAGAGTAGATTGCAGACTAAATGCCTGCTTCCGTTGGCCTTGAGCCGTCTTGCCCTTCTGAAGGTTCTGTTAGGCACCAGCATAGCATGTTTGTCTTGTGATTCTCTTAGGAGATGATGAGTGAGGATTCCAGAAAAGATGAAATTGAATAAGTCTCTGTTTCACGTGTTCACAAGTTCCCTGGCTCTCTAGACAGCAACCCGCATGTTAGAAAAATTTAGAGTTGTGGTGTAAAATGAATAAGTAAATAAGTTTTGGGCAGAAGAGACATGACAGGTGTAATGTGTTTACCTCGTAATGGTAAAACTGTAACCTGATGAGAACCGGTTGGTTTTCTTCTACTTGTGTCTTGTTGAATAACTTTTTGAGATGGAATGGGAAAAGGAATGTTTGGAGTTCCTTTAAAATATTTCATTTACTTTTATGTACATGTATGTTACCTGTGAGTATGTCTATAGACCACACGGGTGGAAGGATGAAATGGAGTATAGACACTTGTGAGCAGCCGTGCGGGTGCTGGGAACCAAACCTGGGTCCCCCTTCTGCAAGAGCAGCAAGTGCCTTGCACTGCTGAGCCATCTCTCCAGCCCCGTACTTTGAGGTCTTGATGTTTCATGATATCAAGCCAAGGAAGGTCTTACTGACCATTTCTCATGCTTCCTTTCTTTCTGGAAATTTTCCCGCCTTTGTTACCCAGGATTTCAAAGATATTGGTGGCTGCTTCATAATAGCCCTGCTGGGCAAAATGGCTCATCTGTCACACAGATCCTCCTGTGGTTTGCTTGGGCTTCTCAACCTCAGACCTTGTTTGGTTCAGGGGATTCTTTGCTCTGGAGGACTGTTCTGTGCATCAGAGGTTGTCCAGCAGCACCTCTGTTGTCTTCCCGTGTAATGCTTAGGACTCTCCCCCCTCACCAGCACTGTGCACATGCACAAGCACACGAGTGTGTGTGTGTGCGTGCATGTACACACACACACACACAATAATTAGTTGATTTCTAAAAGTTTAAATGCGTGGTTACCAAATAAGCCATTCTCCATCTCATCAGGATGCCATCTAAAACTCTTAGTTCACTGTTTTGCACATGGTAGGTTGCCAGTGAACATATTTTATATCAATAAAAATAAGTAAGAAACATCATAAATATGACTAAGTCACTATTTAATAGTAAGACAAAATAAATATTAGATGAGATGGATAGTACAGTCCAGTAACATAATAAGGGACAGGAAACTACAAGAAGCATTGACTTAAAATATGGCATACACTCTGCAAGCATGGTGCGTGTGTGCGGGGGCGGGGGTTGTGGGTGTAGGCGTGTGCTGAAACAGAGCCTCATTGTGTGGCCTTAAACTTGATCTCTCCGTGTCTCAGTTCCATGTGCTAGAATTACTGGCCTGTCCCATGCCTGGTATTGATACATGCTACCACGTAGACTGTGAAATGTGGAGGAAACTCTTCGTGGTTTCAGTGTTTCCTCTTCCACAAGAATCCATTGCCCATAATATACTGTGGTAAAAAGCAAGCCTTGGTTATCGTCTAGACTTTAACTGGGAATGATTCTGTTCTCAGCTTGAACCTGCGGGTTCTGTTGGAGCCCTGGGCAAGAAGCCCAGCTACTGTGGAGAGGTGGCCATGCCCTGTCTTCCTCAGACAGTGTCCTATTTCCAGACCCCAACTCACTGGAAGCATTCTTTTGTTCTCAAGAGCAATGGTGCCACCTGGAATTTCTTCCCAGAAAAGTTCTGTGAAAAAAAAAATATGTTCTACATTTAGTTTAGTTATTATTCAATTTTTATTGGTTTTCATTATTTTCAAAATAAAAATAAAAATTTTGATGAGTTATGGGAAGATGGTCCCTAGAATTCATTTTGGAGAAGCAACATTTTCATAGATTTAAATATAAGAGAATTGTTGTCTTAATATTTGCTTTAAGGCAGAAGTGTTGACTTTGTTTTGATGTTGTTTAAAAACAACTGATTGCTTAGAGTGGGATATGTTGATAATTAGTTAAAATAGTTTGTCCATATTTCTATATTTTCT
The DNA here is from genome assembly GCA_004026605.1 of Ondatra zibethicus. Taxonomy (NCBI): domain Eukaryota; kingdom Metazoa; phylum Chordata; class Mammalia; order Rodentia; family Cricetidae; genus Ondatra; species Ondatra zibethicus. The sequence goes on along the minus strand of PVIU01000212.1, from coordinate 282,862 downwards.
TAATTCTAAAAATTCTAATGTATGTTTTATCTTTCATTTCCCACATATGTGAATTTCTTTTAATAAACCAAACTTTTTCAGTTTGTACCAAATCCTCCACACTGATGCTCTTAGGATGTGACTGTATATTGCATCATTAATATAACATATTCAGATACATTTAAATCAGTTAGCTGGGCATGGTGGCTCGTACCTGCAATCTTGGTATTTGGAAGGCTGAGACAGGAGGATCGTGGGGTTTCGTGCCAACCTAAGCTATATGGTGAGACCCTGCCTCTCAGAACACAGGCAGAACGACACCCTCCCACATCCACCTCATGGCTGCGTGGTGCTTATGAAACCTGCTGTTCACCTGAGTCACCCCTGGCTGTCCCGGAACCTACCCATCTGGGGAGGGACATGGCTGGTCACGGACTTTGCGTTGAAGAAGCCCTAGCACCATTTTCTGCCTTCTGTGCTTTGAGGATTTTGGTACGGAGGCCAAAAATAAGAGACTTACAGGGAAAGTTTTCCTTGTCTACTGACTTTCCATTTGTGCCCTGTTTTTTTTTTTTTTTCCTCTGTGTGGCACAGTCAATCCTTAGTAGACTGTGAAAGCTGATTATTACAGGATTGAGGAATTTGGGGAATCATAACCAGTGCACCTTGACATACCAGTGATGGGATATTTTTACGAAGGAAATAACCAAATGATATGATTTGGTTTTTTTACAGATAAACACAATTTTTTAGTAAGTCCCTCATTCAAATTCTCCACAACACAAGGCATACCCCATTCTTACCTTGCTCTAGCTTTAAGTTTGTTGATACCATACTGAATGTCAGGCGGGAAACGGAAACCAAGGTTGCAGAAACACCATAGTGGTATGCGTATGGTCTCAGTGCTCCCTCACAGCGCCAGCTCAGGGGCGCTGTCTAGAGGTCACTTTCCATGCCGCTTTATAAGAAACCTTCCTGCACAGGAAGGTGTGGATTTGGGTCAGGTATAATCAAAATGACAGAAAGCTGAGCATTTAAGTACAAAGCAGAACCAATTGAGGATACCCGCTACATTGGTTCTCAACCTGTGGGTCGTGACTACTCTGGGGATCCAGCGACCCTTTCACAGGGGTTGCCTAATGCCCTCAGAAAACACAGAGATTTAAATTATGATTCATAACAGTAGCAAAATTATAGTTACAAAGAGCAACGAAAACAGTCTTAATGGTTGGGTGTCACCACAGCATGAGGAACTGTGTTGAAGGGTGGCCTTATTAGGAAGGTTGAGAACCACTGTCCTAGAGACTTCTGTCACAGATCAGCACCCATCTTCCTCCTGAGTCTGTGACTTCAGTAAGGTCCACAGCTGCTGGTGTGTTTTATTGATATTTCCCCGTGTTTGGAGCATGAGACGTGGCATAAAGCTTCCGCTCCAGCTTACTGTCCTAATTTGCATGATTATATTTAGTACAGTATGATTACTAGATAATAAATATTTGATCATTTATTTCCTAACAGAGAAATCATCTTGTTTTTTATGACTACTTGTTAATACAGCACATGATGAGTGAAATTTCTCTTAGAAGTATGTGATTTTAGCACTGGAAAAAGCATGTTGTATTTTGTTTTGTTTTTGTTTCTCTATTCTTCTTGTTGCTTGTGGCTTAGCATTTGCTGTGTTGACTAGACTGCCCTTCAGCTTATCAATATGTCCCTGCCTCTGTCTTCCAGAAACTGTGATTGACAGACGTGCACCATCATACTGGATCATGGCTGTTTTAAATGACACTAAAGCTAGCCTTTTCCATTATTGATGGGTTGAATGTAGACCGCAAAATGAAATTTATTTGCAATATTGATGATCAACACACTTAGCGCTGCTGATTTAAATGTCTTTGCCTTTATTTTCATTTTAATTCCCTGTGAAGTGAGACAGGTAATTAGAGAAGTAGAAACATGAACGACGGTGCTAAGCATGGTGACATACGTGTGTAATCCCAGCCCTCAACAGGGCTACCAGGGCTGCCTAGGGAGAGCCTGTCTCTTGACAGGAATTTGCCAACAAAGCGACAAATAGAAAACCCATCCTGAAAATATTTATTCTAACTGAAAATGATGTTAAAGACCTAGAAGCAGAGAATACTGATGACCACACTTCCCAACTCCCACATGTGGGCATGCCATCCAGAAGCTCTGGTCACTCACTTGATAAGCATCTCCCCCAACTAATTTTCCTTTTATTACGTAGAGTCTCAGTCTGATGTGGGGATGCTAGAACCAAATGATGGGGTTGCCTCATGAAGATGCCAGCTAGTTTTTATCCTCTGCCAAAATTCCATACAGAAACCTTTTTAGACAGCCTTGGGGGCTGTGGGCTTTCAGAGCACCAAATGGGGGCATCTCACGTGATGTGATGCTAATTGGATGCTTCTGGAATCAGGTGCATCCTTGTGAAACTGTAGGAAGACGGGAATCATTTTAGATGCTTGTTTCGCAGAGGGTATCCCTCATAGAGTCATGTTGAAGGTTCTCTAGAGGCTTGCCTGCTCTTTAGAGGTCTGTGTCCTTAGTTGATTACAGTGTGATGATTGACACAGGCGGTCTGGATGGGGGTGGGGCATCTTCCGGGATACAATGTCCAGGTGCATAGTATCTCCAACAAACAGTTGAGCAGGAAATGGAGTAATAGTAATTGAAGGTAGGTAAAGTAAGAATTTAAAAGCTAGTCTCCATGAGGCAGGAGTGAACTCAAGGGCATACTCGCCTCCGGGTCTCTGGGAGGTTTTTTAATAGAAACAGAAAGCAGAATTTCCTTCTGGCTGCTATAGATGATTTGTTTTGTTTTGTTTTCTGTTTGTTTGAAGAAAGTTGTATAATCTTAGAGTGTTCCAGGGTAGTCCAAAGATGATCGTTTTGGTAGCTGGGACCCAGAGATTATCTTCTTAGGACTCAACTTCCTTCCTCATGCCGACCATTTCTAACCTAGAGGCTATGGGTTTTACACTTCTTTATCTTTTAGAAAGGTATTTTCCCTTTGGGCAAGTTAGGAAAACCAAGTCTAAACAAGATATATGTATATGAATGGTCAGCTAGCAAGGCTGGGGAGCAAACCCCCCAAAAGAAATGAGGCTATTGTTCTACTTCTAGCAAAAGCAGATAATATGAAATGTCTATAGAGTTCTGACTTCTAATCGTGATTAGCTTTTAAAATACACCAGAATGGATTACTGCATTTTAAGTCAATGGGGATTATGGAACTGATTTGGGGGACAGTGGCAAGACAGGTAAGGTGTGTTTTAATGTAACAATGTGCGGTATATGTTAATAAATTTGAATATGTTTGCTATGTTACTGTTTAGAACATTGTGGGCTAAGGGTAATATAAAAATACACAAAGAAAAATTTTCTTAGAATTACCATGATTGACTGACTGTCAGTCACTCTTGCAAATGTTACTTACGTTTTCAGGTTTAATCAGTGGATAGACTGGAAGCCTTAAAAATAGTTGTAATTATTTATGATGAGCATTTACTGAGGAAACCAGTCAGAAGTTGGTGAGAATGTAAGCTTTGTCATCACAGCCCAAACAATTCTTTCACCTCAAAGTTGACTCGAAGTGATTTTTTTAAACAATTATTTTGATGTGCAGATACATTTTATCTTTAAATCAAGAAAAAAGATCCTTTCCCTTCTAGCCAAAAATATCCTCTAGCTGCTATTGCATCCTACACATTAAGCCATCCAAGAATGTCTTGTTTTGCGTGAGAGGTGACTCTGAAGTCTGGGTGTGTGACTAAATACCTCACTTAGTAGGTGCTGCCAACGACCAGCCCAGGTTACCACTGGGCAGGTCAGTGCTTAAAATTAGTAAGTATGTACGTGAACAGCCAGAAGGTGCCTTTTCATGCTAAATGTGGTTCCCCACATCTCCTCTGATTAGAGGTGTGCTCTGAACAAGCCGAGACCGGGCCATGCCGTGCAATGATCTCCCGCTGGTACTTTGATGTCACTGAAGGGAAGTGCGCCCCATTCTTTTACGGCGGATGTGGCGGCAACAGGAACAACTTTGACACGGAAGAATACTGCATGGCGGTGTGTGGCAGCGTCTGTAAGTGGATCCTTCCTCCAGCCTGGCCACCTTTCGTCTTTCTCGCCACTGGCTCTGCTCTTTGTAACAGATTGATTTTTTCCCCCCTTTTCTTGGGAATGGGCCTGTTGCTACCACTAACCACATTCCTGTCAACTTCTCTAATGACCGGAAATCTCCACGTATGTTCAGTCACGAGCACACCTCACCATCTATTTCTAATAAAGCATGGCTTTGGATGTATTCTTTTATAATTGTGGTAGATTATTCTTGCAACCCATGGGAACGGATGTCCGACCACTTCTCTTTCCAAAAGGGCTAGAGTTGGCTTTTGTCTTCCTCAGTCCTTCCTGCAAATTCATACTATCTGCCTGTCTATGTACCTGTGTGTTCATGTTTCTGCATGTGCACATGTGCAAATAGTCTCTCACTGGAAGCTAGCTTATGAAGCTTCAACTGCCTTAACAAGATTGCTGTTGTGAATTCCTTTGTTATTTCATGACATGTTTTTGTTTTGTTTTGTTATTTTGTTAAAGAAATTTGGCTGAATTGAACTTGTGCACTCTCAGGTGCTGTCTTAGGGTTTTATTGCTGTGAAGAAACAGTCTTATAAAGGAAAACATTTAATTGGGACTGGCTTATAGTTCAGAGGTTCAGTCCATTGTCATCATAGCAGGAAGCATGGTGGCATGTAGGCAGACATGGTGCTGGAGAGTAGCTAAGAGTTCTACATCAGGATCTGGAGGCAGCATGAAGAGGCTGAGGCTGACTTGAGCATCTGAAACTTCAAAGCCCACCCCCGGTGACACACTTCCTCCAGCAAAGCCACACCTCCTAATAATGCCAATCCCTATGGGTCTGTGGGGGACATTTTCATTCAAACTGCCACAGACTCCCATGTTGTTCCCAGAACCCAGAGCACATATATTTGTCAAGGTTTTTTTTTTTTTTTAATCTCCCCCCACCACACACACACACCTGGAAAATAGGTAGAAAAGGGCTAAGGGTTTGGATCAGTTAGTAAAAGTGCATGTTGTGCAAGTATGGAGGACCTGAATTCAAGTTCCCAGAATGCACTTAACCCAAATGCGTAACTCGTGCCCCCATAATGTTAGCATTCCTAAAGAGAGATGGGAGGCAGAAATGGGAGAATCACCTGAATTCTAGGACCGGCTAGCCTGGGCTACACAGTTGAACTAGACTGCCTGAAACAAGGTGGAAAGTGTATGCTGGCCCTGAATGTGACCTCCGGCTGCCACATGAGATCCAGGGCATGCAGGCTCACACACGAATGCACATGTGCATACGAAAGGATAATGCTAGCAGCTTTCAATGGCATGAGGCTGAAGGAAGCAAACTGCAGGTCTCTCTGGAGCATCTACCTTTCTTTACTGTGGGGAACAAGTATATAGAGTCGTGATGACATCTGTGCAAGATAAAATACTTCCCCAGAGGGCTGGTCCCTTAAGAAGTCATGTATCAGACACATGGCATATCTGCTTTTGTTAATAGACTTTTAGGTTAAGTCCTCATTGGTGTTTGTTTATTCTTGGCCACAAGTTAGAAATATTAATTACTAATTAGAAATATTAGTTATTCAAGGATCTTAGTAATTGTGCCTTTCTCTTTTGAGAGATTCTTGCATTTTATTCCTAGATTTATAGGGAGGCAATTCCTGCCTAGGAATACCTGGGAAACTTCTTAACAATTTTCCAACCAGATCATAAAACCAAGCAAAACAGCCAAAGATGTGCTCCAGTAAGACCTTAAACCACGAAGTGGCTGATCAGGTTGGGACCTGGAGAGTTCTTGTTGGTCTCCTAGGAGATGAGGCCATTTCAGTCCTCTGTGGAAACAAGGTGTAGTGGCTCTCATTGGATGAGCATACCCACCCTCACTTTCACCTAGAGGTTAATTGGATTACATAATATGGAATACAATGAGGGATTCTGTGGCCTGGAGCCTTTGCAATAAAGGGCCTTTGTTGCTATGCTCTAAATTAGCTGCTAGGTGAGGATTTCCTGGCAAATTTCTGAAGTTTTTCCCCTTTCCTTAGGATAGCTTTATTTTCTGGAATACCATATTCCGGCAATGAGGAATTTTGATTTATATTATTAGCAGAAATGAATTCACCTCAAGATTTGGACACATTTTCTTGCCCACCCTATTGGAAACTTCCCTTCATGCCCTTTCCATTTGATCATTCTGAGCAGGGACTAAAACATATATATCTTCACCGGGGTTGGTGGGGGATGCATACACTTCATTCAACAATTTGTAAAATCTCAATGCTGCCAATAGAGTTTTATTAGAGGGGGGCCAGTAGTTCTGACTTAATTATTACAGAATTGGGCTACAAAGTATCAAGAAAGCAAAGACAGAGCTGGGAATGTAGGTTGGTGGTAGAGCGCTTTCCTAGCAGGTACCAGACTATGTTCAATTCTCAGAACCATTGGAGGAAAAAAGGAGAGGATGGGAGGGCTGGAAAGATGCTTCAGTCTGTAGAAACCTTATGATGCAAGCGAGAGGACCTGAGTTCAGGTGTTCATCACGTGTTGAGCATGGTGGCACAAGTCTGTGCATTCTCGGGATGCAGGGACAGGAGGGTCCCTAGGCTTGCTGGGCAGCCAGTCTAGCTAGCCAGTGACCTACATGTTCATTGAGAACCTTGTCTCAGACAATATGACAATGATCGAGGAAGACACCTCTGGTCTCCACACCTGTGCATGCGTACCCTAGCACACATGTATGCGTACACACAGACATTACAAACACATACACTACACACATGAATAAAAAGTCATAAAGGAGGAAAGAGAACGAAGGGGTTGAAGGCCAGTCACATGGACAGACAGTCATGCGTGGAGAATGAAGCTTCATCACATAGCCTAGCCAGGAGTCCAAGTTTCTCGTGAACAGGTGAACTTGGAGGAGCTGCCGTGAGGAAGGCGTTGAAGGGCATTGAGGGTAATTGATGGTAAGGAGGGAGAAGAGAGCCAAAAGTCCTCCAGAAGATTTCCTGATGTCCTAACAGTGGCAGAACGTATCACGTTTGCAGTACTAATCTTTACTGGGGACAAATCGCATCTGTGTGTTCTTTGGTTCCCTGCTTAGGTGTTGTTTTTGGTTGAATGATTTTTCCCCCATTTCTTAAATTTAGTTTTTAATGCATCGTATGAGTGTGTTTCTGCCATCATTCCCGTGTTTTCCACTTTTGTTTTTAGTTATGTTCTTTTGTTTTCTCCTTAGCAACCCAAAGTTTACTCAAGACTACCCGTGAACAGCTTCCCCAAGATCCTGTTAAAAGTATGTTCCTGTTGACTTGGGGGAGGGGGGCAAGGGAAGGAGTGTGTTGCATGGCTGGATGTGACCTTCACTCTCACCACCTGCTTTGTATGGACTTTGTGATTCTCGACCAGGTGCCTTTTAATAGACAATATCTCTTCCCATTGCCTTGCTCGTCATTTCATCCAGTTTTATCCAGGCAACTTCAGATGTCGGGACAAGAATATTGACTTAAACTACTTATATTTCTGATCAAATTCTTTTCTGATTTGTGTAGTTCCATGAAGTATCATCCATGTAGTATTTCTTGATTTGACAGAACTTTTATTTCTTGAAAGCTGCCAACATGCCATAATTTAATGAAATCAGATTTATTAATAGAGGTACCCCCTCCCTAAAAATATAGTATTGTGTATCAAAGGCAAGTTTGTGTGCACCACAGTTTTGTGTGTTAAATGACAATTAGAAAGCGAGAGGTCATTCACCTGGATTTCAGGATTACCCTTCTTCTCTTCCAGAATGCACATTGGCTGGGATGAGCTGCTTCACTTGAGGCTTTGTGGATAGGAAAGAGAAAGGGGGTTTCCTATAAAAAAGCATTGCATTAACCAAAGGCTCCTCGTCTTTACAGTATTTGGTTTTTTTGGCTGCCAAATCAGTCTAATTTCATTTTAAAAGATGCTATCAAACACATCAATGTTAATTTTTAAAATTCAGACTACATTTAAAAATAGATTCACCCTCTCTGGGGATGAACTATATTGTTGATACTTACTGAAGCCTGAAGAGGAGACCCAATTTCAGTTATATATTTTATAATTAAAACTCATACTACACTACCGTTTTTCAATATGGCCTCCTTAAGAAGGTCCATCTAATTCAAATGATGGGGTAGCACTTGAAGGATGTGTTTTTAGTAACAGAGTAAACCTGTGTCCTGCTATTGTGAACTTTTTTCCTCTAAAACGTTAATTTGTATGTGTTACATTGTTCCCGGTACTTTCAAAGATGGCAGATCTTTTTCTGGCATGTTTATGTGCACATTTTCCTCGCATCTTTTGTGCATATGGACAAAACTGAGGCTCAGAGCACTTCATGAGTGGTCTGGAGGCTTCAGACACAGGAGGACCGTGTTTGAAACCTAAATGACTCTGGCTGTGCTCCACACCAAATGGCTCAGCATTTGGTTCTCACGTTTTTTAGGATAGACAGTTTCTGATGTTCAGAAAGCACGTTTTAAAAAATATAGGAAACACAGAAAAGCTGAAAATAGAAACACCCTCCCAGCCATGCCAGGCATTTCTCTTCCTCATCCTTTTTAAAACTGGCGGTGATGGATTCTCATCAATTTCATTTCCTTTCAGTATGTAAAAGATTGTCAGTTTTCATTTTTCTTCATTGATAAACCTTATTTGAGAATTTATTTTCATGAAATATACATAATGTTTTCCTGACAGATCTTGGAAGTCTCACTTTCTTCTTCAACTTACAGTGTGGTTCAGACCCTGACATTCTTCCATCTTGGGAGGATGAAGTGATTTTGTCAGCTGTATTTCTTGTCTCCCTACAGAGACGATTCAATCACGGCAAGTGAAGGGTTTTGCAGTGCTAGTACCAACATATGGGAGAAAGCATATAATTTCTAGTTATTTATAGCCATGTGTCTATGCTACCTTATTTATAGCAAAGCCACACATTTGAATTGAAGAGTCATGGTCACCTGGAGGTCAAATGCAGATGGCAGACTCAATTTAGAAGAGAAATGAGCAGAGCGGGAACAGCATGGTTTACACTTTGCTCCATCCCCCGTTTAGAGTTAATTGAACGGCATCACTTTGCTCTGAGGTGGTTGGTTTTTACAGATGCTCCGTCTGAATTGCGTCTAGTGGAAAAATAAATGCTAAGTGGGCTAGAAAAAGCTCTTCTATTGAATGCTTTAACTACGTGTATAGAGAACCATGCACTGGGTCCCCATCATGAATCATTTCCTGACAAGACTTATTACTTGAATCAGGCAATTGCTAGACTTTCAGTTTTTGCCATAAAAAAAACAACTTTGAAAAGCATCACGATTTTCAGGACACTTATTGTTTGTTGTTGCTCTCGCAGAGGACTCTAAACCACAAATGTAAGTGAGAGATGTGAGACCGAAGAACTGTCATTTACTCATAAACATGGCTTCATATCTCTTTGAAAAGCCTTTCCATGTGAGGTAAAGTACCTCCTGTGCTTTGGCTGTTCCTGAAGTCAGCTCTCCGTCTACTTGACTTGGTACACAGGCCTCACCTCCAGTCCCTACAATGTAGTATTTGTAAAACAGTAAAATTTTATGTAAATGTTTGACCAGCTGATGTTTCAAATATGGAAGACCATGGCCTATCCACGCACTGTCCCCATCAGACTGAATCTCCAAAGGCAAGCAGAAACTCCATGATAGACACAAAGATCGTCACACCAAGTTTCAGCCAGCTGATTGACCCATGGGCAATCTGCCCACAGGGTGACCCAGTTCTGGTTACTTTATGTTGTAAACGTTGGCACTAAGGTTTCTTTGTCTCAATATGGTTGCCATTTTGTTCTAGGAAATTCATTGTGATTACCCATTCAGTACATATGGGTGTTTAATGAACCAGTTAGATGAGCTTTCTGGTTCCCAAATGCTGTAAAGATAGTCTATATCCATCCCAACACCAGTATAGACTACGGAGTTGGATGTCTCAATGCTTTTTCTAGTATAACGTAAGCTACTGTAGATGAAGTAGATAAGCCAGTGGGCACCATTATTCACAGCTCACCTCCACACCCCTTCCCCTCTTTGTTTCCTCATGGTTTCCTGAAACCCATCCTCAGAGCAGCTGTCCTTAGAGAAGCTCAGGAGCCTTGCTGCTCTGTTTAGCTGTGTGTTGGCATTGTGTTCATGGACTTAGGTCCACGATTCCAGCTTGCTGGGGTAGGTCTGGCCCCGTACACAGTTAAAGCGGGGAAAGGATAACTTTGTAGTCTTGTTTGTTGTACCAGGAGGTTATGATTTACATACACTGAATGACTTGGTGCATGCATGAATGAGGAGTACCAATGTAACCTCACTCATTGTCTTTGGCCAGATTTGAACTATTATTTTTAATTATTCTCTTCCTGTTCTTCAAACTGTGAAATAGTAGGCATCAACTTCTGTTACTGCATTGTGTAATACTAGTAATCAAACTATGATAGCTTTTTCAGCTGTCAAACTATTAAAAATAATTATTAACCTAGGTATGTTGATTTTAATCCCAGAGCTCAAGTGGAAGAAGCAGGTGGATCTCTGTAAGTTCGAGGCCAGGCCAACCAAAATTACACAAAAGCAAAACAAACAATAGTAGTTAGTCTTATTTAAAGATCTAGTCCTGCCTTGAAATATGTATCCCAGGAGTGGTAGTAAAATTCTACCACAAAGAAAAATACGAAATCCAGGTGTTGGATTCCCAGAAATACTTAGAGAAGAAGTTTTCTTCATAGGTTAAATGATTAAAAACTTTAAGGAGGCGAGCGGTTCAGTTGTTTCAAAGACCAGCATTTGTTTTTGTTTGTTTGCTGGTTTGGTTTTAAGAAGAGCCATTTACTGTATTAGAAGAGGCTCCTCAGATATCTGCTCTATGCACGTATCTATGAGACAGGTGAGGAAGGGAATCCTTTTTATTAAAGGATGGGCTGCCTTTTCTCTCACCCTGTACATCCACTATCATGTCTGCAGAGTGCTCCAGCACTGACAGTAAGTAAATAAATAGGCATCACTGTGGGTCCCCATGACATATTCTTTAAAAAAAAAAAAAAGCAGCCAGTGGACTGAGGAAATAGATCAGTGGTAAGGTGTCTGCATGTGATGCAAGCATGCATACCTGAGTTTGTAACCCCAGCATCTACATGCAGAGTCAGGGGCTGCAACCCAGGTATCCCTAACCCCAGCGCTGGAGTGGAAAGGGGGGCCAGGTGGATTCTGGAGTGGAGTCAGTCTAGCCAATTAATTTCCTCCCAATTTAGTGAGAGACCATCATTAAAAATAATAGAGGGGCCTGGAGAGATGACTCAGTGGTTAAGAGCACTGACTGCTCTTCCAAAGGACCCCGGTTCAATTCCCAGCACCCAGTTGACAGTTTATAGCTATCTGTAACTTCTGTTCCAGGGGATCTGATGCCCTCATACAAACATACCTGCAGGCACAACACCAATGTACAGAGAATAAATACATTTTTAAAATAAATAGAGTAGGGAACGACTAAGGAAAACGCCCTACATTGACTTCTTGCTTTCACGTGCACACATGCAGAATTACAATAAAATGAAGAGTGGCCAACAGGCACACATCCACTTTAATACAAAAGTTACTTTTAAACCCACGGTGTGCTGGAGCTGTGGCTAAGCCTTTTGAGAGGCTCTAATAGGTTAATTTAAACAGTCCACAGTTCAGTCGTTTATTAGTGAGGTGAGGGATGTGGCAGAATTAAAGTCCAGCATAAAGAATATACGTGAGTGGGGAAAGATTGCTCTGGAAGTCTGGGGTAAAATAATTGGTTTTATCTTTAAGGCCTCCAGAGAAGTTAAGGTCCCATCATCATTCCCTTCTATGACAGTGAAGAGTGACATTCTGAACTCATCTGTAAAGTATTGAGCAGTTAAGACTGGCCATGTCTTTATGAACCACTGGTAATAGAGTTGAGGAAGCTTCTAGCAAACTAACAAGAAACAATATCCTTACCATTAAGCCATTCTGGCTTCCAGTTACCATTTCTTTTGTTTTAGTTATTTTTGTCTGTGTATTGTTTGCATTCAGCCTTAAGATAGCTTTTAAATGCATGGAATATAGTTATTAATAAAAATAATGCCGACATTCATGTTTCTACATCCATTTCACTTATCTGATAAAAAACCCCAAGTCAGTACAAGTACACAGACATAAAAAAGAAATGTAGCTTGGCTGGCGAGGAGTACACAGCATAGATTACGTTTTTATTACCTTATGTCCAAGCAGTACTTTGATACTGTTCTCCAGCAACCGTGATAGAGCTGGCTGTAAAACACGCGTGGCAGCAGGGTGCATGGGCCAAAGCGCCTTTGTTCTTCTCTAAAATCTGCTATTCCACTGAGAGATCACAAACTCTTATTTTCCCGTTATGAATGGCCTGTCTACCTGACACTTGGTAGGAATGATCAGTGTTTAGGTTTTGAATGCACTAAGAGTTTTTAGCAACTTTGAAATTAGAGAAATGAAGGAAACTTTAGAAAAAAATAGTTTAACTTGAGGTGGCAGTTTGAAAGCCCTGTCACGCTGAGATTAAATTTTCTCATAAAATTCTTCTCTACAGGTTTCATGCATAAATTATCCGCACTGCCGTGTCCCATAACTTGTAGCCATTTCAAGCGCCAGCATTAGTAGCTCTAAATCAAATAGCATTTTCAGTGATAAGGCAGTGAGGTGCATAAGTCTTTGCTGTGATCTTCACTTGCCAGTGGTGTACAGATCAGTTGCCTTCTGCCCTGGGGGTGGGCGGAATCACCAGATTTTGTCTGAGCCAGTGTCAGTGTATCTGCTAGCTGCTATTCATAGACTTCTGTTTAGGAATCATTCTGTCTGTGTTCTAGTTTAGGTGGTCAAGGTCGTTAGAGTTTGAAGGTACCATGACTTCATCATAATTGAAACTTTGTGGCATGCCAGGTTGATGAGATGGCTCAGCAGCTAAAGGTACTTGCTGCCAAACCTGACCACCTGGGTTCCTTCCCCAGCCCCCATATTGAAGGAAGGAGAAACCTGACCATAAGTTGTCTACTGACCTGCCACATGTACCATGACACACAACACACACAAAATAAAATAAGTAAACATAAAAGTAAAAAAAAAAATTTAAATGGTAAAAAAAAAAAAGTGGTGTCACCCTGGAAAATGGGAAGTCAACTGGATATAAAAACTGTAGAGGCAAGGTTTTACAATATCTTTAAATGTCACCGTGAAAATAAACTGGAGTCCAGTCATCCCTTAGTCCCCATGGTTTCCTCTTCTACGTATTCAGCCAACCACAAATCAAACAAAATGCCTCTGTATTGAGCGTATGTAAACTTTTCTTGTTACTGTTCCTCCAACAATATGGCAGCCTCTCCCTTTAATGTTTGCATTGTCTTCAGTGGTATAAACAGTCTGGGAAAGGACAGTATGTACGTTAGATACTCAAAGTCATATCCAAATAAACACAAGGGATATGGCATCCTGGAGTTCAGTGTCTATAAGGAACCCTGGAACCGTTCCTCTATGCACATACCCAGGGACAGTTAAACGATGGACTGATTACCAAGCTGGAACAACAAGGGAAACCAGTGTCAGTATGGTTTGACTTGATGCTTTGTCTCCTTGAGTCCTCTGAGCTGCAGGGTGATCTCAGCCACATCCGGGAAACCTCAGTGAGCTTCCCGTTGTTTTAAAGTAACTTCCTCAAGGGGCAGCAAGTGTGGGAACTGGCAACGTGTTCTCAGGAACGGTGTGTTTTGCGAGAGACTGTCCACCAAGATTAATTAGGAAACCAGAAACAAGCCTGTTCCCCACCACCCAGAAACTAGACTTCTGGTGGATCTTGTGAAGACCTAAGAATATACAGTAGGGCCTGCAGCCTGCACCGGTGTGTCACTACTAAAGTGAAATGGACCTTCACACGTGAGGAAACTTGCTCCTGTAACATTCAGCTTCCTAGGGTTTAGATTTAGGTAACGGTTTTATCATGAGAAACAGACTCACCCATGTTCCTTCTTGTATGTGACAAACAGGGTAGCTGGACTCTAGAAGATGTGTGTATGTGTGTGTGTCTGTGTGTATGTGCCTGTTTGCCTGTGTCTGTGTATGTGTGCATGTGTCTGTATGTGACTGCGTATGTCTCTGTGTGTGTCTGTAAGTCTGTGTGTGTCTGCGTGTGTCTGTCTGTGTCTATGTGTCTCTGTGTTTGTGGATTATATGCCCATATATGTGTGATGTGCATATGCATGCACCTTAGGATCCCAAAGATAGACAATGAGTGTCTGGCTCTATCATTCTCCAATTTATTTCCTTGAGACAGGATCTTTCCTGGAACCTAGAACGAGGCTAGCAGCCAGCAAGCCTCCATCATGATCCTGCCTCCCGTCTCCACATTCCTAGGATTACATATACACCGCCATGGCTGGCTTTTTACATGGGTTCTGGGGCTCAGACTTATGTTTCCAGAAAGCTCTCTTACCCATCGAGCCCTGTCCTCAGCTCCTATATGACCTTTTTAAAAACACATCATATATTCCTCCTAATCCCCCCAAACTCTATTGCTCCTCACTGTGGCCTCATGGCCCTCTATTTTGTCCCCACCACTTTCACCCCTACCCTTTCACCCTCCTGTGGGCTCATCATTTGCTTATCCTGGGATGTGCCAGATAGTCTTACTTCTTAGGACCTCACCCTTAGTTTCAGCATCATCTTGTCATGTTCTTCTGCAGTTAACCGTGAAGTGTCAGAATGTCACTTTCATAACTGGGACTCTGCCTGGACACCTGCTTAATTGGCTGTAGTCTCTCTGCTTGCACAGATTTTCCTCCTGCTCCCCTTTAACCCAGTTTTCTTTTTTCCCCTCCATAATACATAAATTATTAACTCTCTCTCTCTCTCTCTCTCTCTCTCTCTCTCTCTCTCTCTCTCTCTCTGTGTGTGTGTGTGTGTGTGTGTGTGTGTGTGTAGTGAACGCTTCTTTTGCTAGGATATTATCCACTGGGCACTCCTCTTTCCCCACAGGATTTGCATGTGGTAGGAGCTGAGACACTCTTGGGAAGGAGAGTAAAGGGAAGTGGAAAAGCACATTTGTGGAAGTGTAGCTGCCACCTCAATGTGTCAGATGGCTCTGGCTTTGCAGATGCAATAGCTTCTGATTGCTTATAGAATACCAGAAAAGGTCAACTTGATGGAAGGAAGGTTTACTTTGTCTCACTGTTGCTGTTTTAATCGGTGGTCACATGACTTAGTTTCGGGGCTGTAATGGAAGCAGGTAGTAGAACATAACCACTCATCTTGTGGTAGTGGGAGAGAGGGCTGGGTGAGAGGGTAAGAAAATAAGACCTTTATAGGTATCCCCTGAGGGACTTGTTCCACCTCCCAATAGCACCAACCAGACACCAATCCGTGAATACATAAATCTTTGGGGGGGACATCAGACATTGCATGTCTGATGACAGCAATCAGGATGGTAGATAGATAGATAGATGATAGATAGATAGATAGATAGATAGATAGATAGATAGATAGATAGATAGATAGATGATAGATAGATAGATAGATAGATAGATAGATAGATAGATAGATAGATAGACCGTGCATACATTCATGCCTGTATACATATCACTAAACATGCAGGGTGCCCCTAAATATTTGGAACGAGGATATTCACCCCAAGGTAGTAATGTACTGTGAATTAGCAATGCTTTTCTGTCATTTTGTTTCTGTTTACTATTGTGTTTTTTAAGTAGGAAGGTCACTTAAAAAATTAGAAATCTGTGCAAGGATACTGGATACTGGTGGCATTACTAATGACTGGGGATATAGGAGTCAAACCTGGAGCTGTATTTAGCCCTTGAGTCTGATTATGGGTCTTCTGCAGGAGGGTGACTGTACCCTCCTCCCCAGCTTGCTTACAGAAAGGCCGGAGTGGGCACCTCAGAGTAGGAACCTCGGGTGTATTCCAGGGGCGTTCCTTTGACCCCTGTTTTATGATCTGTTTCTTTTGGAGGTCATTTATCAGAGTCCGGGGAGAAACAACTGTTCAGTAGGAAATAGTCCAACATATTCAAAACAAACCATATTTCTGCCTAATTCATGTTCATTAAAAAGATCCAATGTAGTAAGAGGAGCAGCAGCGGGCCACCCGGCCACCTGGCTCCCAGCCGCCCGGCTAGCTTACACCCGAAATAACCATACGGAAATTGTATTAATTAAATTACTGCCTGGCCCATTAGTTCTAGCCTCTTATTGGCTAACTCTCACATTCGTTTAACCCATCTCAATTAATGTGTATCGCCGTTTGACTGTGGCTTACTGGCATGAGTCTAACCAGCGTCCATCTCAGGCAGGAGAAACATGACGTCTGCCACACTGCCTTCTCTCTCCAAGCATTCTGTTCTGTCTACTCTGCCTACCTGATTTCTGCCCTATCAAAAGGCCAAGGCAATTTTCTTTATTCACCAATGAAAGCAACACAAATACAGAAGAACCTCCTACACCAATCCAACAACTAAGTTCCTCTCCAGTGACTTGGATGTGTGGATAAATTAGCTTGTTATTACTCAAAAAATAGTTTAACCCTTTTTTGGCCCACCTAATCCTGAATTCATATTCTGATTAGGATGTTGAATTGATCCTCTATACAGTGAAGTAGGATATTTTATACTCCTACCATATCAAATGAAAATGCATATATATGCCGAGCACCGTAAATGGTAATTAAAAGATGATGACTATTTCACCACACTGGAAATCTAAGCTCAGATCATAGCTTCTAAGAAAACTCAAAGATTTTTTTGTTTTGTTTTGTTTTTTAACAAAATGAAAAAAAAAACCTAGTGCAAGGGCACTCTGGCAGCTAAAGTAGAGGCTGAGGCAGGAGTAGCCTAGGCTAAGACAAGACCCTCTGTGTGTAAAAAATCAAACAAATAATTAAACATTCAAGTAAAAATAAACCCTCCCAAATTAGTTGTCCCTCCACTTTTGGAGTGGCTACAGTGACCCATTTTGAGTGGCAAGAGTACAGTTTCCGTTGCCTGTGCCCTGGGACATACAGAAACTGGCGTTGTTTGGGCCGCTCCTGTCGCCATGAGTGGGCACTGTCTGCACTGTCAAGACTCTGGCCTGCAGGGGGGTTGTCACAGTACAGTAGCTGGTCCTGCGAGCATAATGCCTTTCATTTGTAGGGGCTTAGGGAAACAGAATCTGAGGCCTCTGGGTGGTCCTTCGAGGTGCTCCCATGTCACAGAAGAGTGACAGCAGGAGACTAGCATCACTTTAAATATCAATATGTGCTGTCATTGTCACCTTTGCTTAGTGGTCTTCTGGTTGGCCCGTCAGTTTAAATATAGGGTCATTTCGTTCACCTGTACCAACTAAGATGAAGAATTAGTACAAATGACTCTATGTTTGAATCAAATACTGAAGAAACTTCCCTTAAATTCCAATAGTAGGTTGTAACTGGGACTCCTCACAATATTTCCTTGAAGAGAAATGGGATTCCTTAGGTTTTTCTCCAGGGAAATGGTGTGTGTGTGTGTGTGTGTGTGTGTGTGTGTGTGTGTGTGTGTGTGTTCACACGCACGAATACATTCTCGTAAGCCAGCAGGAACTGACTCTGAGGTTTGACCTCTGGTGTTTGGGAGACTGATGAGTACATGATTGACTCATGGGTAAAGGGGTGACTCAGCAAAACCTTGGGCATCAGTGTGTTCCCAGTCTAAGAGCCAAAGACCAGTGTCCCTGGTCACACAGGCAAGAATCCAAAAGCACAAATACCTTCCTCATTTGTCTTTTCATTATGTTCAGGCTCTTGGTGGAGTGTAGTCAACATTTCTTAGCCCTCAGATTCAAACACTAATCTTGTGCAGAAGCACCCTCGCACGTGCACACAAGCACAGCAAAATGATGGTTGGCTTGGGCACCCTGTAGCTCATTCAAATTGGCACATAAAATTAACTAGCATAGAAATAATCTTAATGAAACCAAAGAAATGGTGACAAAGTGATATGTTGATTTCCTTGTACCCATAAGAAGTATATTTGAAATAGCCTTGATACTGTTAAACATACCTCACACACTTACTTCTTAGGGCTTACAAGCCTCCATTTCCATTTAGGTCAGTTGGACTATGTTTTTTTTAAGAGGAGCTCCTCTTTGGTTGTACTTATAGTAGATGACTGTCTGCATCGGTGCATTACCCTGTATGAAATGTAAGACAGTTCCTGGTCGCCTCAGCCTGATGCATTTTATTTACTGGTTTTACGTTAACTTATCCTTTTCACTCTGCCAATAAGGGGGGAACGTGATTAGGTCCATGGAAGCAGATTTTGAGAAGGTGGATAAGAAATGCATGCATATGGTTTGCGTGAGGTTGTGCAGAGCAAATTCGTTTGTCTTTGATATCTTTTCTTTTCCAGGCAGTGTTTAAAATTGCAAATTGTTTTTCAGTCATTCAGGTTAAGAGCCCACATATTTTACTGATTTCAGTGTTTCATGTGGGCTCTGCATAAGCTTAATTTTTTTAGGAAAACGTGTTGCTTTTCCTGTAGATGATATTGCATAGTCCTGTGTTCTAATTTCTTTCAGTGAATTAGAAATGAACGTATCTGATTTTTCCCAGGGTTAAAAAGATTTCTGTAAAACCTGACAGGAGGGAGGAAAGGGACTGGCATGCATGAACGAACAGTCATACGTTGTGTGATTGGCACTTACTTCAGTGTAGGATGCAAGGCATGTCACCACAAGATAAAAATCCTGGAATTCAGAGTGCTAAAGTTACTTTTCCCAGGAGCCATCTGGGGTGAAAAACATTGTCTTAGGTTCACATCTAGCTGGGCCTAATTTCAGAGTCCTGAGTGGATCTTCCTTCATTCTCCCCATTCAGCAAGCATTACCCTTGTTACAAGATGAGTGCAGCTCTTTAAGGCTCCAGGGGCAAGCCTTTGTCTCCTCCCTTGTGCTCAAATGCCTCCCCTAGACAGATATCTGTAGCATGAGGGCCAGGCTTATTGGGGTTTATGTCCCGCCCGGTCCCCCAGCCAATTAGCCCCAGAGAAGATCACACAGAGGTCACCATAAGATTATAAACTGATTGGCCCATTAGCTCAGGTTTCTTATTAGCTCTTATAACTTATATTAACCCATTATTCTTATCTATGTTAGCCACATGGCTCGGTACCTTTTCTCAGTGGGGCAGGGTCACATCCTGCCTCTTTGGTGGTCTGCGCAGGAGTGCCGAGGGAGCTTCCTGCTTCCCAGAATTCTCCTGTTCTCACCTCTACTTCCTGTCTGGTTTTCCCGCCTATACTCCCTGCCTGGCCAATCAGCATTTATTTAAAACATGATTGACAGAATACAGACAATTCTCCCGCACCACTTCCCCCTCTTTTTTTTTTTTTTAAACAAAGGAAAATATCCATAGTCCATTTTTTGGGAATGTGGGCATAGTATTCCAGGCTACTTTCGGCTGGTTGGGGGCACTGATAATCTTATGGGGACCTAAAGAAAATTTAGAGTTATGATCAAGTCCTGGCTGGAGTATCCTGTGAGTCTTTATCATCTCAGGCAGCATCTTGAATCTGTTCTAGATGGAGAACTCAGACATCCAGGCCATCTGTTCCTACTGGAGATTTCTCAGGTGGTCTTCCTTGATCAAATCTGAGTTTTCTTAACTCAGAATGAATCCACAACCTCTCATTTCCTGTGGAAACAAAAGCAAAATCATTCTCCAAAGTAATATACCTTTTGACTTCAATTTTGAAGTCAAGGTATTTTCAAAATACATATCTTGGATTAATTCAGCAGCATTTATAAGCAAATATCTTTTAGTAGCTGTTGGTCCTTCCTCAGCATTCAAACAATTCAAAGAGAGCATAATAACATACAATATCAAGATTCTCTGTGTGTTTTCCATCTTTACATGGCTTTATTTTAAACTCTATTTCTTTTATTTTTAATTTTTGGCTTTTTGAGACAGGTTCTCTGTGTATCTTTGTCCTGGAATTCCCTCTGTAGACCAGGCTATCCTTGAACTCACAGAGATCCACCTGTCTCTGCCTCCCCAGTGCTGGGATTAAAGGTGTGTGCTACCACACCTTGAATTCACAGAGATCTGTCTGCCTCTGCCTCCAAAGATTTGGGATTAAAGGTGTGTGATACCATACCTTGAAGTCACAGAGGTCAATCTACCTCTGCCTCCCAAGTG
The DNA here is from genome assembly GCA_004026605.1 of Ondatra zibethicus. Lineage (NCBI taxonomy): Eukaryota > Metazoa > Chordata > Mammalia > Rodentia > Cricetidae > Ondatra > Ondatra zibethicus. The sequence goes on along the minus strand of PVIU01000212.1, from coordinate 262,549 downwards.
TTGGGATTAAAGGTGTGTACCACCATACCCTTTTTTACTGTAAGAACTTTAACCTTTAGTCTGCATATATTTTTAACACAGTGTTAACCATTTAGTCTGCATATATTTTTAACACAGTGTAAACCATTTAGTCTGCATATATTTTTAACACAGTGTAAACCATTTAGAGGTTTTTCTCATCTGAATCTATCTTTACTGTATATCTTTCTCTTTTTTTTTTTTTTTTTGACCATGTGAGTCTTTAATTTGCTAAGCAATATGAAGAGGATTAAAGCCGTGTCTTTGACCACTGGATCCAGCCCATTTCTTAGCTTTCTGAGATTTTCGCCTCAAGGCTGAGGTACCAGCCAGAGCCATGTTTATTGCCACAACTCTATGGCATTTCAAGGTCCCTGCCAGAAAGCAAGCTGCAGCATTCTGCTCACAAACCACATTCAAATGCTTCATAGTCAGAACACCTGTCCAAAAGAGTCAGAATTTGCCCTGGCAGGACAGCTAGAAAGCCGGCATTTTAAAACAACGCAGCTTTTTTCCTGCTACAGCTGAAAACCAAAAAGCATACTGTCGGCTTTTCATCAACACCATTTAAGTGTTTTGTGGCAGGACCTCTTAAAGAACTGCAGGGTTTTGCAGCTAAAGCTGAGTCAGGAAGCCTCTCTTAGATGAGAGTGCTTGCTTGCCTCTAGCAAGCAGGGCAGACCCGAGAAATTGCTGCTACCAAGGAAACATTCTTTATCCTTTCCCAAGCTTTCTCAGGCTTTATGTGGATGCAGTTATCCACATGGGCTCCAGTTTGTAACATGGAGGCCTGCTTGGGTTCTGTCCTCCCAACAGGTCTCACAGTCATTAGGTCCCAAAGAATCACACAGAAGGTCTACATAGGTTATAAAACTGATTGGCCCATTAGCTCAGGCTTCTTATTAGCTCTTGTAGCTTATATTAGCCCATTATCCTTATCTATGTTAGCCGCATGGCTCAGTACCTTTTTCAGTGGGGCAGGTCATATCCTGCTTCTTCGGTGGTCTGGGCAGGAGTGCCAAGAGCGCTTCCTGCGTCCCAGAATACTCCTATTCTCCTTGCTCCGCCTCTACTTCCTGTCTGGTTGTCACACATATATATCCTGGCTAATGGCCAATCAGCGTTTATTTAAATCATGATTGACAGAATACAGACAAATCTCCCACACCAGATATCCCAGCTGCATTTATTTTTTGAAGAATAATGATTAACCAATGACCAACGCAGAGGGAAAGGAAGCAGAATGCGTGTTTCTCTTATTTGGCAAAATGAATTCTGGTTTCTGCTGACATGGTCAAAGCTTTTATTTTAATGCCAGTCATGTACACACGATTCTAGCTTCAGACTTAGCTGTGTCTTCTGGTTCACGTTCTGTTGGGGATATTACATCCCTGGCCTGTTGCTCTGATAATTTGATGAGAAGTATCAAAAGAATATTTAGAACGGTGGTTGATATTTTTGAGCAAACATTTATTGAAGGATGGTGATATCATTTCATGTGTAGGGGAAAGACATATTCTTCTTTAAGCTTGCTCTGTTCTCTGTCTTTTCTAATATTCTCAGTCAATTCTTGGCAGTCACCGCTCATTTGTGTGTTAAAGCATTTTTTCTATACATCACTCTTTGGTTCTGTGAGTATCCCTGTTGCCATATAACATCGCAGTGGATGCCACAATCCAGACACTGCTCAGTGGTATGAATTCAAAATAGGAATTACTGTCTTTTTGACAAACAGTGTAATGAGTTATAGATTCTCGCAAACGTGTGAAGGCTGAATGTCCTTGTGTGGTTTCTCAGCTGCACTTACTGATGTTTACATTGCTTCCGTGGTGTGTCAAATACTCTTTCATGATGGGTGGCTTTGTAATTAAGCTGTCTAAAACACAAAGTGAGAACTCCCATTTCCCTCAGATGCCTTCATTTTACAACAGCCTTATTTTCAGATTCCATTGGTTTCTGCAGGAATTACAGTGCATGATATTGATGATACTGTCATTTACTTTCAAGATTACAACATAGCCAAACAAAGCAGCATGAGGATTTGATAAAACATGGCCATGTTAGGTGACGCTGGCTCTAGGAGTTCCTGTATGGACAAGACATTTTTAATGCTCTAGTTTTAAAAATGTGCCTTTTCTCAAGGCATTGAAGAGGTGAAACACACTCTAGCCATGGTGAAGTATCTCTGGGGTTTCTTTAAGCAGCATCAGCTTCCACTGCATACTCTTTTCCAGAATCTCTGTGCTGGGAAATGCCTGGCTTTCTTTTGGAGATTGGGCATTCTGCTTCTCATCTCGCCTTCCCTTCTTCTTTCCAGTTCCTACAACAGCAGCCAGCACCCCTGACGCCGTGGACAAGTACCTGGAGACACCTGGTGATGAGAATGAACATGCCCATTTCCAGAAAGCCAAGGAGCGGCTGGAAGCTAAGCACCGGGAGAGGATGTCCCAGGTAGAGTGGATTCTCTTCTGTGACTTTGTAATACAGGGAACTCTGGGCTTACTCTGCCTCAGTCTATCTTTAGACATAAAGTTTAATTTAAATGTTTTCTATGAGGACACAGAGTGTAGGACTTTGGTCTCCCACAATAGCGTCTAGTAAAGGCGAGTACAGAAGGATTCTGCAGCACAGATTAAACTGTGTCTCTGCTAAAGAAAGGTACTCTGTGGAGATGCTGAAGGGATGACTGTTGATTGCTGCCCCATGGAAAACTTTATTTTCTGTGTGTATCCCGTAATAGGCTATATACCTTAAGTGTGCATGGAAAGATTTATTTAAAGGATGGAGAGGCGGGTACTCTGGGGGCAGCTCCATCAATAAACTACTGTAATTGCTGTTACCCACTAAGCATAAGAATCTGAATTTGGTTCACAGAACCCACAGGTAAAAAGCCATGTCTGATGGCAAGTGCTTGTGACCCAGTGCCGAGGATGCGGTGCAAAGACAGGCAGATCCCTGTGGCTTACTAGCCAGCCAATCTAGTCTGCTTGGAGAGTTCAGTCCAGTGAGAAAAGCCATCTACCAAGAAGTATGTGTTACTGGAGGAAGAACTCCTGCAAGTTTAAGCTACGCCTGCTCCCTTGGGCTAAATCCCAGCCAACTTCCTTACCTGGCTTTTGCGTTGCAGTCACTGTCCACCTGTTCTCATCACCCTGCCCCGGGCACCAGACCTTTAGGGAAACTTCCTGAGCCCGCTGACCTCTGTTTCCTCCTCCTTCCCCTCTGATGCCCTCTAAGGTTTTGCTCAGTCCTCCCTCCCGCCAGTCCCACCTGAGACTGGCCCTAGCTCTGTCACTATTTCCCTAGGAATCATCAACCTCTGTCTTGTCCTTGGAATTCATTTCCTGATCTCTCTGTTGGTGTCACTGTACCTGAGTAACAAGAAGACCCTTATTTTACACAGAACTAAAGATGTATCTCAGAAAGCAGGACGCAATTCTATTTCTTTCAAGAAGACTAGCTGTAGTACTTGTCCCTGTTTTGGAGTAGAACATCAAAAGAAAAGGCTTCACAACCACACTAGACCACGATGCTTTGGTCCGTGAACTATGGTTCACAATCCAACAGCTGCCCATGAGGAAAACCTGAATGTGTGTTGAATTAGAAAGCCAGCTGAATGGAGCAGCCAATTGAAATCCGTCTTTCTGAAAACTGGAGTTTCCACATTTTTCATTAGAAAGGTCATTTAAGAAGCTGTGGGAAGACTGAGTGGGATTTACTATAAATCCTTCCTATAACTCAAAATTGATCTCATTTTCTGAAGTGTTCAGAGGCTTCCCTGTGACCCTTGAAAACGGCGGTGCTGGGCTCATGAACTACCCAGAAGTCTACAGATCGTATAATAAACACTGAGAGCCCACCATGATGTTTCCAGCACCTGCCACCACACCCTGACCCCAGCCTTGCATCTGCCTCCCAGTCGCCCACTGGCTTGGCTGCTCCTCTCACCTGGGACTCACTTTGCTTTTGATCATGGCTTATTGAGAAATGCCCTCCTGCTCATCCGTCTGTCCACAAGTTCACACGTTCCTCTGCCTCCCATAATTTTTGAATTTAGGAACACAGTTGCTCTTACCTTTCATTTGAATGTAAAGATTTGTATAATAATTTATTCATTGGTGATTTTTATATCTATTTCTTATATTTCTACTATACTCTAATTCCTTTTAATCCATGTAAATTTATATAATCTATACCAATCTTGTATTTCATCCTTAAACCCACGAATTTCTTTTTTAAAATAATTTTTAAGGCCCATGGAAACTTTTCTTCACTGTGTCTGAGGTATTTTTATGAAGTTAAGAAAACTAGTTTCAAGTACTCTGTTAGCTTCTGACATGATACGTTGCAGAAATGAGAACCTAGTCAGCATAGCCACTTAATCCAGGACTTAGTTCATCTATTTCCGGGAGATTTCCTCCATCTTCTCATCCCTGATCTGAGATTACTTAGCTGTTTTCATCCTAGAGCAGAGAATGTTCCTCGTAGATTCCAGGATTACATGTTAGCAAGGCTGAGCTGACATTTATCTTCATAATCTATGCTGCTGAATTCTGGGGACTTTCTGACTTTGAACTTGTCTGCATCTTAAATCTCTACTTAGTAATAGTCATTCTCTCTGCATGACGTAGCCAGGACTCTGGAGAGCTGTAAATCCTGATGGAATTGATACCGCTCTGCGCACAGTGACAAAGCTGTTGTACAGGGATACACGGGCAGCCCCAAAGTTCAGATCTAAAACGCGTCAAGTGCTCGAATGTGGGCCTTTCTAGCTTGATTTTTGTCGAGGTTCTAAAATTAATTTTCCAGGTTAGCATACAGAATAATGGATTCCGTCCATTTCTGTTGGCGACCATGCTGTTTTCATAGATGTTCATGAGGACGATGAGCTAACCACTGAAGAACTTGGTTGCAACACACACACCAAACTAAAAATGCTTTTACTACTGTATTAGTTACTTGTTATGGAAAAACAGCCTGACAAAAACATCTTCAGATAGGAAGAATTGCTTGGGCTTAGAGTTTCAGGGTTTGGTCCACCATAATGGACGCCATAATCGCGGCTGGCGCCAGGAGCATAAGGCAGAGGATCTCACCTCTCAGTCAGAACAGAGTGCACGTGGCTGCTCAGCCTGTTTCCCCTTTTCCCTTAGTCCAGAATCCCCAGCCGTGGCATTTAGGATGAGTCTCCCCACATCCATGAACCTCATCTAACCTAGAAAACACCCCCCACTCTCCTTCCCAGAGACCTGTTTCCATGGTGATTCAAAATCCTGTCAAGTTGGCAAGCAAGATTCTTCATCACCGCTATTTACATATTTAGTTGTTTTAGTATGTGTGCAGAATTAAGTCCTTTGAGATGAAAATTCACCTGATGCTGTTTGTTTGTTTGTTTGTTTTTTAATATCCTCGATGGCATCTTAGGAACAGCTACTGGTACTGACACTTAACTCTCCTGTTAGATATATATCCAGCTCCATTATGGCACATTGGGCCAGTAGGCTACTTGGTGTATCTTCATTCCTTGCTATTTATTATTTTCATGGTTTTCTTTAACTTGTATATAAAGTGAGGCTGGCCTTTACTAATCACAGGGCCTATTATAGGGAACCAGTTAAATCAGATTGACTTTGTAGAGTGATGTTATCCAGTGGACCCCAGTGAGTGATGTAAGGGGACCTTTCGTCACAGTGTGTCTGTAAGTGGTCCTGTAGTGATGGCATAGGTCATGTATTTATGTGAGTGGAAGATATTGTTAAATTATTCTGAAAAATCAATGTTTGAGTTCATTTATATAGTAATACATATTTTCAATACATTAGCTAGGTGAATGGTAATTATTTCATGGATCTGCAACTCCAGCAGGAAGTTCAGGTTCTGAATGTCCAAGTGAGATGGGAACAATGCATACATAATCAGGGAATCTGTTTTCACACCCCATTAAGACATTCGGTTTCTATCTCAAACCAATTCTGAGATTTCTTGCCTGAGGAATTCTAGATAGAACACCTCCAAGGGAACGTTCTCCACACAGGAAATTGAACCTTTTTTCCTCCCGGGCTTATCTCATCTATAAAGCAAGGATAGTCTCTTCAATGTCTTCTTGTCCACCACTTTATTAACTAAAAGAAACACCCAAGTACCTAGGATAGTTTGTTTGTACTTTTTCTTTGTATCTTGTTCTCAAAAAAGCTAATTTTAAAAAAACCAACGCAGATGCTGATTGGATGTGATTTTATAAGCCTTGTTTTCTTTGCAATTTTGAAGGCGTCAAGCTTTATCTGACTTTAGATATATACAGAGTCCTCCAGTACCCTCCTGGTAAGACACTGAGGTTTTGCTTGCTTCGTCTTCCTTCATGAAGCTCACTTCACACTTAAACTCATTTTACAAACGTTACAGTAGCAAAGGAAAAGGCAGCCACAGGTGATGAGAAATTAACCCTCGTTTTCATTATAGACACTATTGTGATTGGTGAGCATCAAGATAGAGAGCAAGAAACTGTGCCGTGACATATCTCACTGGCCTGGTTATGCGATGGTGTTAGCTTTTGACACATTCGGGAGATTATAATGCATGCTTCCTTAGAATTTCTGGGTGAATTTGGAGTAATCTTTGCTATTTGCGACTTTGGTTACTGAACTCCACTCTTCTTTTGTGCAAAGGGTGGACCTTAGGATTTCAGACAGCAGAAGTCTTCCTTCTCTTCCTGCATCGTTTCTCCTTCGGTGGCTTTGTTTTCCAAGTTCGCACATATGCCAACCCCACATACACCATTTGGAATGTTTTAACTTAGTGCTGTAAAAGCTTAAAACCAGTGTGTTCAGTTTATTGATGGGAGTCCTTGTTCAGATGGCATAAGGCTTTTAATTGGTGTTTTCTCACGTTGAGTGAAATGACTTTCAGCCATTTCTCAAGGAAAAAGAGAAGATGAACCAACCTTGTTCAAGAGGATGCAATAAGCATTGACATTTATAGTTACCATACTGCCAGCATAAATTATTTATATTCTTGTAGGACAAATATTATTCATATAGAATAGCCATGTGGCGTGGTTTTAATAGAAAGCATACTGTAATATAATCCACCCAGCTAAGTCTGTATTTGAAAGAAGAGCTGAGGATTTTCAGTTGAACTCTTTTGTCCTCTTTATAGGTCATGAGAGAATGGGAGGAGGCGGAACGTCAAGCAAAGAACTTGCCCAAGGCTGACAAGAAGGCTGTTATCCAGGTAGCACCCAACCCCATCTTCACACCAGACAGACACTCACTCATTGAGAGCCCCCAGGCTTCCATATTTGCATGAACTTGGATCCTTCTCACTCCTTCTCTTCATAATAAGTTGCTTCCTGATATTTGCTTCCAACTATTTCAAATTAGAATTAATCACCCCAAATTTCTATCGTTGCTTGTAATCTTCTTTCCATTATTCCATTATTGATACATCTTTGGGTTGCCAGAGTGCTCAACTCCTCCATTCCCTTGGAAAACTTAAGTGAGATTAGAAATTTAGGACTGACACTGTCTCCAAATTACCTTATATAAACAGAGAGACTATCTTTGCATTAATAATTACAATAAGAAATGTGCTGAGTGTGTTTTCCATGTCAGCATTTCCAGGAGAAAGTGGAATCTCTGGAACAGGAAGCAGCCAACGAGAGACAGCAGCTGGTAGAGACACACATGGCCAGAGTGGAGGCCATGCTCAACGACCGCCGCCGCCTGGCCCTCGAGAATTACATCACGGCTCTGCAGGCAGTGCCTCCAAGGGTAGGTCTCGTTGAGATCTCACTTCAGGGCATAGCATGGATGGCGGTGCTCAGACCATGGGGACTGGAGGCCAAATGAGAAAAGCGAGGAGAAATGCCCTGAACACCTTATTTATAGGTGTGACTTAGATACATTATGTCTTAAAGGCACAGGGTCACAGACTAATGTCTGCTCTCCCTCTCTTAACTCCTTTAGCTAGTACCTTTATACAGCACTCCATGCTACATTGTTATTTTTCTTTAAGCCATCATTTTTACTTTTTTATATAAAAAGGATAACACCTTTACTAATGACTTCTCATAGTCTTATTCTCTGCTCATATTTATCATGTATCGTTTTCCTTCTGTCCAAAGTACTTCTTTTATGTTTTGAAGTGCATGTTGGATGAAGTTTGAATTCTTTAGGTTAGAATGCGTGTAAGCTAGTGACAGCTTTTTTGTATTTCTTCATGTTTGAAAATACCTAATTTTTACGATTGGTTTTGAAAGGTATTTTGGCTGGGTATAAAATTCTTGGTCCAGGTGATTTTCTGTTATTACTTTAATAATGACATTTGTTATTTCCAACAGAGAATGTGTACATCTTTACAAATAGTCTTTAGTTTTGATCTGGCTATGTTGAAGAGTTTATCTTTATCACAGTAGCAACTTTAACAACGTAAAATGATGGAATTCCATCTATTCTTAGTCTTTTCTGGCCATCTTGTCATCTCATACCTAAGATCATGTCTGAATTTTCCTGCATAATTTTGTGTCTAATCATTTTTTATTATCTATCATATACTATGAACTTTAGTTTGTTAGGTATAGTTAAATGATAAATATATTCAGACTTTGATCTGAAGTGTGGCTAGTTTACCTGGAAGCAGTTTGACCCTTTTGTGTTTCTCTACTTTTAGATTTGTTAGGTAGAGTGGATCAGTTTTCTTCACGTAGCTTGTGATTCCCTTTTTCCATCAGGATCCCTCTGAGTAGTCTACCATGAATGCTGAGTTCAAATTGGACTGCCAAGGACAAGTAATTCCTGCCTCCATAGGACTCCACGCACTGTTACCTCCAATCCTCTGGGGAACTTTACACCTAGCCTCAGTTTCTTACACCAGTGTGCACCAATGAGTGCTAAACTACAGTCAGAAGGACCACCCTTTTAGATTCCTTGTGGACCACTTGGTCCTGGGAAGTCTCTGCTGAATCCTCCCTCCTTGGAGTCCTCTGTCCAGATTCCCTACCTCATACAGTCTGGGAAACTCACGGGCCTCTGGTGCTGACAATTACAGCACCTCACCCTATGTGTCTCCTCTTTCTCTGTGGTCCATGCTCCTCACCTTACAGAAATTGCTGATCTGATTTAGTCCATCCATCCTTTTCTCTGGAAGGAAGGTGAGATCTTGATCCTCTTGATAGATCTCGACTAGAAGAGGAATCTGTTTGTATTATGTAACTAAATCAAAACTCCACCCTCTGGTGCTAATTTCCTCACCACTCTGATCTTTCTTTCCATGGTGAGGAGCTCCTGCATTCCTCCGGGTAGCAAGATGGCACTGACTCTGTTGTACTGATGACATCACTGTCATCTTGGGGGATGGGGTGGCTGGTTCAGGGTGACACCACCAGTAGCAGACAGGGAAAGCTGTGAGTCAGCTGCCACTGCAATGTCTTCTCTCTGGACCGTACTTCCTGTCTGAACAAAGAGCCTTTGAAAACACAATGTCCATATTAGCATTTCATTTTCTGTCAACAGTCTTTGTCTTTCCAAGGCAGTACTTAGAAATGCTGGTTATATCTCTCTGCAGATGACAAGGTTTTTGGTTATTCTTTCTTTAGAGAACATGCTTCAGAGAGGAGCGTTATGGGGACCATTTGCCAATGTAGTGGGTTGTGAGACAGGAGAGACACTGTGAAATGATCCAGCCAGAAGTCCAGTCTCTGCAATAAGATCTTTGTCCAGGGAGATTAGAGATAAAAATAAGATGAGAGCTGAATGGGATCTTGTCAGAATCTTTAGTTGGGTCTCAGCATCTGAAAAGGCAACAACAAGCAGGGTGTTTTCCAGAACTGCATCAACAGATCATGTTAGATAGCTCATAGTAGTGCTTACTACGGACCTGTTGATTAAGCCATGTGTACTGTTTATTTGATAGCAGTATTTTAAAGTGAATTTGTTTCACTGTCAGAAAAAAAAAATCAGATTGCTATTGGTCACTTTGAGAATGCACAAATTGTTATCTCTGAAATGCACAAATCTCCCCTTTCAAATAAGATAAGACTAAGTAGTCCACAAGCCTGCGCCATGGGGCAGAGCATCCTGTTTGTGAAGTGACCGACTCTGTCCAAGTGTTGTTTAAATCTTTAAGCCTGGCTCGGCATTGCACTTAGCTCCAAACCTCAGAATCTGTTAGAAAGTTTGAGACTCTTCTTGATTGCTTCTGTGTATTTCTCTTAAAAGATATAAATCAAGAGTTTCCATCAAGTCTTGAAATTAGATCTATGAAGAGCAGATTTTGGAGAAGTTGCTCACACCAGCACCAGAGATGGACAATGTTAAGTTTTTTAGAAATGTGATTTAAATATAGCATTGACTATTTGAACACATTGGTAAAAGTAGAGAGTTTGTTCTATTTTAAAATAGTTATATTCTTAACCCCAATCTTATTCTTAATGTTTCTCAAGCTTCATAGTCAAATCTTCTCAAGACCAGTGGGAAATATGTGACCATGAGCACAGATGCACCCTATTTTAATTAATTAAAACAGAAAATGAAGAGTTAGGTTGGAAAGCTTGGAAGCGTCTCTGTGTCTTTGAAAATCTATTCGTTCCCATGTTCCCCCCAATGTGGAGCCCCACCCCACACTGTCACCTCCTTCCTTGCACAGGTAGCTAGCTGTCCACACAACTGCACTGCTGTGGTGCTCCGTGGTTTTTTATGTGCCAATATCTGCTTTTCTTTCATCCTTTAAAATGAAAAACTTACTATGATGTTGTCTGAGGTTTCTGTCCTGCCCTGTTCCCGCAGTCATTAAGTTACAAAGAAGTCACGCAGAGGTCTACATTAACTATAAACTGATTGGCCCGTTAGCTCAGGCTTCGTATTAACTCTTATAACGTAAATTAGCCCATTATTCTTGTCTATGTTTGCCACATGGCTCAGTACCTTTTTCAGTGATGCAGTCACATCTTGCTTCTTCTGTGGCTGGTCAGGACTGCAGAGAGAATGGGCTTCCTCCTTCCCAGAATTCTCCTGTTCTCATTGACCCAACTCTACTTCCTGTCTGGTTGTCCCACCTATACTTCCTGCCTGGCTACTGGCCAATCAGCATTTATTTAAAATATAATTGACAGAATACAGACCACTGTCCCACACCACTATGAAATTGCAAGTGTTTAGGTATTTAAGAAAAATGTATAGCGCACAATTGAAAGGGGAAGTAATTTTTCACCAAAGTCTGCCTTCGAGAGCAGGGGGCTGATAAGAACCCCTCAGAATATACATGTGTACACAGAGAGAGAGAGAAAGAGGGAGAGAGAGAGAGAGAGAGTTTCAAACCATTTCCAAGGATCATTTGATTAAATTTAACATTAATTCTAATTTAGAACTCCTCATTATAAATGATTCTAAGAAGTCTTGTTTTGTTATATAAAAATTTTTAATTTAAAAATAATGAGCTCCCACTTGTTTCAAAACATAGTCTAGGTGTTGGAAATGGAAGAGATACAATTGAAGTAGCATCAATGCATTTGGCCTTGAATTGTTGGTTCCTTAGAGGACATTTGAAGCAAGAATGCAGGATCCCAAATGTGAATGTGCAAAATTAAAGCAGATTGTTACAAGTCACTGTGAAGAAAGTCAAGAGCGTGTCACGGTTGGCATTTGTCGGATGCTCAGACTGCTTGGCAAACCTTTCCTAGGGCCTGTGTTGCTTTAAAACATCTTTTGTTTACTAATTAATCCTCAGCTCCGTGGGTTCTGCCTTCTGGGCTGTGTTACTAAACCTATTTATCCTGAGAGCTTCGGTCTGTTGGTTTGACTAAACAAGACTTGAAGATGCAGAAGTCCAGATCAGTCCTGGCCCCTCCCTGCTCTGGGGTTGGAAGAGCTCAGCTCTGTGTCCAGTGCGCTAACATTTAGATGCATTTAGATGAAGGCATGAGTCATGGAATTGGGTACAAGTGCTAAGTTTCAGTCTAAACTGGCTGTATTTGACAAAGGTCACTGGTTTGTATGAGAGGATAGCAAAAAGCCCATTTTCTACATTTTGTGGTATTACATAAATATCTGTACTTAATTCCCAAGACAGCCATTTAATCTGTAACTAGGAACAAGTCACTTAATAAAGGAATTCGTCTGCCCCAGTTTGAAAATTAGGGTTAATTTTTCAATTCCTCTTTCAGTTAATATTTTTCTAGCTTTCTTTGTCCATAATTCAAAGCCAGAAGGACTTATTGAAGGTTGAGGCAAGACTGTGGATGTCTTCCTTCCAGGGGGCACTGACAGTCAGGTGGAACATGTGGACTTTGGTGACCATCCCAGTTGGGAAGATCTGCTTCTTAGTTAAAGAGGAACCAATGGACAGTGACTTTCTGGAAAGCAACCCCTTGAACATGGAACATGTGTAATACTTCTTCTCTAGCACTGCGAACTACACAAGAAAGCCTTATTATCCAAACTCTTTCTGTGGAATGCATCTTTATTACCTGAACTTAAAATCGCCAAATGGAAGAGGTCACGGGAATGAATCTTTTACCATTTTCTCAAATTTGTATTTGACCTAGCATAGTGATTTTCTAAAGACAATGTCATAGATACATTTTGTATTGGGCTTTAAAATTTTCACTCAACCACTAGACTCACAGACAAAAAAAAAAAAAAAAAGATTATTTTTTTTTTAAAGATTGCAATGTAGTTTCTCCCTGCTGGTTTTGATTTATTATGTTGGTTTCTGTTTGTATTTGGTTTTGCTAGTTTTGTTCTTGTTGTTCTCCTCCCCCCCCCCATTGAGAATATGTTTAGAATGTTGATGGCAAGATAGAGAAACAAACTCAGCTGGGACCCAGCACAAGGAAGTGTGCCTTTAGACCAGAACGCAAATGTTCTATACAGTTTATATCACATGGTTAGCATTTCTTGAAATCTGAGATTAAAAAAAAAACCTGCAAAAAGCTGTGGCTTTGTAAAAACAGGAGAAAATTACTTTTTCCTGGTGAGGCAAAGCTCAAGGCTTCAGAAACCACTAGGGTGCACTTTAATGCTTCAGGAGAGGGTTTTCTGAGAAAGTCCTTCATGCCTTGGGAGGGTTAGACTCCCTGTGTCGTGAGCCGTTAGCTTTGGACTTGGCTGGATTGTGTCCACGCCTTTCCACCACTCTTGCTACTCCTACTCCCTCCCTTCAGAAAGTGATTTAAAGCACAAGTGTCCATCAGAGGAAAAAGCCAGATTTTCCAATCAAGCGTGACGTTGTAGAACAAGACAATAGGGCTGATTGGTCATGTAATGTGCTTCCGATGTAAGCAAGTGAATGAAGGGCCATGTATTTAGACATGAGTGGCACGGAGAAGAAGCCTGTTCACTGTTAGTGATGTAAATCTTCCATTCCAAGTCCCAGGCATACCAAATTGAGAAATGATATAAAAGAACATGGGAAATGTGATATAGGTGGGAGATATAGGAGAAAGGTCATGATTTCCTTCCATTTTGTGGTCATCAACCTGATATCAACAGGTTATAAAGACAATGGATCTTTTGGAATTAGTGGAATGAGCCTGTGCAGAGAAGCTTGGACACAGCTGGACTCTATTAAGTATTTTCCGGGATGACTACCCACTTAAAACACCTTCCTAAAGGACTGGGAAATACTGGGTAAATACGCCTGGTGGGTTTGGAATTTCAGTGTGGGCTGTGAAAGTCTGGAGGCTGGTTTTCTCATCAGAGAGAGACACTCACTTTCATGAGGAAGGCACAAAGGGCCGTCCACACACTGGACCTTCTTCTGAAATTATACTTGGCTCTGAGTCACTCATCGATTTAATTAACAGTCATTTATTAGCAGCCACACTGTGCCAGGAACTATGGTAGGGGCAGGAATGTGCCATACCTTTGTTCCCGTTTCAAAACCTATGTGTCCTGCTTTGTACGTCATGTAGATGTCATCTTTTCAGAGATTAATCCTTAAACGCTGCTTTAAAAGGCAGTGTGATTCCGAGGTGAAGGAAGGGCAAACTGAAAGAGCCATATCAGCTGCAAATAGGAATGATGCAGTTATAGGATAAAGATCATCCCAGAAACAATAGTGACAATCGAAAGGCCTGGATAGAATGACTTCCCGTGAGGCAGATCTGTTTTCTTTACTCTGAACTATGACACTTACACCCCACCCATTGCCAGTGTAGGCAAATTGCAACGTTAGTACATAGTAAGACTGTCTTAACTGAAATAAGACTTTGTCGGTAAAATATCTATATAGCAAGTTAGAGAAAATTGCAAGACTTTTGGTGCTTGATATTATAAGTAGAAACAAGAAAAATATTAAAATACTTATTATCAACATATTTATAACAAGGAACTGATTTTTTGCTTGTTCTATGAGAAATTCAATTTTGAATATGAATGTGATCAGGCTAGCATTTATGAACAACAATTCCTTTAAGAGAATGTGCTTCTCTACTCTGTATAGACACAGTAGAGATAACAGGCATTTTTTTTCTATCATTCCTGCGTGAACGTTTCGTCTTTTTAATTAAAATTTAAGAAATTCATCTTTGTCCTGGCATAATCTAATAAAGCTCCCTAGACAATGATGATGGCTTGTTATTCTAAGATCAATTATTGAGCTCTAGAAATAACTAATGCCTGCCTTGGGGAATTGTGGCTGAAAGTCATAGAGATGGTCATCCATTTCATTATTTCATTTCATTTTTTTAAAAGGAAATACACATGAATCATATGCCAAAGCAAAGGTCTTTCTTCACACACAAATGAAAATATAATAATGTGGGGGGAATGTTGCTTATTTTTCTTCCTTGTCTGAACACTGTCATCTGTGAGGCCCGGATACACACCACTTGAGGTGGTTTGTCTGTCTGCTCTCCAGCACAGGAACTAACCTAACTTCTCCAATTTCTAAGCATGATTCCGAAATTGCGAGGTCAGAGCATCCAAGCCGAGCTCTGCAGTTCGTTTTTTTAGGAGGAAGCATCCTAAGATCTTCACTGTCCCAAGCATTGCTTATGGGAGTCTCCAGGCTCAGGGTGATGAGGTCAGAGCTCATTCTGAGCCCTTGGGGCTCCTGGAGCACACAGGGACAGGGCTGGGGGATCCTCGCTGCCTGGCACACTCCTGCTCAGCAGCAGGCTCCAGGCTTTTCAGGGGCAGTTAGGAATATTGTTCTGAGACACACAAAGGAATAGCGGTGCGAAGTGAGATAAGCACTTGAAAGCATGTGGACACATTCAGTCTTTAATTATCAGACTTAATACAAGATAAGGATGAGTTCAGAAGGAAAACCCACGAATATCACAAAAGCCTAACTGGTAACTAATACCTTGAATCACTTTTCAGTAATCTCCTAATGAGATTGACGGAGGACATTCCTATCTTGCTGTTTCTCCTTCCTGCTTCAGACCTTTAGCAAAGTAGAGCCTCCTGCCATGAGCCTAGGACCATAAATGAGATTCAGTAATCTAAATCCGAATCTTCTCACTTATTATAAAGAACTGTAGTCAGTGTGCGCTAAAAACTCAGCACTGTTACCTCCCCTCGCTGTGGTTTCATTTTCCCTTGATTTTAGCTGCTTGCATCCACCACTGTCTAAGAAATGTTAAATGGAAGATTTCAGGTATAAGCCGTAACCCATTCCTGAGTGTGAAGAACTAGAAATTCAGATGAGAACTCCCACAACACCACTTTTCACCATTCAGTTACATCTTTGCCAAAACTATCTATGTTTGATAGAAATCTAGCATTAGATTCTAGGACAGGCCCACCTAGTGGCCAGGATACAGTACTCTGGAGGCAGACAGCTCATTCCCGAACACTGAGTGACCATGCCACATGGGCCATTGTGTACCCGACATCACGTCAGCCCACCTGAGCCTTCCTTGTGCCTCTTTTGTGAGGTGAAAAGAAAAACTCACTGTGCCCTTGCCTGGGATGAAGATTTGATGAGGTCCCACACACATGAAAAGCATGTCACTCCACGTAGCTAAAAAGGTAGCTCATTTAGTTAAAATGTGCTGCTAACTGAGCATGTTAAGGACATCGTGACGGAAAATCAACAGCTGCTGAAGTATTGATGATTAGGGGAAAGACTGTGGGGCTCCAAGGAGCTGGAGGTGAGAACCAAGCAATGACACAGGTATCTTGAATCCTCTTTGATGGACCAAGCATTAAGTTAGTTAACTAATGAAACTGTCTCTCCCTCTCCCTCCTTATTCCCCCATCTCAACAACATTGCCTTCTGAATTGCAAAGATGTAAAAACTGAAGTTTTGATTGTTTTTGTTAATGATTGTTAGCATTAATAAATAGTAAGGGGAATATATATCATTCATGCTGAAAGTGGAAGACAGGAATGTACAGGTGCTAGCTATAAGAAACCACCTTCCCCTGTTCTTTAAAAGATTCTTTAGCTTAATCCAGAAGACCAACGCTAGACTGGAGCATCTGTTGCTTAAGACAAAATGCCTTAGAGAATCATTTTTAAGTGGTTAGCCCCTAAGGGTAGATGAATTTTTTTAAAAAAAAGGATGAAAGTAAAATCCTTGCATTAGGAGTTTTTCTCTTATTTGAACTCACAAAGGGGGGGCGGTGAATTTTCTTCAAACTAACCGTTTTCTAGAGACAGAAATGGGATAGACATTCATCAGACAGGTCCATCGTGGGTAAATGTAGCTAGTGTGAACTTTCTGTCTCCAACCCCTAAAGTGTGTGTAACTTAGCAAGAAGGTTCCATGACTCTCTGGTTGTACAACCCTGCAGATAAAACAGCTCTCAGGGTAAACCATAGTCAGTCTTTAATTTCTTACTTGCAAGGATTTTTTTTTTTTTAGTTAGAATAAATCTCTGTCTTTTGAATATAGGCTTTATAGGTTTAGCTTATGAATCATCTGTCTTGGTGTTTCTGAACTATGAAAGCACATCGTCTGGTCCATCCGTTCAGCTGCGTACCATTGTACAGACGAGACTTATGATGATAGGCCTCTCATACCGGTGTTTAAAGGCATCGGTCTTTCTTCTGATTGTGGTGAAACAGATTTCTTCTCAGAATAAGTACATAAACCAAGCAGATGAGGGCAATTAGTTTTGATTGTATGT
This sequence comes from Ondatra zibethicus, assembly GCA_004026605.1. Taxonomy (NCBI): domain Eukaryota; kingdom Metazoa; phylum Chordata; class Mammalia; order Rodentia; family Cricetidae; genus Ondatra; species Ondatra zibethicus. The sequence continues at coordinate 245,457 of PVIU01000212.1, read as the reverse complement.
GTGGTTTTGTGTTCTGAAGCATGGGAGCATGGCCTCTGGTAGGCATGCTGCGAGTACAGAGGACTCGTTCTGGGTCAGGCTCCATAGACGGAAGATCCCGGCAGACAGGAACAGTGGGACCTAAGGTTGGCCCATGGCTCACACGTCGAAGAGGGGGATCTAGCATAAATAATGGAGTGCACAGAATGCAGCAACTGAGTTTGGAAAAGCACTTCATGGTAGCACAGAGACATGACACCAAATTCCTCCCAGAATTGCCAGGAGAGTGCCTCAAAGTTAACGGGAATGGAAACTGAATATATAATAAAAGCACTGTAATCCACCCTCATATATACATATACCACATATACACTCAAATGTACACACATATACTTATTACATACATGCATGCCACATAGAGTTTTTGGTAATAAATTCTGAACTGTCCAACTGTTTTTCAAGGTGTCCAAGATAAAATCTTTAATAACTCTGATTGTCCAAACATTCCCAGGCCTATTCCTGACATGAACTTTTATAGCTCTGGGGTGTTTAGTTTGGTCTTGATGAAGGATGTATGCCTTGCAGAGCATCGTCTGAAGTCACAGGGAAGGATACCAACAGCAGTAGAACTGCTAGAGACAACAGAAACTTAAATCCCGTATAAGAAAAAAAGTTTTCATGTAAAATTGGAATAAAACGAAGTAGAACTGATTAGAATTTAAAAAAACAGAAGCACTTAAGAAGAAACTTAATTGTTCCTGAGAATATTAGAATCTAATAGCTTTAAAAGAACTTAATTAAATTTCAAAGTAAAATAACTACAGTTTAATGATTGCCTTTGTTCAGGAAAAAGATAGTGTTCCATAGAGCTTATCATTTTCCTCGCCCTACCGTTGAGTAGTAAATTGCCTATTATTTTCCTATTTTGATTACTGTACCACGGTATGTTACTAATCAAGGGATTATTTGTGAAGCGTAACTTCTGGAGTTGGGGCTGTGCACGCCCATGGTGATGTAGCTGTCATGAACGCCCTGTGACTATTTTATCACAAGATTGAAGGAGTCTACGGAAACCTGGGAAATTCAAAGTTTATTCCCCTTTTACAGCAAAAAGTACTTATTTGGAAAGAAAGTGCTGAATTAGGACATGTCAGAAATGCTGAAAATGCTAAATACTTTATAAAAAGGAAGAGTGGTCTGAGCAATTACCTGTTAATGATGAGGAGGGAGAATTAGCCACAAGCTGACTTACAGTGTTTCCACATCCTGAGACAGTTGGCCTGAATGCCAGCGCAAGGGGTGATGTCTCAAACAAATGTGAAACTCATTTTCTTACGGTTTTCCCCACAGCCTCATCATGTGTTCAACATGCTGAAGAAGTATGTCCGTGCGGAGCAGAAAGACAGACAGCACACCCTTAAGCATTTCGAACACGTGCGCATGGTGGACCCCAAGAAGGCTGCACAGATCCGGTCCCAGGTAAGCTCTGAGCGGGGAGCCTCCCGCGACGGACACAGTCCAGAGGTGCGGTTTCTTCAGTTGATGGAAAGATGTTTACCTGTCTCCAGAGCACCTGTGGTGGGGTGGCAAGAGTTCATGTCTGAGACTCCAGAAGCTAATCTTCACCGGGCTACATGGGAAGATGCTGAGGAGCAAAGAGACAACTCAGCAGTTAAGAGTGCTTGCTTTTCTCCCTGAGAACCTAAATTTAGTGCCCGGCCCCCATGTCTTACCACCACTTGTAACTCCAGGTCCAGGGATCTGACACCATCATCTGGCCTTCCACTGGTGCCTGCACATATAGCTGAGTGCACACAAACACACACACACATATATAACTAAGTAAAAAGAAAACAAATTCTTTTTAAAGGGAAGCGTGTTTTAGTAATGTGTGCCTTGACATTTTCTAAGTTTCCCCAATAACGTGGAATTTAAAAAATCCAAAGTGTCAGATTTTTAAACACTTTTAAAACTAGTACTTGATCTTTTAAAGTTAACCGCCAGGGCTGGGAAGCAGCTCAGTTGGTAGAGTGCTTGCTGCCAAGTATTGGTACCAGAGTTTGGATGCCCCTGGTATGGCAGCTCGCCAGAACGCAAGCACTCAGAATGCATAGACAGAGGATCCCTGGAACAAGCTGGTTAGCCAGGATGGTCATATTAGGGAACTTTGGGTTCAACTGAGAGACCTTGCTTCAGTGAACAGGTACACAGCCGTAGAAGAAGGTTCTCAATATCACCCTCAGGCCTCCGTACACACACATGCACGCCCACATACACGTGTTCAGCTAAGCGCATGCAAATATTCATAAATATACATATATGTATAAAAATAGGAAATAAAGCCATCAAAATGGAGAAAAGGATAACTCAGTAAACTGAAAACGTTATAATCACCTGACCTAAATGCAGCCAGAAGGTGATGAACTCCACTGTACTGCAATGTTTAGGTTTAATAGTGTCTCAATGAGGCTTTGTAATGCTTTCTGCTTTCTCATTCCCAGAGGTTAAAAACTGGGATCTACCTCCAGAAACCTAAGATTTTAAATTTTCTTGGCTGGAATTAAAATTAAACACATTCACATTCTGTACAAAATATCCAGTTAAATTGAAATAGTCCTATGTATGTTTTAGAAAATTGGCAAAGACATTTATGTAGGAAATAGGGTATTTGGGAAGCATCAGTATTAGGAATTGGATGACAGATGTGGTCTTTGAAATATACAGTTGCGAGCATGCAGGCTACCTACCAGTAAGCTTAAAGATAAATTAGAGAATAAAAAGATAGAGACAAAGAAGAAAAAGATTGCCCCTTCCACTCAGCGTCCCCATGCTGGCCAGTTTTATTGGGATGTGGGGAGGTATTTTATTTGTCACTGTTTTCTTAGCAAAGATTCTTCTCTTAGAGTTGTCATCTTCTAACAGGTTATGACACACCTCCGTGTGATCTACGAGCGCATGAACCAGTCCCTGTCCCTGCTCTACAATGTCCCTGCAGTGGCTGAGGAGATTCAGGATGAAGTTGGTAAGTGAACTGTCCTTCTTCTGCATCGGGTCACCCGTGCCCATGTGCCGACAAGTTGTATATTTCGTGGGCTAGTGTTGGGGGGCATTGCACATGGGGACCAGCGGATGGCATCAGGTGTTCTGCTCTATCACGCTCAGCTTCATTCCCTTGAGATGGTCCCTCACTGGACCAAGAGCTTGAATGGTGACCAACCAGCCCCAGTAATTCTCCTGCCTCTGCCTCTGCTAGGATTACGGGGGCACAAGCTTTTTATATGAATGTTAAGGATTTAGGCTGGGGTCCTCTTGCCCCAGATTGCCTATCCTGTGAAGCTCACCTTTGCTGTTGCTTCAGATCTGAACTTTCAAGGCCTGGGAAACTGAAAAACTGGTGTACAGAAAATCTTGTAGCAATGAATTACTTACTGAGTCACCTATCAACCAAATACATTCTAATTTATCCCATCTTGTAAGTAGACCCTTACTTCACTTACTTTTTAATTACGAAAGGTAGAGCATTTTAGTCTACTACGTGTAGTGAGAGCTCACATTATCCATTTTTTTGCAACCTATTAGATTTATTTTTATTTGTTTATTGATTTTTTTTTTATTGAGCTCTACATTTTTCTCTGCTCCCCTCCCCTTCAACCCTCTCCCATGGTCCCCATGCTCCCAATTTATTCAGGAGATCTTGTCTTTTTCTACTCCCCATGTAGATTAGATCCATGTATGCGCTTAGGGTCCTCGTTGTTGTCTAGGTTCTCTGGGATTATGATTTGTTGGCTGGTTTTCTTTGCTTTATGTTTAAAAACCACTTATGAGTGAGTACATATGATAATTGTCTTTCTGGGTCTGGGTTACTTCACTCAATTTATTTTCTAGCTCCATCCATTTGCCTGCAGATTTCAAGATGTCGTTATTTTTTTTTCTGCTGTATAGTACTCCGTGGTGTAAATGTACCACATTTTCCTTATCCATTCTTCTGTGGAGGGGCATTTAAGTTGTTTCTAGGTTCTTGCTATGAAAACAATGCTGCTATGAACATAGTTGAGCACATGTCCTTGTGGCACGATTGAGCATCCTTTGGATATATACCCAAAAGTGATATTGCTGGATCTTGGGAAAGGTTGTTTCTTAATTTTCTGAGAAATCGCCATACTGATATCCAAAGGGGCTGTACCAGTTTGCACTCCTACCAACAATGCAGGAGTGTTCCCTTTATTCCACAACCTTTCCAGCATAAGTTGTCATCAGTGTTTTGGATCATGGCCATTCATACAGGTGTAAGATGGAATCTCAGCATTTGCATTTCTCTGATGACTAAGGATTCAACCTATTAGATTTCTTGCACCTGCACTTTTCATTTATGTTTGGAAGACAGAAATCAGTAATGAGTCTTCTATCTATGAAGCCAAGAGCTGGGCATGGTAATGCACACCTGTTACTGTGGCAATAGAGAGGCTGAAACAGAAGAATTACTTCAAGTTCAAGGCCAGCTTGTGTTGCATAGTGAGGTCAAGGCTAGTCTAGGATACACAGTAGAACCTGTCTCAAGAAATAGATAAATGGTTAAAAGTAGTTAAAAGCACTGGCTTCTTTTCCAGAAGTCCTGAGTTCAATTCCCAGCAACCACATAGTGGTTCAGAACCATCTGTAATGAGAGCTGGTGCCTCCTCTGGCAGAACACTGTATACATAATAAATAAATAAATCTTTTTTTAAAAAAAATGAAGAAAATCCTCCAAAAGAGACAAAAATCCAAAACATGACTCAGGATGTTATTGAATTGAAGTTAACATTTCTAGATGTGTGTATTAAATAAGTATACTTTATGGTTATCTTAAGCCTCTTGACCTGTGTGACTTACATTAACAGAACACTAATAATATCAAACTATAGAGCTATAAACCATTATTCAGAACTAGGAAGGTGATGACCTACTGCACATAAACCTACTAAATAACAGTTGGGACTTTCTGATTTCTATTAAAACTTTTGATTCAGCAATACACTACGCTAAACATTAGCCACAGGTGAGTCAAATAATGAGTGAGTCAGATCCCTAAGTGTTGCAGAGTGCCCGAGAACGGGTAACCCAGTAAACTTAAAATCTCAGTGACAGAGAGATAATTAGAATCACACTTTTTTTTTCTTTCAGTAAAGAAAGCACTGCCATATGAAGACAGGTCAGGAACATATTACGTAAGAAACAGAGCAGGGAAGTTGGGCTAGTGGGTAAAGTACTTGCTACATGTGTAGAAAACCAAACCTGAATTTATCCCTAGCACCAACATTTAGAAAACAATGCCAGATATGGTGACGTGTGCCTGTAGCCACAGCAGTAGGAATAGAAACAGGTCAATTCCAGAGACTTGCTGGCCAGTATTAGAGCCCCGTCTCAAGTAATAAGGAGGAAGACACACACACACACACACACACACACACACACACACACATTCCTTGCATTCTAAATATACTGGACACCAAATACAGAAAATCTTTCTTAAGATCTTTCTTTTGGAATTCTGGTTGCCCCCATTTTAAATTAGCTGATTACCATAGGAAAAAACACTTGCTATAATGAACAGAAGTTCATTGTAGGCCTTTAAGCTCCTGATGCAAAAGCTCAAGGTGAGCGCTCTCCAAGAAGAATGCTGTTCCTTGGTTGTCCTTTGCAGGCTTCCATAGTCTGTCTTCATTTGAAAGACAAATAAATAATCAACAAAGCCTTTGCTAGGCTAGGATGCAGATGGACCCTAGATTGGCCCTGTGGTATTTACTGAATCCCTTATATACTAGGATGCAGACGGACCCTAGATTGGCCCTGTGTGATATTTATAGACTCTCCCTATGTACTAGTAGTCCCTTTACTGTTGCTCCTATTTAAAGTGTTCCATAAAAAAATGTGAACTGTTGTCCAGTGTGAAGAAGACCCTCGTAGAACTCTTCCATGCTGTGCCTTACTCCACTGATCAATGGATTTCATTCACCTACCTTTTACCTAAATAACAAAAAACTTTAGATTTGGATTAGTTCGGTACAGATAAGGAGACAGCTGAACTTCAGAGCCCTTGGCAGAATGATGAGATGGGAAAGTACCTACAAATGCCTATGCCTTTTGCATAAAAGTTGGCGCCTTTGCTTGAGTACCTTGACTAAGATACAGTTAATGCACTCCATGGTTTAAAGAGAAATGCAGCATTTCACTGTATAGTGCTGGTAGATGTTTTTTGGGTAAAATTTTTTAGACTGAGGAACTGCCAGTATCTGTGTTTCTTTCGTGACACAGGTGTATCCCTTTATCAACAAATTATGCTTCTAACTTTAAATCTCTATTACAGGCCAAAGTGAGTGAAAAGGGGGCTATACTACAAAGAAGCTATGTTGTGTGGGTGCTGGTGGGGATTGGAACCAAGTTTGTAAGAATGAATGAATAAACAAACCAACAAGCCATGTTGACTAGAGCCCAGGAAGCATGTTGCCAGAGAATTCTGGCCCTGATCATGTTACTCCATTGTGTTTCCCAGAGGCAGCCCATCTGTTTGTGCTGCAGTGAACTCTAGTAAATCCCAAATCCATAGTTCTAGCAACTACGCATGTGTAGACTTCGATCACCTAGCAGTGGTTCTCAATCTTCCTAATGCTGTGATCCTTTAATACAGTTTCTCATGTTGTGAACCCCTGTTTTAGTTAAAGAATTCTGTGACAGTATCCCCAGCTTATAATTGAAGAAACTGAACCCTAGAGATGGCACTTAGGATAGTGAAGGGATGAAAATAGAACTGAAGTCAGGGTCTGCCTGAATCCCACATCTGTGTTCTCTCTGCCAGCCATTCTCTCTCACATTGCGTTTTCTTTTATTTAACCTTGGTATCTCCACATTGCTTTTCAAACTGGGAGGCCATCATCTAATTTGTGTTAAATTGCTTGTTTCTACCTCACCAATGCCAGATCCTATGAGCTCTACTGCCTGCCATCCATGGTCTTTGACTCAGGAGCTAGTGAAGAGCCTGGTGTGCTTCGTAGGTTTCAATTACCGTAGTCAGAAGAATGAAGCAAATCCTCACGCTTCAAGGTGGATGCCCCTTACATTATGAGAGAGGGTTTCCTCATGATCCTAAAACCTCCACACTAAGCAACTATCGCACAAAGTAACCCCTTACTTCTGCCACAGTGCTCGCTAAAGCTGTTGTGGTTGATCAAGCCAAGAGAATGGTGTTGCTGGCAGTGGTAGCAAGTAATGAGTATACCAGACTTCCCAGAACCCCTCTCAACACTGTATAAACTGGCTCTTTTTTGCAACCCTGACACTGTGTCACTTGTTCATCTCCAGTTTGCATACTGTCACAGTGGTTTGTTGATTAATCATGGGTCTCATTTGACTATCCCAAGAAATTTCCAAACTGCTGCGAGTTCTTTTATAAAAGGCTGACCTTTTATTACCTTGTGGTTTTTAATTCAGCTTAAATTAGTATTCACAAATTCCAAAGCACGCATATTATTTAACATTCTCCTTCAAAAAATGTTTTGCATGCAAATTATGAACCTTTCGTGTTAGGAAGGATATGAGACACGCTCAAAGAGGTGAACCCCTCCCTGTTTACTTCTGACTATTGTTTGGAATTTGTTTTTTTGTTTGGTGATGAGTGAGTCATTGTCTTAACAGAATACAGCCATTCAGAGTTCATGTGTGTGTCAATCGCCATTTCACCTTCAGAGGGGCAAGATCCCTGTGCCCTCCCCCTGCTCTGGAGCTCAACCTTGACTTTGCCAACTTGCCAATTTTAGCCAAGTAGATGTTTTGTCCTTTATCATTTCCTTTAAGTCCATGCTACATTGGTTCTGTTCTACTCTTAGTGTTGGTGTTGGGGGATTTTTTATTTTCCTTAAAGGTTCTTCAGATTGCAGCTTCCTCAAGGCTATAAAACCATAGTAGCATTCAGTTCAGAGATGTCTGTTTCACACAATGCTGCAATGACCAATTAGAGAGAAGAGAAGGAAGGAGAGAGGAAGGCAGCTCTAATTGTTTCATAGATTTTTTTTCTTTTAGCATTCAAAATTAATAAAAACATGAACTGCTCTATAAGCCGGAAAGATCTGTGGCTGAGCAAATCCGTGATTAATGGGGTTGGGATTAAACGATGTGCCAAGGAAACAAGAAATCCACTTTAATAAAAGGATGGTTATTTTGTCACAACTTTGTTTTTTATTACAATTTTACTGTAGCCTCTTAATAAAAATGTCCAGCCTCCAGGAAAAAAATATACAGTATGTTTATTTCAGAGACAGTGCTTCTGTTGTCTCTGGCTAGTAAACTTATTGATGTGGGGGCTGATTAACCAATCCAGACAGGGTTTAAAGTGGAATAGTGACAGCTCTTCTCAGTCTACCAAGGGCTGGGACTAACTGTCAGTCAAGAGAAAGCACTGGTGGGAAATGGATGCCAGAGGATGTAGAGTTCAAGGCCAAGTTGGGCTGCCTAGCTAGGTAGACTGGGCTGGGCGGGGGGGGGGGCAGAGAGACAGAGAACGAAGAAAATTGTTAGTAAATAAGAGAGCGTGCATTAACTTTTTCTATTCTTACTTGACTTTTCACAAAAAATAACTGCTACATGCACGAAGACTTTACAGATGCTTTAGGCATTTGGAACCATGTGTTCATATCGTAGAGAGATATGAGGACCTTTGTAGCACGATTAACAAAAACCCAGAGACATGTTGTTGTTTGGTTGTTTTTGTTCATGTGTATGACTGTTTCCAGAATATGGAAATGAACCCAGGGGTTCAACCTGAAGGTCAGAAAAGCCAAACAGACAGTCACTGGCTCAATGTAGTGATATTTCACTTGTATTTTAATAAATAAAGCTTGCCTTTAGATCAGTTTGCAATATATTGCTGTTATCCTTTCCCCGTATTTTTAGTGTGTGTGTGAATGTGTGTGGGCACATAGCAGAGTACACGTGTGTGAATGTATGTGGCAGCCAGGAGCTGACATAGGGCAGCTTTTCTATACTGATGCCCATTCCGCTAGTGCTGGGATTACACGTGGCTGCCAGATCCATAGAGTCCACACTTCCAGCAAGCGCTCTGTGCACTGAGCCATCTCCCCAGACTCCTGTTACAATGTTTCTAATAAGAATTAACTAAGCAATGTGATGCTAGAGCGATGTGCACTGTGAGATGATTCTACCTTAGACCCCCTGGAGAAGGTGAATATTTAGAAGTAGCCGAATTCATGCTCCCATCTTTTACTCCATATCTCGTAAAATTCCGAAGATTCTGTGACCTTTTTGTTAAGCTGTGCCAGCTACGCTACATCTCTAGTTTCTGTTTTCATACCCTCCCTTACTTCTTTGGGGTGGGGAGCATCTCATCCAGGTGGGGAACGCCTGAGGCAGCCTCTCCCACGCCAAGCTGCTGATTCTTACGATGATGCAGGGAGATATTTTCTCAACTCACCGACTCTTACGGGTGGCACTTTTGAAACAAAATCAGAAAAGAAACTCTAACAAAGAATGAGTGGGGTGTGAAATCAGACTACAGCGGTGGTAGCAAGATGGTTTCCTGGCATGGTACACTGCGACAGATGTGTCCTGTTTTTTTTCTAGAGTCTTGGGAACAACCAGTGATTTTGGACTGTAACCGAGCTGGTTATTCTGTTTGTCACGGGCAGCTGCCTTCAAAGTTCTTTTTTTTTTTTCTTTTAAGGAAAAAAGTCATAGTGATATTTGCCACCCAGAATATGGAAATGAAGCCAAATTGAGATTAATTTTGAAGTTTGCTTCTAAGAGGATTAACTGGGAATGAGACGAATTTGTTTGCATGTGAGTCAGAGTTGGAAAGGAATGTTAATTTGCCTTTCGCTGTTCTGCTCAGAAACAAATTTTGCATATGTTACTGAGTAAGCCTCATTATTCTTTGTTAATAGCTCTTATGCTGTGTCTTCTGCAGACACTGTTAGGTGGGAAATAGTAAACAGGGAGAATGGGTCAACAGGGCTGGAAAGACAGCTCAGCTGTTAAGAGAACACACTGATTGAAACAGGAGGCTCATGAGTTCATGGCCAACTTTGACTATACTGGGAAGTCCTATCTCAAAAAAAAAAAAAGGAATTTAAAAAACAATAAACAAACAGAGAAACAAAAACCATATCCACAATGTCTTTTAGACTTGAGGAATGAACTAGGTTGTCAATGGGTAAAATCTAGTTCATTTCAACCACTGTTGATAAATGATGCATTGACTCAGGCAAAGAATTTAAGAACCATTTATTGCCTGTCATTCTTGGGAGATGTTGCTGACTCGTACGTGCTCATTAAGCATTAGCTACACCTTGTGCTTGAAGTAGCACTGACCTCTACAGAATTACCTTATCTTTGTCTTTCTTTATGGCTTGTGTGGCATTTAGATGAGTCTCCCAATCCCGAGAAAAGATGGCCTGCTGTGTCCCTAAGTCTGCGGCCTCCCCCACAGTATTGAACTCTGTACAGCTGCTCGGTAGGCCAGTTGTGAAACCAGAGACTTGTTCATCCTAAAGAAGGAAAGCAGGCCGGGTGAAATTTTATTATGGTAGGAGGATCAATATCCTGAACGTTCAGGCCTTGGCATTCCAGTTAAGTCTTCTCTTTCTGGGGTTGTAATAATAAAGTGAACATCTCCAGGTGCACTTGTTCCTTCTGAAGCTTTGCCAAGTTAGGGAGGAAGATGCAGGTAAAAGAACAGTGCAAAGTTAAGAGTGTGGAAGGAACCTTAGTGTGCTGTCGTGATCATACTTATTAACTTTGTATATTGTTTTTATTTAGGAAATAATGAAAGCAAACCAAATTTCACATTCTGAAATATGTAGGTCTGGTGGGTCTTGGTTGTTGTTGTTTGGTTGTTTTTGTTCATGTGTATGACTGTTTGCCTAAATATATGTATGTGTATTACATGTACACCTGGTACCTATAGGGACCAGAAGAGTGTTAGATCCCTTGAAACTGGAGTTACAGAGGGTTGTGAGCTGCCATATGGATTCTGGGAACCGAACCTAGGTCTTCTGCAAGATCACCAAGTGTTCTTAACCCACTGGGTCATCTCTCATGCCCCTGTAGACCTTTTTTTTTTTTTTTAAGAATTTGTTATTTGAAGTTCAAAATTAATTGCTATTTTTTAAAACCTACTTGCATTTTATGATAGTTGAATCTTGGAAAGAATTAAAATTAGCATCTTCTCAAATGATAGCTAATGTCCTTTCTACAGAGGAAGGTTGTTACACATACTCATTCTGATGTAATATCAGAGAAGTATCCTATGTCAAGATGGCCAAGAAAATACATCATTGTGTCATCTTTCTTTGATACAATAAAACTTTTCTAAGAACTCTAGCCAAATGAAGTGTGTATTGCTAGAAGTTCCTAAAGATACCAATAAACAGTTCTCCAGCATTTTATTTGTGAAATATAGTTACTAGTTGTTGCAGAGAGAGGACCCGCTTGTTTGTCCAGCCACCCAGTTAGCTTAGCCCCGAAATAACCACACAGAAACTGTGTTTATTAAATCACTGCTTGACCTATTAGCTCTAACATCTTATTGGCTAACTCTTACACCTTGATTTAGCCCATTTCTATTAATCTATGTATTGCTATGTGGCAGTGGCTTACCAGGAAAGATTCAGCATGTCTGATTTTGGCGGCTCCATGGTGTCTCTCTCCTCTGCTTTTTTCCTCCCAGAATTCAATTCTGTCTTCTCCACCTTCCTAAGTTTTGCCCTATCAGACCAAGCCAGTTTCTTTATTCATTAACCAATGAAAGCAACATATAGACAAAAGGCCCTCCTATACCAACTAGTTACAGGTTTTTTTGTATTATATATATAATTTTTTATGTTATATTCATTGGTGTTTTGCCTCCATGTGTGTATGTCTGTTGTGAGGGGGTAGGGTCCCCTGGAACTGGAGTTACAGGCAAGCGTGAGCTGCCATGTGGGTGCTGGGAATTGAATCTGGGTCCTCCAGAGGAGCAGCCAGTGTTCTTAACCACTGAACCATCTCTCCAGTCCCAGTAGTTATACTTTTAAGTGTAGTCTTCTAATAGTAAATATCTATTGCCCAATACTAAAAGAATTAACCTTATTGTTGCTACTTTGGTGTCATTTGGTGTCAGGTCTTAGTTGTTGTTCTTGATTATTTGAAAGAAGTCTTTGAAGGCTTAAATATATAAATACATTGTTGTTTTACTGTCAGCTTAGTAATTACACCTGAATCTACTGATATTTTAACTACCATCAGGGCCTTGAAGCCCTGCAATCAGCACTGGCAGGATTTCCAGTCCCATTGGCACAGCTCTGCCACTGAGGGTTTTGGTTTGGTTTGGTTTGGTTTTTCAGGACAGAGTTTCTTTATGTAGCTTTGAAACCTGTCCTGGAACTTACTCCATAGACCAGGCTGGCCTCGAACTCACAGAGATCCTCCTACCTCTGCCTCCTGAGTGCTGGGATTAAAGGCGTGTGCCACTGCCCTGCCCAAATGTAGTGTTTAACTAAGCCACTGTCATTCTATTTACCAATAAAGAGTCTGGAGTCAGATGTTGGGGTGAAAACCTGCTAGCTCAGACCAGCCAAGAAACAACCCACTGACCTTACTTTTTGGACAGAGACCTAGCAAGAGAGCATTTCTCCAGCGGTCCCCAACAAAACAGACCATGAAACTCCAAGTCCCTTTCAACTCCTTCATGTGTGGCTGTCTATCCCTCTTCCGCCCACCCCCAAACACTCTATGGCTAATTCCTGTCAATTTAGTAGGTGGTTCTGCCCCCTGATCGAAGGTTGATTTTATTAACACAGTCTTGGTTTTCACACTGTGATCAACTATCCTGCAGCAATGTATATAATATATTTTATATTATATGTTTTTATATGACTTTAAAAAAATAAAGCATGTAAGGCTGGGATGTGCCTTACTTAGTTAGGAGAATGCTTCCTAGTCTGCATGAAGCCTAGGATTCAGTCCACAACACTGCATAAAATTTGGTATGATGGTGTAGTACCTGTAATCTCAGAACACAGGTAATGAAGACACAGGGATCAGAAATCAAGACCTTGGCTGCATAGTCAGGTTAGGAGAGAGCATGAAATACTGTCTTAAAACATGCATCTCAATGTATGCTGCTGTCATTTGGCCATTGTGAGTAACAAGATCCAAGAATTAATCAAGGACATATAGCATCAATAAATTATTTACTGAATACCTACAATGTTCCACATCTGTCATGGATACAGGGCACCATCTTTCTGTCTCAGATAACTTAGAATAGTTTAGAATTTTCTCAGAGAGACTTCAGATCAACAGCCAAGAGAAGGCTTTGTTCTCGTTAGGGCAGTTGATGAAGGCTGATCTGATAGCTGTAGGTGTCTAATCTGATAGCCATTACTTACTCCGAATGTCACCTAGTGGAGATTACTAGAGCAAGAGGGCACCTTGCTTTTCAGCTGCTCGAGCCACATCATTTTATAGGTACTGCCAAGGCCATGCATTGTAGCCTGTAGACTGATGCATTTCAATGCTTTTGATCCGAAGGTGCTTACTTAGTGCTAATGCCAAATTCAAAGCTGCATTTGGGAACAATATGGGTATCTTCAGCATCTTTTCATCAAAAGTTTTATGAGATGAAGAGATGTCCTCCTATTAGCATCACCCTTGCACACTTGCATCTGTGTTAAGGTAATAAAGCAGGGTACATTTTGTAGAACTTGGGGGTCACCCCATCATTCTTCATTTGCTCAGAGCTCACATGCCAAAGTAGGACAAACACCCCTTCCTCCATGTGATCGTTCCTGTTAGAGTTTTCTATATAAGAAAACCCAACCTTTCTGTGGCTCATGATACCGTAATTCTCAATGATGACTTCACCATTTATTCACAAGGGAGCAGCCATTCAGGCTTATGCTCCAGAAATGTTTATGGCCAAAGTCTCCTGGCAGACAGCATGTAAGTGGTGTATTGTTGCTGGGCTTTTAGATCAGACCCATGAAGTGGTCTCTCCTGCCAGCAGAGGAGATTGCTTCTTGATTGTGGAAGCATGATTTATTTTCTTCCACTCAAATATACTAAGAAAGGAACAAATAATTTAATGAAAGTTTCCATGTGTTTTTTTTCTGTTTATATTATTGCTGTTATCTTCATTTTGATGACAAACCTTAAGTCTTGCTTAATCCCCAAAATAATCATAGACGAGCAGGCCTGTATATGCCAGGCTTTTCTCTCAAATTCACAGTCCTCCTGCCTCAGCCCTTAATACATTGACTTATGTTCTCCATATGTCTATGATGCCCACCTCAATTTTGACTTCTTGAGGTTGAGCATGCATGTATATCTACTCGCAAAAATATGCCATGCCCAAGAGATGATTAATAGAAACAGTTCTCATCAGGTGACCTTGGAGCAGCAGCGGCAGCAGCACTGGCCATCGTTAGAGATGTACATTCGTTAGCCTCATTCCCAGCCTGATAAACTGACAATGTGGAAGGACAGATGCCCCAGCTTTTATCACTGTGGTTAAATACCTAACATAAGTAAACTTAATACCAGCTTTATTTTATGATATACCTCAGAATCTGAGTTCATGATCTCTTGGCCCTGTTGCTTTGCGCTTTGGCAACTACGTTATGGCTGAAGAACCTTCTTACTTTTTTGTGGCCAGGAGGCGAAAGTAAAGACAGGAAGAAGAGAAAGAAAGAGCAAGAATCTCCTTCAAAGACAAATCCCCAATGACTCAACTTCTTCCATATAAGTCCCATCTCTTAGAGGTTCTGCCTCCACTCAGTGGTACCTTGGGCTGTAGAGCGGGCCATTAATACATGGACCTAGGTAGGAAATGTAAGATGTAGAGGTAATGAGGCCCAGTCTAGAGTGATAGTGCTCAGTCAGTGTTATGTTAAAGAGGCCCAGTCTAGAGTGATGGTTCTCAGTCAGTATTATGTTAAAGAGGCCCAGTCTAGAGTGATGGTTCTCAGTCAGTATTATGTTAATGAGGCCCAGTCTAGAGTGATGGTTCTCAGCCTAATCTATAGTAATGGCCCTAAGGTGTAGACATAGTAATTGGCCTAAGGTATAGAAGTTGTCCTCAGAAAGAGGTGCTTTTATTATTGTTAGATCTATTTTAGGACTGATGGGCAGGAGAAATGACTCAGTAAGTAAATCACATGCTGCATGAACATGAGGAGCCAAGTTTGGATCCCTTTCTGTAGTGCTGGACCTAGTCAGCATCATTTGTAATCCCTGCACTCCCACAGGAAGACGGGAGCCCCACAGTCACAAAAACAACTGCTTGCTCACAGAGTGAATAACAGAAAGGAGAGCCTGTCTCAAACAGACTGGAAGGCAGAGACTGGAGACTGACCACTGAGGTTGTCCTTTGATCTCCACCTCCACGCCATGGCACACACATGCCTGTATTCACATACAAGAACATGTACACGCATCATACATGTCTTTCTTAAGCAATGTTATGTGTAAAACTATAGAACTATAAAGGACCAAAGATGTTCAAAGTTACTCTGTCTCCGACTCCTCTTTAGTCTCCCTACCCTAATGTCCTTAAGATTTTAGAAAAACTGTGGTAGATTATGCTGGCTGTGTTTACATTCAGGAAACAGGGGTAGGAGCAGCTGACTTGGTTAGCCTAAATGGTCTGAGTATGAGGTGGTGGGCTTTCTTCCTCCAGGTCTCGTGCACACAGGTGAGCGTGTAGCTCTTGGTTTGTAAATAATTCTGCAAAAGGAAAGGGACATTTTCTAGTATGGTACCATTGTCTTCCTCTCTGACTTATAAGAGTAGGTGATGTCTGTCAAAATGGGTTCTACATATTATTGGAGTTTCTCTTTATTTTATTATGCATTGTTTTTGGGAGGTATCTTTTCTCCAAATTACTAGCACTGGGAACGTTTCAGATTTCAGAATTTTTTCAAATGATGGGCATGATGATACAAACTAACTGGCTGTCATCTTTAGGCCAAAGAGCTGAAGTTCAAATGCTTTAAAAGATGCTGGTCAAAGGACAGCCTCAGCTGTCGGTGTCCAGTTTCTGCCTTCCAACTGGTTTGAGACAGGGTCTCCTTTCTTTTTTTGCTTTTGCCTTAGCTTCCAGTTTTTCATGTCTGCCTCCCATCTGCCTGTAGTAAAGGAGTGTAGTAAAGATTTAGGCTTCATCTAAATTTTAGATTTACATCTATGTAGTCTTGCGGCAAACCCATGCAGTATATGTGTTCTGAGGATGGCTGAGAGCAGCCTTAGCGCCAATATTTCCTACTGAGAACCAACCTGTGCCATTTCCAGACTGCTGCTGGCATGTCTGTGATCCTGAGCAAAACCGGGGGAAAGTTGTCTCAAGAAAAAATAGTAGGCGAAACGAAGGGAAACATTTTGTAATCCAGTAGTGAAGCCTGCCAGAATGCATTTAGAGCACATTGATCCACTGTGTCTCTCTTTCCCTTTGGCAGGGAGCCAGTGTCGTGCTCTTGAGTGTTTTGTTTTGTTTTTCCCCACCTTAAGTAGAAGCCTTCATACCTAAAGTATAAAGTACTTCCTTCAGGTGCAGGAAGGAAAACTTAAGCCAGGACTATATGCGGATTGCTGAAATCACATTCTTTACGGAACAGAAAACGGCCTGGTTATCCTGTCCTTTGATAAACTTGGCGTTACCCTCTAAGTCAAAGATTGTATGAAAATCTGAGAGAAGTTTGGCGGTCTGTTCTCTTTGATGTGGAAAGAGAAAAGCTGGCTTCCTTCCCCACATTCAGCAAGGGTCTGCATCCACCCTGCTGCTAACAGCTCTTCAAGGGAACTTGAAAGTGGTGCGGAGCCGTCACAGTTTGCAGATTAAGGATCCAGGGTGATTAAGTGGCTTGCTCAAATCAGAGACTAAAAGTGGTCAGGGGTCAAGGGCTTCTTCATATCTTGCCAAAGTTCTTCAGAAATCAAAGTGAATATTTAAATACCTGGTGTGTGAATAAATGAGATGCTTTTTCCTTTAGAGGAAACTAGCCATGCAGAATTGGGAGCCCTCTGTAAACACCTAAGTGTTCAAATATGGCTGTGTTTTCTGAACTTGTCATAAGCTGGCAGGTTCCTGATTACTGGTCCATACCATTTCTGTAAGTCTGTTCCTCACCCCACAGACAACAAACAGTTGTTAGTTCAGGATCTTAGTTCAGTTGCTATAAATACTTGGAACCAAAAGTCTCATTTAGAAGCCACTCAGGAAGAAAAGTCACTCTCTCAGGGAATTGCTGTCCTGGAGGTCATCGTGTCTCAACATATGCTTGGGACCAAGTCAAGTGTAATTTGGAGGCGTTCTTGTTGAAAATACAGGAACTTGAACTCTACCTCACACTCACAGAAATCCACTTATTTTCTACCACAAGTGACTCTTTAAAAATTCAAAATTTCTAGAACTCATATTTATATGTGCTAGTAAGAAAACAAGTTTTTGTGGAAAATTGGAGGCAATATTTGTGTATGTATTTTGATATAAAAATTAAAAGGTTATCCTGATTTGTTAGCCATGTGAATTTCTACCAGCCTTCCCAGTCTTTGGGTTACAGTGCTCTGACTTCCAAGATTTTCTTTGTGCTGAGGAGAAAGTGATGCATATCATTAGAATCCGCACCTCGGGTTTGGAGCTGTAATCCTTCCCTGGGTACCAGCGTGCAGCACTGAGTGGCAGCTTTAGCAGGGTTACTACTGATGTGCTGAAACACCATCACCAAGGCAACTTGAGGAGGTAAGTGTTTATCTTGATTATACTTCCACATCACTGTTCATCACTGAAGGAAGTCAGAACAGGAACTCCAAAAGGGCCAGAACCTGAAGGCAGGAGCTGATGCAGAGCCCATGGAGGAGTGCTGATGACTGGCTTGCCCCTCATGGCTTGCTCAGCCTCCTGTCTTATAGAACAGAGGACCACCTGCCCAGGGATGGCCCCACCCACAATGGGCTGGACCTTCCCCCATCAATCACTAGTTAAGAAAATGCCCTACAGGCTTGTATTTGGCCTGATCTTATGGAAGTATTTTCTTAATTGAGGTGCCTCCTCTCGGATAAACTATATAGCAGTCCTTCGCATGATTGACAGGGTAATGAACAACAGTCCACACTGTCCTCTCTTGAGCTTTGCTGCTCAGTGGACTAGGTGTAGCAAGTGCGTGTTTGACAAAGGGTGTTTTCAACCAGAAAAGGATCATCAGTCTGTATTCCTATCATCAAAGAACACGTGTATTTCCAAAAGGCTTTTGCATAAAATGTTACAGAGAAACATTTGAGTACAGCTTTGTAAGGTGACACAGTATTGATGCTGTGTTTAATGTATTCAAGTAATTGGCACATACTGCTTTTCTCGTTTTTGTTGTGTATTCATGTGTGTGTAGGCATATGTGTGCATGTGTACACATACAGGCCAGAACACTAAATCACGTTTGTCCCCTAGGCTCTTCCCTCCTTCTGTTTGAGGAAAGAGCTCTCGCTGGTCTGGAACTCACCACGTAGACTAGACTGACTGACCAGGGATCCTCCTGTTCCTGTTCTGAGATGATAAACACGACACCACACACAGCTGCCTCTCTTTTTCCCTCTCTCACCCTCTGTGTGTGTTGGGGAGGAGTGGCTATAGCACTCAGGTCCTGTGTGTGTGTGTGCATGCGTGTGTGCGTGCGTGCGTGCGTGTGTTCTGGCCACAGAACTCAGGCCCTTACCTATTGAGCGCTCTCCCAGCTCTAACTGCTTATTAACCATAATTACTGCTCTCTGAGGAGAATAAACAAACAGTACAAGCATGGATGAGACCTTTCTCCTTAGTTGCTCCTTCCTAGCTCTTCAGAAATTATGAGCCTGCTCGTCTCTTTAGAAGGCCATTTTCCTTTCCTGCTCCTGATTCTTCACTTTCCATCACTGATTCCGCCATAGAAAGCATCTATATGGGCGACCTTCCAATCCAAAATGATACTAATTTAATAAGAGCCAAAAGAGAAAATTAATGGTATACACAGAGTTGCCAGATGCAGATGCATCTCGGACAACTGACTGACAGCCTTGTGTCAGCTCAAGAACTGTGTGTCAGCTGATGGACAACAAAAGAATAATAATAAAAGCATGCAGGCTACCAGCACTAGATGCCAGTTCCCAAGAGGCAGCTCACTGTGTTAAGCAGTCACATGTGTCTGTCCCAGAAGACAAAGGAGAACCCTGTAAACCCCTGTCATTAAGTGTTTCCTAACGTGGCATGGACTAGAAATCAAATACCAGCTCTTCTTTCATCCCAAAGACAGGGAGTACCTGATTGGATGTGTCCCAGATCAGTGGGGAAGCTACCATTAGGAGTTTCCCTTCACCCTTGATTTAAAAAAAAAAAAAAAGAAAAAACATGGCGGGGAGAGTGGAGCCCTAGGGAACGGGGCAGTTAAAAAAAAAAAAAAGACCATTTCCTTGCCTTCTCCATGAAGGGTCTGTACAATAACTCAGGCACATGCCTATAATCTCAGTAGTTCCAAAGTTCAAAGCCAACCCGAGAACAGAGGAGTTCCAGAGCAGCATAGGCTATGCATTAAGACTGTCTCAAAGGAAATGAAACAGAAAAAAAAAATTCTCAAAGCCTTTTGCTTGCATATCACAGTGAGCAGATTTAATTGAACCTCATTCTTCAACTGTCACCTCTTCACGAGCACAAAGAAAGGAAATGGAATCCCTTAGAAAAGTCATTCAGATCTCTGCTTTTTTCTTTTGCCTCAGTATGGCTAGATAGATGCATTAGTGACCCGGGCTACTGTTAGAATCCCAGTGTGTGTGTGTGTGTGTGTGTGTGTGTGTGTGGTGTGTGTTTGCCTCCTCCGAGCCTCAGGTGTAAACTAAATCACACAACACACTCACACACACACACACACTCTCTCTCTCTAAAAAAAAATAAAGAAGAAAAGAAAACCAAAAACAAACCACTTCTCACCTCTTCAGAGATAATTTGTTCTGAAGCCAAATATGACTGCCAATGGACTGGAACACAGACTTAGGTTGCTTCAAATTCCATCTTCCAACATTGGAGCAGTGTTATGAGGTAACTAAACGAAGCCACAAACCAAGATACCTTTTAAATCTTTGTAAATGCATTGATAGAAACATCAGCTGGGTGAGCTGATGGAAAGCAAAGGAAGCCCAACTACAGGCCACAGATGCTGTCTGATGGCGTTCTTAGCTCTTAGGTGGGTCGGAAGCTAAGTCTCTGCTCATACATTCCAAGGAATTTACCTAATGGTCAAAAGTGCATTGGGTCAAGCCTAGAGGAAGGCAGTAACTGGCTGATACGGTGACTAAAGAGGACCCAAGATAATTGACTCTGGACTTGCCACATTCCAAACTTTTCCTGGTCTCTGCGGCTTTCGTCAGCTGCTCGACCTTGCGGAAGGTTCAGTGGAACTTCTTTTCAGAATCCCGTGTGTGTGTCAGTGTCTGTGTGTGTGCGTGTGTGTGTGTGTCTGTGTCTGTGTGTGTGTACACATACATACATATTCTTTTCAGAATCCCCATAATCAGTATATGCTGATTGTCTCTGGTGGGATGTTTGGGTGGCATGTATCTGAGAAGATCTTCACATAGAAGTTTGTCTGCCTCACCGTTGGAGCCTCTGCTCTGTGATTGTCCCTTGCCAGATCCACCTTCAGGGGTGCGAATTAAATGACCACTTCTCTTTTTTTTAATATTAGAAAGAAAACAAGGATTTGTTTCGTCTTGTTGTTTTTGTACACCAAGAAAGCTAAAGAAGCCCCTTTTTATAAATTACTCATTCTCTGATATTCAGTTAAGAGATAAGCAGCCTCAAGCTTGGGTTGGTGGTACGTTTTTATAATGTCAGCCACTCAGGATATTGAAGCAGGAAGATCCTGGGTTCTGGGCAGACCTGGGCTACATCATGAGATGCTGTCTCAAGAAAACATTATAGTTCAAATAGCTTAAAAATAAAAGTTAATTTTCTCATAGTTTTGGAGCTTAGAAGTTCAAGATCATGGAGCCAACAGACTGCCTTTTAGGAAGGCCTCCTTGGTTTCTGCATGGCACCTTTTTGTTTCTTGTTGTAAGCCAGGATCCAGAAAGTTCAGAGGATTCCACAGAGAGTTCCAGGTGTGCAAAGATCTAGCCCAGGAACACAGGGGTAGTGATAGAAATAAACATGATTTGTTAAGAAAAAGAAAACCATTTTCAGGATGTGACGGGGCTGGAGAGCTGGGCACAGGTGGCAGCTAATCAAATCTCTCAGAGTCCTTCTGGAGCCTGTTTGGGTCATATAGGTAGCACCCACCTTCTCCCGTATTAGAAGATCTGTGTGTACGGCCACCCTGCAGGGGGAGGTCATCCTCCTTCCATGGGTTGCTTTCCTATGCTAACCTTGATGTTTCTTCCCATAACATTTCTTTCTCTAAAAAAGGAATCTCTCTCGTGTTTCCCCATCTTCTCATAAGGACAGCTGTCCTTCTGGGTCAGCATCCCAGTTATCCTTGTGACAACATTTCACATCAGTTCCCACCTTCAAATGCCCTTCTCAGGACGTTTGCCTTAAAAACCAAGGTTTAAATGGATTCACGGGGGATCCAGCACTCAGCCCGCAGCACCTGGCTAAGTCAGTCTTTTTGGCAGATCTAATGTACTGCCTCTCTGTTGCTCTTCCCCCTTTGCTCACTTACTGCACGTGTTCTTTATTCTAAAACTACTCACAGAAGCCACAAAACACATTAGCACGCTAACTCTTTAATCTTTTGATGTTTTGAGTTGAAATCGAATTTCGTCACTCCCCCCATTTCTGCTCTCCAGCCCCTCTCAGCTTTCCTTCCTCAATCCCCTTCTACAATTCCCCAGTCTCAAGTTGTTAGTCTCTTTTTCAAATCCAGAACAAATACTGTGGCCATCATTTCCCGTGTAGGGAGCCAGAGGATCGCTAACAACACAGATGCTGCTAAGCACTCGCTCCAGGCAGCACTCTCTTCCAGTCACTGTATAAAAACAACCGCATCACTTTTAGACTTTTGAAACCATGAATTTGTTCAAGGCAAGCCCTAAATGGAAACTGACAGGATTCCTTCAGCTGTCCTGACTTCTCTAAGTGGCGCCGCGGGGCGTGAGTGCCGTTCTCTGTCCTGGCCTCTCTGCAGTGCTGGCTCATCGCTCGGAATTTAGTAAAATCTGAAACTCGCCTGGTATTTGCCACATGTCTGGTGCCAGGCACAGCTCAGCTTCAATGGCTTCCAAGAGAGGAAGTGATGAAACCTCTGTGTTTACAGGGCACTTGAACGAGGCCACTCCACTTCCTGGCTGAATTGAAGGGCTGACGTGGGCATCTAAAGTTCTTGGGGTTTTATCAGGATAAGAGGCGTGGGTCAGGAAAGGAAATGGGTGTTCTCTTCAGAAGGCCGTAGAAAGAGAACAGAGCTGAAAAGAAGAAGCGGTTTGCCCTTGAGTCTTTCTGGAAGATAGCTGCTCCATTTTAGCCAGATTAGACTCTCAGATCCCAACATTCTCTTGTCCCTTTCTCTGCATCCCCAGACTTGAGTGAAACTCACTCTAAAGTCACCTTCTCCTGCAGTGTCACTATAGCCAGGATTCTGCCATCAGCAGTTACCATGCCTCAGCAGAGTCACCAGTTAACATAAACCAGATGGCAGAAAACTATGAGAACTGTATTCTGTCACCATTCTGAATGCCAGAAGTCCCAAAGAAAAACGTTGACAGGCTGCACCCCTCTGAAGACTGCAGGACAATCTGTTCCAGTGTTATCTCTTGCTTCTGGAGCTGCCCGAGATGCTTGCCTGTCCTTTGGGTTGTAGAGATGGCCCCGAGTCCCCACCTCACACTTCCTCTCTCATCTCTGTTGCTGTGTCATTGCTAGTATGACAACAGACAGGGAGACGTTCTACTTCACAGGTTGGCATCACCTTAAATCTATTACATCTGCAACGACCCTATTACCAAATAAGGTCACAGTCTCAGACGCAATATGTATGTGAGGTAGAGGGAGCGTGTCACCTAGTAGCAGGCAGTCTGTTTGCCTTCCCTCTACTTCTGAGACTCTGAAGACACTGTCCCAAATACTACCACGTTTGAATCAAGCACTACATGTCCTGAATCTTTGCCCTCTACATGAAAAGAAAAATTAATTTCCATATTCAATGGGTACCAAATTCTGAAAGGTTCTAAGTGCTATGCGTTCACATGAGGCTATAAAGGAGTGTATCTGTAAACGGTGGCTGGGTTAATTAGCCAGGGTTAATTAATGTTTACTGCACTGGGAAGATGAAAAGACGTGTATAAATACACAGTAATGTGGATCATTTTTCAATTTATTGTTGACGTTTACAGTGCGCACAGACAAGGACTGCATAAAGCACATGCAGTTTTCAGAGGGATACTGGTGTGCTCTGGTAATTATGAGGCACGAACTTCTAAGTGAATTAATTACATGTTACTGAAGATGATCACACTTTCATAGTGTTTATTTAGAGGCAGGCTCTTGGTTCAAGTTGAACTATTTTGGGAGCTGGGTGAGGTGAGGAGAGGCTAACTGTGTGGGCATGAAAACGGTATTTTAAGGTAACCTTTTCAAAAATAAATGATTCTAGAATTGCATATTTTCAGCAGAGCCCAAAGAATCTTAGGTGGTCTTGTACTAGAGCTGGGAAATATAGAAATTAGAAGCAGTTTGGAGAGATTGGAATATAATCTCCCAAGAACTGAGCAGGATCCCTCAGTGTTGGGAGTTAGGAGTGGATTCCAGAACATCCCATGCCTGGAATGCCTGAATCCATGGATGCTCAAGTTCCTTATATAGATTGACAGTTTGTATTTGCATAGATTGACAGTTTGTATTTGCATAGAAGCTATGTGCATCTTCTTGTGTACCATAAGTCACTTCTATACTGCTCATAATACCGAACCCAGTGCAAATGCTCTCTCAACAGTCATTACCCTAACGTGTTTTGAAAATGCAAGATAAAAATCCCTGTTTTGTTCTAAGGACTGGAGAGATGGCTATAGTGGGGAAAGTGCTTGCTATGGAAGCATGAGGATGTGAGTTCAGTCCCCCAGCTCCATGTAAGAAGCTGGAATGACAGCACGCATCTATAATCCCAGCCCAGGGAGGACGGAGACGGGGGCCATGATGCTCCAGGTTCAGCAGAGACCAAAAACCATGGAGAGGTGACTGAGAAGGAAGATATCCTTAGCACTCTGTTGGGGGGGGAGTTCTTTCCTATGAGCTTTGACTTCTGTTATTGCACAGAGATTGAGTTAGTTATTTCTGACACTGATCTGTGTAGTAGGAGGCCACTTGTTCATTTCCTGGCCACCCAGACTCCCAAAATAACAACACAGAAACTGTATTAATTAAATCACTGCTTGGCCTATTAGCTCTAACTTCTTATTGACTAAGGTTTTACATCTTAATTTAACCCATTTCCATTATTTTATATTTTATCACGAGGCTTGTGGCCTACCGGCAAGGTTCCAGCATATCTGTCTCCAGCGGCTCCATGACTTCTCTCTGACTCCGCCTTCCTTCTCCCAGCATTCAGTTTAGTTTTCCCTGCCTACCTCTGTTCTGCCCTGCTTTGCTACAGGCTCAAAGCAGTTTCTCCATTAACCAATGGTATTCACAGCATACAGAGGGGAATCCCACATCAGGTCTGGAAGATGATAAGATTGTTTGCCAGGTGAATAACTAAATTCCTTAATTAATTAAAGGATGAGTGGATGAGCTCACAATTAAGATTAAGTAGTTAGAGAGTCCTTGTTCTGGAATACAAGCCTGAATGCTTTCCACTGCTCACTTCTGTGCCCCACAGATGCCTTATAGGAGACAGACATATCCCATCCCCTGCCAGACCCTTAATGCCATTTCCAGGCTTGGTCTCTGTCTTACTTTTCTGCTTCCTGTGATAAGATACCTTGACCAGAGCAGCTTAAGGGAGAAAGGGCTTGTCTTGGCTTGCAGTTCAAGGGCACAGTCCATCAAGTCAAGGTGGTCAAGACACCTTGAGGCAGCCGGTCACATCACATACACAGTAAGGAAGCAGCTCCTGATGAGTGCTCAGGTTAAGGGCAGTGACTCCCTGGCAGCGGAGGGCTGAGCCCAGAGAATGATGCTCTCCACAGTTAGGGTAGGCATACTTCCCTCCATTAACCTGTCCCTCAGAGGCATGCCTAGAAACCAGCCTAATCTAAATAATCCCTCTCCAGTGCACCTGGAGGCTGGTCTCCTAGGTGATTCCCAGTCCTATTGCACAGTCTCCCTGGGCACTGTTAAGGGAAACTGAGTGAGTTACTGCAGGAGAGAAAGGGCCATTGCCATAGCTAGGATTGCTCGCTGGAAAGCAAGATTGTGTTGAAGACAAGCAGGCCAGTGTACAGAAGAATATAAAGGATGTGTTTAGGGTTCTTAAATATGCATAAATTACCACTTCAAATGAGCTGTCATGCATACAGAGATGTTTTGTGTGTGGAGAAAGCAGCCCGTCCTCCATTGTGATGGTGTGTGTATTTAGGCACATTTTCCGCATTGGCCGCCTAATTGTCAGCCTATCTCTGAGTCTCTCTCCATGAAATGTCTTTTGATGCTGAAATCTTCCTTTCTATCACAGGCTTCCCAGTTTTGCTGAGCCATTCTTTTCATCCTCCTGAGGGTAGCAGTCTGTCAGTCACTCGTCAACTGGAATCCATTCTCCTGAGCTCTCTTCCCAGCATAGTCTTGTGGTTCCTATTCTGTTCATATGCCGCGTTCTTATGCAGGTCAGGCAGAGTTCTCTTTCAAGTTTGAGGAAGAACCCTTGTGAGATGGGGCCACTGGGTAGCTACATTTGTGTAAGGCACACAAGGACACAGCTATAAGGGACAATAATCACAGAGAGCACAGTGAGAGTGCCTAGTGAAGATTTGTCTGTAGCTGCACAGCTATGACAGCAGGGCTGTGACCACTGCAGCGCGGTCTCCCTTCTCCTTCAGTGTCTTGTGTGTCTGAGGATGCACACTGCAGCTGAGTCACTCCTGGGCTGTGGATAGGACTCGCTCACCTCAAAGAAACCCTCATGGAGACATGCAAGGGCCTGGTGTTCTCTGGAAGTAAAGAGGATGACTTTCTCCCTAGCCACTTGTCTCAGAGCTCAGGTGGAGAGGAGAGAACCCCAGGGACTGATGCCCGGAACACCCTCCAGAAGCAGAGAAGGAAGCAGGAGACTCTGGGCTCAGTAGTCTGACAGTCTGACTCTGGAACGTACAAGGAGAGTGAGAACTGTCATTTGAGTTTTTTCGTACCTTAGTCTACTTTCTTGTCCCCACTGAAAATTCATTTTTCAGAATAATAGGTGACGCTGCTGTAAATATACTAATCTTTCATTTTGCGATGATTACCAAGTATGCCAAAGAATGCTGAAATATACTGAAAATTAAGTGCTACTTCCTCATGAGTTCATCTTTGTGTGTCCTGGAGCCTAATAAACCTGTGCTACAAGTAATGCCTCAGTAACCTCAAAATTACATTCTCTTCGGCCACAGTCATAAAAATTAAATAAGAAAATGAGAATGGAGGAATAGCTAAAAGAATCTGCTTGTAAAGGATGAAAACATTTAAAATGTAAGGCAGAGCTAATTGCTCTCGTTCCTTTTTCCTTTATTATTTGCACCAAATGAAATGTTGCTGTTATGCTTCCTTCCTGCAAGACTCTGGCAGAGCCACAGTGAAGTCACAATCTCTGAAAATATGTTTTTGTCACAGAGGTCAAGCTTCTGTAATGGCATTGAGGGAATTGCACAGAATAATTACACCGAAGTGCCTTCAGCTTAGCCCTAAACAGTACACATCCCTCAAATACCCAAGGCATCTGGTATTTCCCCTAGAATGTGAAGAAACAGCCATTTCTTGACTGTTGTATAAAAGAATTGTCCTATGATAGTTACTATGTGAAAATCACATATGTTGGGATTTGTTTGTAGAAACTGCATGCATCTGTTTGTGTTAAGAGCCAAACCATGCCGTTTCACAAGAAACCGACCAGAGGAAGACACATACCTTGATAAAGATTGAAACCTATGAGATAATGGCTTCCTACACAGCCCAGGTTGGCCTTGAACTCTTACCTTGGGAGCTCCCACCTCCCAAGTGCTCGACACACAGGTATGTGTGTGACCATACCTGGAAAAATATTTTTAAGTAAGTTAAACATATTATGGCCCTTTAGAGCTGGAGTTTTTTCTATCATTCATTTTTAAAGCCCGTACATTCGTGTGTTATATATAAGAATTAGAACTTCAGCCCACAAACTTTCTTTCAAGACCATGACTATAGTATGTAAACTCTACAGTCAGCTCCTCAGGTTGCTAACATCCCAGGAGGATTAAGACCCCCTAAAGTGGTTGGAAATAAGATCAGGACCTTGGCACAAGTTCCTTAAATAAATGTGGAAAAGGAAGCTTTTTAATCCCCTTTCCAAGGCCAAGGAGCCTGGCTGTGTTTTCATCTTGATTTCTGACTAATAGAACTGAGCTGTTTGATGTAGGAGTTTGAAAGCCACAAGGAAACTTGTCTTCAAGGGAAAGGCACTTCTTCTGAAACTTCCATCTAGACCAGACGATGGTATTTCGAAAAGGAATAGTTTAAAAGTGACGTACAGCCTTGTGTGACTCCTCTCTAGGCACAGTTCCGTGCCGTGGACCCAACATTCCCTGATGAATTCTCTGTGGCTAAGAAACTTCTAAACAAAAATAAACCCCAATTTAGACATGAGTCTATCACCTGTCATTGCATCTTTACCTCAAGAATCTCTTGAACCACAACATTGACCTCTTCTGCCGTAGTTTCTTCTTTTTTTGTGGGGAAAGACAATAATAATTAAATCTATCCCTTTCCAAATAACATGGAAATTTTCTTGGACTGATGAGAAGATCACGTTAGGAACTGGGTTCCTAAAGGTTGCTAATATAATATTAGTTCTGTCACTTAACATCTATCCACCTATCTCTATATCTATTGATTTATTATTTGTGTTGAGACATAATCTCACTCCATCCCTAATGCTGTCTTGGAACTCACTATATAACCAGATTGGCGTCGAACTTAAGATCCTCCAACTTTAGCCTTCCAAAGAGCTAGTATTACAGGCATGTGCTAGCATGCCTCACTTGTTCATTTTAAACCTTCTCAGAATGGATGTTTGTGCATTCTTTTCTCAACGGGGGTTGCTATGGTTACCCAATGAGCCAGTGAGTGGTCATAAAGGCCACAGACATAGACAGTGTCAAGAAGATAGTGTCTTTTTTCTCGGGTGTTTTGGCAGAGCTCAAGTGTCACGGCATTGAAGATAGCTATGGTTTGTCCATCATCAGAGCGTCACAATCTCATGCAGTAATCACAGAAAGACACCACAGGGTCCCCCAAGGCATCACCCATACCAACTGCTGCTCCACGGAGCCAAGCTAAACCAAGCCAGGCTGGTCTGCAAAGTGTCCTCAGTGCAGGAATAGTCCTCCTTTCTGGGAGGAGCCAGGAATGAAGTGTGGCCTGGTGCCTTCTTCTGTGCGCGTTCTTATTCTGAGACTGCAAAACACAGCCTGCTTCCCTCAAACTTCCCTGGACTGCCCCTTCCTGCACAATAAATGATTAGGCAAAGAAAGAAGTCATGGCTGTTCTTAGTTTTCTGGGGCATCCTGGTGCAGAAATGTGGCCGAGAATGTCAGTTTAAAGGAGCCGAGTGCTGGGTTTGAAGAGAAAGACTCTCTAAGATGTTCTGGAGTGCACGACTTTCGGCGATAGTGCTTCTTAGCTGTGCTTTGCTTTCACATTCTGTTTTGCAGACTGCTCTGTCTTTTGTGAAGGGAACTGGGGCCACTGTGTAGTAATGCTTGTATATGGCTGTGGCTCTGGCCCCCTCAGACAGCACCACAACTGACCGTCACTTGGGAGTCCTCTCAATGTGCAGAATTTTTTCCTTATATCTGGGGGGTGTGGAAGAGGAACTAGGACTGTGTATTTTTTCCTTTCCCCTTTGAGATAAAATCTTGCTATGTAACTCAAGAGATCCTCAAGCTTGCAGTATACCCTAGATAAGCTTTATACTTGGAGCCCCATCTCAGTGCTGAGATTATAAGCATGGGTTGCAACACATGCCATAATTCTGTGTTTCCAACAAGATCCCCGAACACACCTAAGGAGCTTGAGCTTACACAACAGGACTGTCACCCAATCACCTGGAATCTTATGGATAAAGAATGGGGCTTTAAGGAATTTCGGAGGCTACAAAGACATTAATGACAGCATCACAGTAACAGGCTGAGCCAAGAGTCAGATATACCCAAGCTCTGGTTGGAAAATTAAATCTGGTCTCATAGTTCTGGTGTGGGCAAGATGCCTAGAATGGCTGATTTATAGAGGAGCCTCTTGATGGGGAGAAATTACAACCCGTTCACAGAAACTTCCAGTGCACCTGGAGGCAGAGGGCGGGGCCCAGTGTGGTGTACAGAGCAGATGGATAAGTAGCTATATACATGGTGAATATTGGTTATAGGAGAACCCCATTCCACAAAGTTAAGAAGAAATTCCCATTTTTGATAGAGGTTGGAAGTTAGTGGGGGATTTTTTTCACTAGGATTCAAAGACTCAAAATAGAAAGGTTATAGTATCAGTAAAGGTTCAGTCCTGAAGAAAAGGGTGCCAAGGCTGAGGACTCAGTTGTTTAGTGGTCTCCCATCTAGGCCGTTAGTGGCCTTGTTTGTCAGGGCTAAAGGCTGAGAAAACCTCCTCATCTCTGAAGAAAAACCAATCCTCCCAAGTGTGTCCAGTGTACGGAAGGCAGCAATCAGTAATTAATTAAAAGTAATTGTGAAGCTTGTAGAGAGAGAGAGAGAGCCAGTTGACTCAGTGTCTGAATTTTATTTTCTGAAAGCCTACATGGTAGCCCTTAAATGTTTGTAAGATATGTTGCTGATAGGTCATTTAATAGTTACAAGGAGACTAGAGTTCATGTATTCCCTCCTCCCGCAGACCTTTTATTCATGAGGCAGTTTCCCTAAACAATGAGTAGTCGTGGCCATCTTTTGGCGTCTACAAAACCAAGCTTTAAGGTTTTAGGTCATTTGAAGATGAAATCACTGTGAGTCTTGAATCTTTTGATGCTGCTTTCTTTGAAATATCTTGAATGTTTTCCACAATAGCTAGTGGTGGTATCCCTGCCCCGCCCCCCACTCCTCTCCCTTGCTCTGCCCCGCCTTCCTGTTTACTTTAAGTTTGCCTACATGTATCATCAAAGCATTTTTGAAAGAGAAAAGTTATGGGATTCACTGTATGTTTGTGTTTGAATTTAAATCCATTGCTTAAACTGTAAGTGAAATACTGCCAATCAGTGGGCTCAATTACATATTCATGCTTTAATCTGCAGAACTCAAGTGTCTGGGCATTAGAGTAGATACTTCACTGCAGAAGTAACTGATGCAATTTTGGGCAATAACAAGAAGCTCTCTAGAAGAATGGGAAAGGACTCTCGGGAAAATGAATGTGATCTCTCACCTTGATATAGCCATTAGCAAGCTTAGACATCAAAGCTTCGGCAATCCTCAATACAGGCCATCAAAGCATTCTAATAAAACAGTGAATTAATTCAGATAAAAGGATAATCCGTCAGAACCACCAGCACAGTAGAAGATGGCTTCTGGTGGTGTAGCCTCACCACAGAGCCAAAGCTCAAAATGGGCAGTGAGACAGTCACATTGGTCCCTGCCCTGTTGGTCACAAGCACAATTGCCCAGTGCCAGTGCATTTGCCAATGGTAAAGTCCGGAGCCCTTAGTCACAGAGCAGTCTGGCTGTCTTGAACGTTTTATGATCACAAAGTAGAGCCCTACAGTGGTAATGATAATTCTGTTGAATTTATCCAGCTCCCTGCCCTCAAGACCATACTGAGTTCCTTGTTCCAAATGACATAGCCAGAAGTAGTTATTTCTAAATTTCCTGTGTTACATAAAGATAATAATAAGGATTTCCACTACTTTATGCACAAAGGCCAAGTGCTTTTTTTTCTCAATTAAAAATGTCACTTTTTTTAAAATATTTCAACTTTTCACTGGAGTTTCCTAATGGGTTTCTGCTTGTTTGTTTGTTCTGAGGGGATATAGCTTTGTGTGTCTCAATGTTTTGCTTGATATATGTATTCACACCACGTGCCTGGTACCTGTGGAGTTCAGATCCCTAGAATTGGAGGTGTAGATGGTTATGAATAATATGGGTGCTGGGAATTGAATTCAGGTCCTGTGCAAAAGCAGCCAGTGCTCCTAACCATGAATTTTGTGAAAGCCAGGGGTGTTCACAGCAGTGTTGCTCCTTGTCTTGGGCCCATCTGGAAGAAATATCTTGCCATCTGCTCAAAAGATAAATGAGAAAAGGTTGCTGCAGTTATCTCTGCCTTAAATTCCCAGGACCCTGTGCACACATGTATCCACGTGGAAGACTCCCTATTATGAGTGCTGCCTTTTCACTGCCAGGAGCAAGGTGGAGTTTCCTCTCTCTCCAGCTACTCTGCTCTGAGAAATACCTGTTGGAGTGAGGGTGGGGGGCAGTGCCCACTCTGTAGGGTTAATGTGGTTGTGAGTCAGCCTTATCCGATGGAAGGCATTCCTGCTTATGTTTGATTTACTCTGCAAACAAGCAGTGCATTGATGATAACCCACGCCGTTCAATACCACAGCTCGAGAGGTGTGATATAGACAGGAAGAAGTTGTAAAGCCACATGAAGATATGCAGGGGGCTAGGAACTCTAAAGACTCCAGCATCTTGGATTGATTCAGTACAAATGAGGACCCATTGACTTTGGAGTGGGGGGGTATCTGGAAAAGGTATAGGGAAGATGGTCAAATGGCATTGAGTAAGGAGAACAGCAGTTAGTTTGTGCTGCTTTAACAATACCTGAACTGGATGTGGTGGTCCATGCCTGAAGTCTCCAAATTTGGGGGGTGGGGGATCTTGAGTTCAAGGTTATATTCTCATCTACATAGAGTTTGAAACCATCCTGGACTACACAAGACTCTTGTCTTACACTAAAACAATAACAACAACAATAAAAACCAACCGTCAGTATCTGTGCCTGGGTAGTTTATAAAAAAAAATTATTTCTTCTGGTTCTAAACACAAGACTGAGAAGATTCTGGAAGGTTCAGGGTCTAGTAGAAATTAACCTTTTACTATTCAACGTGGAGACTTGGGCTGTGCCTTCCAGAGAGAACAAGCCCTACTCCATTCATAGCAGTGAGTTCCTTCACTTCCTCATATCCCCAACCCCCACAGCCCCATGTACTGTTACTTCAGTGGGGAATAAGCTCCAATACATGAATTCTGCAGGACAAGTCTTCAGCTACAATTACCAAGGCAAAAGTGTTATTCTTTTTGCCAGCATCAGATCATAACAAAAAAGTGATTGGGGAGGCCACAGAAAAGGGGGTGAATAAAGGACTTCAGAATTGGAGTTCAAATGTCATCAAGAGTGTTAAGTCACGGATGAGAGTTTGAGACTTTGTGTGCACTAAATGTGGAATGGGAGGCAGGAGGGAGAAGAGGAGAACCAAGTTCATAGACCCGGGGGTGGGGGAGGAGGGGCAAGGTAATATATACCCTCCAAATTCTTGGAATATGTAGAATGAGAGGAAAAACTCAGGCATGAGGAAATAGCATTTCAGTTCTGTCTACACATAGGAGATGTTTACACTTTCAAGCATAGATAGTGTTTTCACAGAGGAAAGTAGTAGAAAGATATACAAGAAGAAAATCTTAAGGACACTGGGGGTTCTCTTTCTCTTTCCTTCTCCCTCCCTTCTCTACCCCTTCGCTTTCCTTAAGAGGCAAACTTATTCCGAGGCATTATGGAGAAACAGCAAGTCACTGAAAAAGTTCCAAGTTCAGGCAGTGAGTGATGGCAAAGGCCTAGAGACGGTGAGCAGCCAAGAGCCCCCTCCTAGCTGGTGATGCTCCCTTAGAGCAGACATGTAGGCACCGATAATTATTCCAGACTGTCTTGGCTTCAGATTGATAAGTCAAAGCATAAGATTTATAGAAAAGAAATGCCCATTTAATTTATAAAATCAGACTTTGGCTACATTATTGGCTACTACCTGTGACTTGGTAAGACGTGAAAAAGTCTAGAGGAAATCTAATGAGGGCTTTTTATCTGTGTGGGAAAGGTCATTGCAAGCATCAAATATTGAATTTTAGATTAGTACCACACTGAGTAGGTATATATTATAACTCAAATTAGACTTCAAAAGGACTAATTTGCTTGGGATTCTATCATTTAAAATAATCTCTTGTAATAAAACTGACTTTACAGGAAGATATTAATCACATACTTTACTGCTATCCCTTCAAATTGTTTTAATGGGTACATTTGAACAGAATTTTAATTTTTCCAGTAAATTGACTTTTTTGTCAACTTAAAAGAGAATTTAAAGGATGATAATAAAATGTAACAAGTCAAATTTAAATCCAGATTTTTCTTCACCATTGGTATTAAGTAGTGATTGGCGTCAAATATATCATTCAGTAAACTCTAGACCCAGGTATGACTGAGTAATGGCAGACTTAAGTTAACCAAATATTAATACCATATGTGATCTAGAGGCCTCTTTTTTTTTCTAATTATAAAGAAAGGATCAGGTGATCTTTTTGTAAGCTAAAAGAATCACAAATCTTCTGTTTCAGGGGGTGTTTTTTGTTGTTGGTTTATTTGGGTTTTTGTTTTTTGTAGCAGCTACACTCAGCACAAAGTTATGTTCTATTTTCCTCCCCCCCCCCATAAACTTTATATAAACGGTGAAAGGTGTGATGGGAGGAGTCAGACTTTGGATAAGTCAGCGATATTCCATAAGGTTGATTCCTCCCCCACCCCGCTCAGTTTTTAAGGTGAGGCATTGCCAAGGGAATCCCCTGGAAGACAGACACTGCAGACAAGAAGGGCATCCCCTGGACGATAGACACTCCAGACAAGAAGGGCAGGAGCTTTCAGCTCAGGCCACACGTGTGATGCTCAGAGGCAGAGATGGGAGATTCACCCAGAGAATTAGCAAGGCTCCGTATCTGCAGGCCTATACCTTGAAGGACAACATGTGTGTTTTTATTCCTAGTTTTCGGGGAAGGCAGGTATTTCCAAAGCAAAGGGTCATGCCTGAATTGAGCAGGTTGCCCATCTATAATACTTCCCCCCACCCCTCCACTTGTTCACATAGATGGGGATAAAGGACAGTTCTTGCTTCAGGGACTGTACCTTGCCCAGCTTCTGTGCTTCGTGTTAGCTCTCCATGATATGGATTCCTTCATGATCATTGGATCCGTGGGGAGTCTATGGAAAGGAAGGGGCCGTTGGCTGTCAAGGTCTTCACCTCTGGAGGAGTGAAGCAGAAGCAGGATAACAACCACCCACTGCCATTCTCCATGGAGTCAAACCCTACCTGGACAATTGCTAGCTCTAACTTGTGTGTTAGGTAGTGCCAAATGACAACCTGTCACACATGCATATCATATAGTCAGTAGGGATTGCTGCTGCAGCTCTGTGACCATACATTAACCAAGGACACAACTGGTTTTGTTCAGATGAGCTGCTTCAGAAAGAGCAGAACTACTCCGATGATGTCTTGGCCAACATGATCAGCGAACCCAGAATCAGTTACGGAAACGATGCTCTCATGCCATCTTTGACTGAAACAAAAACCACCGTGGAGCTTC
The DNA here is from genome assembly GCA_004026605.1 of Ondatra zibethicus. Classification (NCBI taxonomy): domain Eukaryota; kingdom Metazoa; phylum Chordata; class Mammalia; order Rodentia; family Cricetidae; genus Ondatra; species Ondatra zibethicus. Next base: position 210,723 of record PVIU01000212.1, on the reverse strand, counting down.
TTCCTGTGAATGGGGAGTTCAGCCTGGATGACCTCCAGCCATGGCATCCTTTCGGGGTGGACTCCGTGCCAGCCAATACAGAAAATGAAGGTAAGAGTCCCTTCTTGGAGCCAAAAGCCTTCTGGTGTGTGCCCTTGTGCTTGTTATTGGAATGACAGCAATCAAGACAGACATTTGCCATCTGCATACACACATGTGGGCCCACACCTATACACGCCTGTACACATACACAAAAAGTAATAACTACACTAAGTTGTTACTATGTAGCTATTAAAATAATATATCTAGTACATAAAGATGATTTTGGATTATTCTTTAATTTTTAATACTGCAAAGTAATTAAGCTGGTATTTAGTAGCACAGATGGTCCTATTTTTATCTTCCCTTTCTCTTGGTAGATTTACATACATAGTGACACACATCTACCAGCTGCCCAAGATCAGCCTGTGCAACATAGGGAAACCGAACCCCAAGATAAAAGTACGTAATAAAACACATAGGATATGCCACATATTGCTGTGTGTGAGAGAGAGGCAGAGAGACAGCCTTGGACTCCCAGAAATCCACCTGCCTCTGCCTCCCATGTGCTAGAATTTGAGAATTTTTAAATTCTCAAGAAAGAATTTTTAAAAATTACTCTCACCGAGAAGTTTACTGCTTCCATGAAACCATGATCTTTGACTTGTGGCTATCAGAATGCCCACCTTTAATGAACAGGTGATCAAATGAAGGGCACACACTGTGAATATCAGAGAGCTTTGACAGGGCCTGTATAATGAAGTAGACAGTCACTGAGAAAATCTCCCTTGGCTATTGATTTTTGCATGAAGGTTCAGATTACACTAAATGCAGAAATAGACAACCAGGAAGCTTGCTTCGGAATTAAACGGTTTCTTGCTAAGCAATTTCAATGCAAGGCAGCTGTTAAAATTATGGAACCGATGCTAAATGTTTCTTCCTACCAAAGTTCAAGGAATTAAGTTTTTCTCAATCAAAGAATTTGCACACCTAGGTGATGTAACTTTTCCATGGGAACTTTGGCAAAAATACCTGTTTAGGAAACAGCATCTTGTAGTTTGCCATTTTTCCGTATTCAGTACTAATTGCATGCACACAAACACCTTGATTTCTTGAAACTAAGAATGTTTTCCAAGAAGACAGCAGGATTTTGCGTGTGACTTTCCTCAGTGTAAAAACACTGAGCAAGTTAGTGGAGGTTTTGTTTGTTTGGATTTTGGTTCATTTGTTTGATTTTTGTTTCCGGGCTTTTGTTTGTTTGTTTTTGAGACAGGTTCTCTGTATGTAGCTCTGGCTGTCCTGGAACTCACTCTGTAGGCCAGGTTGGCTTGAGCTTGCAGAGATCCTCCTGCCTCTGCCTCAGGAGCTCCTGGTGAGCAAGTAGTTTTAAAAGACAGGCTGTAGAATTCCTTGTGTATTTTTTTTTCACAGTATAACAACCTAATCTCAAGAATAAAAGGCAGCTTAGAAATATAATCAGACTAGATACTATCAGATACGACACCAGTGTTATTTATCATGTATAAGTAATTGACTTTCCCATTTCTTAACGTTATCCTAACAAAACAAGAAAATAAGTCATTTGACTTTCAAAGACCTGGGTAACTTCCCTATACGTGGTGTTATATAAGTAGATACACTTGGGGCCTTAAAAGTCATTGTTGCCCGTGTGTAAACTCTGAGGGGGTGTATGTGTGTATGAAAATGTACAGTCTTGCTTTATAAGCTCAGTGCACACTGGATTGTCTCTTTCCTTAATAGTGATAGCATACACTGTGACTTGAGCCTTACGAAACAACGTGCATATGTGTAGACACGCCACACATGCACACGCGCAGAGAGAGAGTATTGCCAAGATGTTCATGCAAGGCCTTATTTAGGTGCCTCTAGATGTATACCCAACATTCAGTGCTATATTGCCTACGTTTCATCTAATGCAGACGTCCTTGTTAAAGATCTGCTATTGGGGCTGGGGAGATATCTTAGTGAACAGTTTTGCCTTGTGAGCATGAGGACCTGTGTTCAATCCCGGTACCAAAGTAAAAAGCTAGGCATGGTGGCTCTGAGAAGGTTCGGAGAAGTCGATCCCTGAAGCATAGTGACAGGTCAGCCGAGCCTACTTGGTACGGTCTTGGCCAATAGGAGATCCTGTCATAAAATTCAAAGTGGATGGCTTCTGAAAAATGACACCTAGGGTTGATCTCCGGCCTCCACACATGTGTGCAAGTGTGTGGACATGTATGTACACGCACACACACATGTACACTCCTGCTAATGGTTAACAGCAGGATCTCATACACCAGAAACAGGAGAGGTTGGGAATATAGTTAATAATGCAAGGGCTCATCCACCACATGCGAGGCCATCTATTCCATCGGCAGCAGCACCAGCTTAAAGTAATGTCCCAGGAGACAATAGTCCTTATGTCCTCCCGAGTCTTGAGGTATGAGTCTCGTCTTTAGGGTCCCAATGCCTCACTCGAGCAGATATTTTCAAAAGCCTTTCCAACAATTAATGCATTCTTGGTTTATTTGGTTTTGTTTGATAGTCTAAGGGGTGAACCCAGGAATCGTACAGGCTAAGTATGTGTCCTACTATAGACCTTAAACTCCCAGCCCACAACGGTTCATCTTCAAATCAAACAAACCTGCAGGGTCTTCCTGGGAAAACAGTGTTGCAAATAACGCATAGAAATAACACAATCTTCGCTCTATTTACCCAGTGGCACCCGTTCAGAGCTGCAGGGGCTGGGGTGGGATGGCTCAGTGGGTAGCAACACTTGCTCTGCAAACTGAGGTCCTGGGTTTGAATCTCCAGCACTCATATAAGAATCCAATCATGGAAGCATCTGTGTATCACTCCATCACTGGGGACAGACGCAAGTGGATCCCAAGGGGTCATTGGCCAGCCAACCTACATGAAACCGCGAGCTTCAGGCTCAGCGAGAGGCCCTGTCTCAAGGCAACAAAGCAGAAGGTGCTAGAGGAAGATGTGCTAAGGCACATCCTGCTCTGGCCTCTGATGGACAAGCACAGGTGCCCACCCTTGCACATTCGTGTGTGTGCACCACTCATAACATGCACATACCATACACGTAAAAAAAAACTATGCAGAAATGCCATATTCATAAATAAAACTGGAATGGATTCTGGATTCACATTATTGTAAACCCCTTACATCCAGTGGGAAATTACAAAACCATGTAGATTGTGGGTTGCTGTGATGACCCTATGTACAGAGTTCAGTGTTCTGGATCCTCTCCCACCAAATGACAGTAGTGCCTCTCTTTCCTTAGGCTAGGGTCTAAACACATTCCCTTGGGCTGGTAGCCAGTTGTAATGACCAGGTTTGAGATTCCACTGCAGCTCTGGTGTGTGCCAGTGCCCACATTTCTGAGCCTCTCCACCTATTTTCCAGTCTGAGATCATTTGTATCTTCATCCCTTGCTTAAAGGTAGTACAAGAGCATTAAGTGGGGTAACATGGAACAGCTCTTAGAAAAGTGCCTAGAACACACTAAAGAAATGACCTTTGATGGGATCGGGATCTTGTGAGGAAGGTTTTGTCATTCTTTGTCCCCATGGCTCACCGTGAGCCTAAACACTACGTCCTTCAAATTAATAAGTATATAAAGGAGTATAATACTATACCCCTGCTGCTCCGATCCCTCAGAAATGTGTCCCCTGTTCTCCCTGCCTCTCTTTCACATGTGCACACACCCTGAGCCGCTAAAAATACATACAGTTCTCAAAGGGTTTCCTCTCATTATCCTTGACGCCTTTATCGTCATTGCTTCAAATGCTTACCAGAAAAGTGTTGTTTGTCTCAACAAAAATAATCAAGATCAGTGGATGCCTGGTCGTTTATTTTACCCGAAGCAAAGAGAGCTGAAGGGGTGAATGACTATGATGAAGCAGTGCTTTCAGGACACAGCAGGGCAGTTAGTTGCACAGATGAAGTCAGCAGTTGAAAGGGTGCTTATGAACCTGCACAGAATCTGGCCAGGATAAATCCCCGGAGCGAGGAGGTGATTGTGATGTCCCACCCCTAGCTGAGGACATTGGCAACTGATGGCTGGGAAGAGACAGGCAATCGGTTCTCTTCAAAGATGTGGCCCAAGGTTCAGTAGCTGTTTCTCCATCAATATGTACGTTAGCAGTGCTGAGTGAAATCCATGGGTGGGAAAAAATAAAGAACACTTGAAATTGGGGGGGAATCGTGGAAGAGGGATGGAGGAGGAATTGGAGTTGATCGAAGCACACTGTATGTATGAACAAAATTCTCAAATCACTAAAAATAAACAAGTAGACAGCAAACAATTTTCATATCATAAATAATATCCTAAAATTACATTTTCCATATCAGGAAAATTTATCAGAATTATGTTCTTACCCAGGTTTAATGAATAGCACTTAGAGTACTGTCTTTTAGGTTTTTATATACACTAGTAAATTTTCATCATTGCCACAGTAATTGTGCATCATTATGAGCCCACCGTCTCTATATCCTGCCTTTATGCTGCAGACACAGTCCTTTCCCTGAGTCAAAGGCACATTTTCTAAGGTGTGGCTGTCAGAGTGAGTGTACGGTCGTGCCAGCAACTGCTGCGCCATTAAGCCCCTCTCATCAAGACGGTTAGAAAGGTAGACTCCCTTCAGCTAACCCCATTTTATAGGGGTCGTAAAATCACAGTACATATTCGTGATGGGAAATGAGCTATAGGGGAACTGTAGATGCCATTGTTGAAATAACCAGACATTCAATAAATGTCGTCTTATAGTGTGAGAACTTTCCGAAGTAGATTTTTACAACTATTGGTCCTTACTGCACTAGAAAGACGGATGTTATTATTTTCATTTTTCCATAAGAGGAAGCAGCCTTTTGTGGCTGTTTACCCAGTCACCCACTTTGAGCGGGGCCTGGATTTCATCACTCCCCTCCCCCTTCTTTCTATCTACCACGTTGTCAGTCTCAGCATGGGCAAAGTCAGAACCACTTCCGCCTCTTGATGTATCCGAGTCTCTTAATGAGCCCAGAGATATGATTTGCTCATATTATTTAGACAGCTCACTGTCCGTCCGTTCCCTGCCACTATTCTTGCCAGCGTGTGCCATTCAGGACGGATTTGGGTTTGTGGTCTCCACTGGTTGCTTGGCCTGAGAGCCTCTGGAAGCTGAACAGTTGAAACTGCTGCTCCCAGGGCCTCCTGAACCTCACCTTGGCTTCCCTCCACTCCTGTGCTCACATTTCTCTCTTGTTTTCACACTGGCCAATCCTGACCCAGGGGACTTCCTCCTCCCTTGAATTCTTCTGCCCTTTAGCCACTTGTTAATCCTAAAGGTTTGATTGCCCTCTCCCTTCCCTGTTTCTTCAAAGACAGGTGTCAGCTCAGGGAAGTACTTTCTAATAATGCACAGCACACTGGGAATGCCAAGTGGTGCAGAACCATGGTCAGGGAATTGCTGTACCTCCGCCGTTGTTTTCTTTGGATCAGTCCCAGGATGCATACAAAGGAATAATTGTGACTCTCAGCCAATATGAAAGGAAACTGTCTCATTTCACACAATTCAGCTGAATGTCATCTGTGCAGAAGAAACCTCCTGCCCTTTCTACAGAGAGACAGTGAGACCCTGTGGGTTACCTCTCCTAACCTCAGCCTAACAAGGAATTTGCCTCACTAAATGGCACATTGTGTGGTGAGGCTTTGCTCTCCTGGTAAAGTCATATTTGCATTTCCTCTGGTCATCAAATAATCCTTTTGTAGTTAATTAACTGGAAGAGAAGGTAAGCTTGGACAGTTGTAGAAGGAGATATCTTTAATGTTTACTGCTGGGCTGGGTATAATCTAATTTTTTTCTAATCAAAAGCCAGGAAACTATCTCTAACCCTAGCGCAGAGGAAATTCCACCCTCCCCAGCCTTCTTCTGTGATGCTGGTGTACATCCTGGGGAGTGCTTTTATGAACAAACCAAGGAAGCGCATTGGCAAGCTGGCAGTGCTAAGCCTTTTGAAGTGGTACCCCTCCCATCCTTGATGCGCAGGATTAACCCACGAAGGTTCTTTTTCCAGCTGCTCCTTTTCACACCTTGTTTACTGCATGTGCTTTATCCTGCTTTGTGTTCAGAAGCCACAACTTTAACCATCTTGATTTGTCTTGTTTGCTCTCTGTCTCTTGCTTCCGGCACCAGTCGAACCTGTCGACGCCCGCCCCGCTGCCGACCGAGGACTGACCACTCGACCAGGTACCTCCTCTCCGCTCAGCACCTCAGCAAACATGCCTCTCAGGGTTGCTCATGTTGCAGAATGGAATTTAAAACGACTATAGGCACCAAACTTGATTTCAAATTCTTTGCTTCTGCTAATGCTTCACTTCACAAGTTCCTACGTGATCTACTATTTTGTTTCTGAGCTTTCCTTTCGAAACTCAAAGCAAGTTTTTTCAAATATGGTGTTCTCTCTCTTGATTTCTTTCTTTTTAATAAATGGGGATATGATTTTAATAAATGTCTTCCAAGATGGAGGCACAGGGAAGTGTAGCTTCCAGTGGCAAATTAGTTCTTGCTACAGGCATCCCCTCTCTTTCTTGGTTAGTATTCATGGGGGTCCTTGAGTGGGCTCAGACTTCTGTTGGTTACTAAAACAGACACAATTTCCTAAAAATGCTGTAATTGGTATTTCTCCAGATCCAGGAACACTTTTTGTCCTTTGTGGATTATATATACTTATTCTCAGCCAGTGCCTAAAATAGCACAACAGATGTATATGCATAATTTTGCATAGGAGCCCATTGTTTTTTATATTACAAATTTCTTCACTATCAAAATAGACACTTCTTTTTACACAGTTTCCCAAGATAAAACAGAAATGTGTTTTGACCCCCTGTTATATGTTTAGCCTCTGGCTAAACTTGATCTTAGGAATAATGTCACACCACGAGAGATGTAGAACATGCATGTGTCTACTCCATGTACAGCCCCACCCCAATGATAACGGTCAACAAAGTGAATCGGAAAGAAGAACACTGGTGAATTGAAAGATCTGTATATTCTAGATTGTTATTTCAAATAGCGTGTACCTTCCCATATTTACTTTTGGTTTACCCCTACATCCCATTAAAAAGTCAAGAACATTGTTAACCTTCCTTGGGAACATCAGTAAAGGGAGGTCAGTCTTTGTTTCCAATAACGTCTCTAGCCTTGGCTTTGCCTGCCATAGTCACAGGTAGACTTTGAGAGTCCTTCTCGCGGCGTCATCATGACCCCGTACTGTGATTCATACTGTGGAGTCACACGCTGACAGCTGAGCTCATTGATCTGATGAACCTCTTGTCTGAGTGCTTTTAAAGGCACCTTGAATGATAGTTAGTTGTCCACTGTTTGGGCTCTCCTAATGTCCTCCTTAATGCTACTGTCAGTTAGTTAATTTCCAGGGAGCCAGCAGTTGGCATTCCCATTCTGCTCTGCCAGCTGGGGAAGCCCAAGGCCGGGGCCAGAACTGTTTTTGCCACAACTAAAACTAGCTCAAGCTGGTCTTATCTCCAAGACTTTTTTAAGTGGCACTACTTATTTTTTAAAGTGTGACATATTTTTCATCTATAAACATAAAATGTAATATTGAGGCTGATTTTATCAAATTCCTATATTGTACAAGGATATATGTGTTATTGTCAGGCACCCATTCATGCCACCAGCCAATTACTTTTTCACTTCATTTGCTTTAACTTAAGATGTAAGAGACAGTTTGATACACTGGCAGGCAAACGTAACCTGTTTTAAGAGAAGAGCTAATGACATTCTACAGGCCAGGGAAAGCTATCTAAAGTCTTTGCTGCAGCAGTAGCAGTATTAGCCCATGAGAGATCAATGTAGTAAATTCTGTGGAGACTCAGAAAGAGTAAACGATAAGGTCCCTGCTCCCAGGAGCCTGAAATAATGGAAAAAACACACTTTGCCTGTTTAGGATGATGGGATGACAGAAGACAGGAAGAGATACAGAAGGGCACACAAAGATGTTTGTGATGAGAGCAGCGAGGAGCAACTCAGGGGGTGTGACCAGTGAGCTCTCTGGAAATGAGCTTTCCAGAAAGGGAAGTGTAAGATTTAAGGCACGTGGAGTGGGAAAGGGGAAAATGTCACAGAGCTAGTCATTGTAAGACCTATATCCTTCAATAGATAGCCACCAAAGAGAAAGACTGTATCCACTGGACATGAGGAAGAATCTGCTAAGCCATGTTATGAACATGGTACTTGCTTGAAGGGTCTGAGGAGCTATGTAGGCTCCATCTGTACTTTTGTGCTTGAAATGAGTCTGCCAAGTATTTAGATCCCTTGTAATACATTCCTATGTTGCCTACATTGCACTAACGACTCCATATGTTGCCTATATTGGATTAATTCCTCCCTGTGTTGTTCATACTGGATTAATACCTCCCATGTTGTCTACACTGGATTAATACCATCCCACGTTGTCTACACTGGATTCATACCTCCCATGTTGTCTACACTGGATTAATACCTCCCATGTTGTCTACACTGGATTAATGCCTCCCTATGTTGTCTCTACTGGATTAATACCTCCCATGTTATTCACACTGGATTAATACCTCCCATGTTATTCACACTAGATTAATACCTCCCCATGTTGTCTACATGGATTAATTCCTCCCTATGTTGTCTACACTGGATTAATATCTCCCTATGTTGTTCACATTGGATTAATACCTCCCTGTGTTTTTTATATTGGATTAATACCTCCCTGTGTTGCTGATATGTTTTGATAACGCTATAGCCACACTTTACGAAACCACCACACATTTGACTCTACTGTACCAAATTGCACTTACCAGACTTAGATGCCCTTCCCAGAATTGCCCTATGTGTTTGCTTTTGAATAATCATTCTTGTAGCTCCAAAGCAAAGCAAGGCTGTGAGTTTTGGCTTACTGCTCCCCACCCACAATCCCCATTGTTACATCATCATGATGAAGAGGCTGATTTCTTCTCTTTCATATCTGAAAAGCCAGCATGTTGTAACTTTTAGAATATAGTGTTATCCACAAGCCACAACAAAAGTGACGCTGATTTCTGGACATAGTGACTATCACAGCTACTTAACTCCTTCTGGAATGTTTCCAGGGAAAGCAGACTCTGAAAGACAATAAGAAAACACATTAGCTGGCTCTTCATTTGATTTATTAAGCTACCCTTTCATTACACCCTATCCCCAACCTTTTCCAGGCCTAACAATCCATTTTTATGACCCTCGAGAGATATTTTCCTATTGATTTATTTCCTCATTCTATCATTTTGTTAATCTCTTTGTAATAGTACTCCTAAGTGTGTAGAATGTCTTCCAAACTATATACATCCTAAACATGTAATGGTACTCCTAAGTGTGTAGACGTCTTCTGAATTATATACATACGAAACAGAAATGAAACATCTTTTCACTTTAACTTCTAAAACATATTTACATTTTAGTTTTAATCCTCGAATTATTATTTGAATCATGGCATACTGTAACAGTTGGTCCAAGAATCATGCATCTATGTGTAGAGAAGGAAGAATTGGGTAATAAATTCTGTTAGTCCCAAAGAAGCATTTTATATGTTGTACACTACTGCTTTATAGTCAGCAGATGAAGCAATTCCATGTGGTGTGTATAACTAGAGAGCTAGGATGCTTAGGTCAAAGGATTCTGTGACTGACAATGCTTGCTGTGCATAGAAATGTGAACATAATTAGAACAAAAGTCCAAAGTAACCGTTTTGTTCTCCCAGGTCATTAATGTTCATTTTCATTGTTGTTTTTTTTTCCTCTGAAGTAATGACAGCCCATAGAAATGCACACATAATGAGCCATAGGCCACTAAAACCAAGTCAACATTTCTTAGGTACAAATTTATCCCAACATCCCAGCCTGCATCAAACTTTTCCTTCCTTCCCTCTCCTTTAGAATTACAGCATGTACTTGGCCGTAGGAGTATTGTTCTCAAATTTCTTTAGACTTTTTGCTTTATAGGCAGTGGTTAATGGTTTAAATCAAGGATGTCATTTTTCTTGAAAAAGTTCCTTAATCTATTTTTCTAAAAGTTCTGCCCTAGAAAGAAAGTTTTGGCAGCCTTTGTCTCATTGCGTTGCTAATTGATTATCCTACATACTCTGTGTTTCATGTAGGTTCTGGCCTGACAAATATCAAAACAGAAGAAATTTCTGAAGTGAAGATGGATGCAGAGTTCGGACACGATTCAGGATTTGAAGTTCGTCATCAAAAACTGGTATGCAAAATGATTTCCCTCTCCCCACAACTGTGTGTCTGCCCAAATGGCATGGTAACACTTGGCACATCCTGTGCCAAACCTGGGAGGGAAAACTGTAAATAAAACCAAAACACTTGCCTAGATCAGCACAAAGTTCTGAAGAAAAGTAAATGGAGCTCTGTGTGCAGTTCTTTCTGACCAGAAGCAGCTGAGCCCAGCGGGAAGTTAAAAGTGTCACGAACTTTAGTGTCTCAGCCGCATCAGCCGATGTCCATGCACTACGCTTTCTAGGAAAATGTGTTTTCCAGGCTGAACATATCTAATCCAAATATCCAAAATTGAAAGCTCTAGAACTTACTTCCCGACCCTTGGCAGGACACCACAAACAAGAAACTTGACACCGTGAGCTTTAGAAAGGTAGTCTCTAAGACTCTATTTAGGGTAGATATAAACTGTGTGTAGGACACATAAATGAATTTTGTTTAGCTTTGGTTCTGATCTCCAGATCAGATCATCTCCTCACATAAATACAGAAATTACAGAATCCAGATTTCTGAAATCCTTCTGGTCATAACTGTTCCCCATCTATTATAGTTTTATTTGAAGAATCAGAGTCTCAAACACGCAACCAGTACATGTTTCTTTGGAACCTTTTTTATGCTGTTTGCTTAACTTTCCATCTGCAAGTAGAACTTTTCAGTCATCTGTCCAACCCATCCACTCCTCCCACCTCCCAGGATTTCATTTGTCTTACAAGGGGAAGGAGTGGGGACCCTGTTAGGGTAGGTGGAAGCAAGAGGTGACGCTGACTCTTCATCTTCCCATTAGTGCCCGTCGTCAAAAACCTTGGGCAAAGATGATAGTGGTTTCTTTTCAGACAGCGGCGTTTTTCTTCCTAATGTTAGAACTGGGATGGATAGAAAAGCAAGTGTCTTCTTCATAGCCACACAGGAATTATATAATTGTTTTTCCACTTCAAGTGCGCCAAGTCCCAGATTGTTAGAGTTCCTCCCCTGTTGTCAGTTATCATAATAAAGGGCTAAAGTAAAGAAGACAGTTCTTTCCTGCATTCAGTAATGAAGCAAAAAATGGTAATAAAATTCTTGCAGAGTGATGCTTGATAAGTACTCCAGCACTGCTGTTCCATGGAGTATATATGCCTGCAGTCTGATGCCTTTATGGATTCTAAATGTCTTTCCAGTGTTTATAAATAAAGTGTGTTGATCCTAGTATGAAATTCCAAAAGAAAAAGGCTTTATTGTTTGGCTTCTCATCTCTGAATTATTGTAGCAAATCCAAAGCTGGCTTTGGGATTCAGATTTGCATTAATTTTTTTTCCAGAAAAAAGCTACGCTTTAGCCACCCATAGCGTAGTTTTCCCTGGCGAGTTATTGCTGTGCCAGGTATTATGAAATCAGGGGTGCTCCTGATCCGGCTGGAGCTGAAAGGTTTACAAACAAAACTGGGGTAACTGCTAAAGGACTGGGAGCTGGAGATGAATGCAGAGTCTCATTTTCCTGAGCTGATGTCATGGACGCCCTTCTGAGTAATTACATGAACTCCTGTAATGCGACAGTGACTAATGGCAGCGGCAGCAATTAGGGGCATCAGCTCCCTCTACTGTGCTAGCTGATAAGATAATGTACTATAATTAGTGCAGTGAATATTACAGAATTACAGTATTTCCTTAAAGACTTAGGGATATGTCCAGACTCACATTTATTCCTGATTACTTCACTGTAGTATCATTAGCTAATTAATGATTTCCTTTAATAAATATGTTGAGCTAGCATATTTGGCTAGCAAGGGGACTAATTATGAACCGTTTCTAATTTTGTTGCAGATGCACCGTGAGTAACATCCGCTTAGAAATTTTTTATCTGCTCTCATTTACTTCATCTTTGCAAATTGCCACCATGATAGATTTAGCAATGAAAATCGGTCACTTGCCTGTCTTGAAGCCACGTTGAAAGAATTATTTAGGGAGCTGTTTTCACTGACTTACATAATGAATGTGGTGTTTGGTTAGGAATAGTCCTTCCCCCTCCCCACCGCTTTTTTTATCTACCATAAGATCATCTCTTATATAACAAGATGATTAAAGTGAGGTCTGTATCTCTGTATCTGTTATTCCACCTAAGTAGACAAAGCTGAAAAAATAATGGTTTGCTTTTGTACGGAGCATAGAGTATATATATAATATATATATTATATATATTTTATATGTTAGAGGATTTATCACAGTGAATAAATTTCTTCTTTGTGATAGTGTCAGAATTCTTCTTGTGTTTAATATAAACGACCAGAGTAAAGCTGTCAATTTTGGTTTCTAGAGACAACATAACACAGCATGAGCTGTTTGTAACTCTGACTTCTTCTCTGCCTATTGCTTCCCTTTGGAAACACGGCACTTCTAAAACACAGTGTGCATTTCATGGTTAACGGAGTGCATGTGAGTTATTGCACTCTGAAGTAGGCAACCGGGCTGTCCTTGTCCCTCTGATCACCTCCTGTGTTTCGGGGTATTTATATATAGAACATACAGGTTTGAAAACTAGCTAAGGGCAGGAAATACAGGACACAGGAAAAACACCTGTGTCCAGAATTATGATGGGCAGTTCTGTGGTTTTTACCAGACACTTATCTGTCAAGGAATTTCGGATCCCTGCAGACTTCTGTTTTGAGGCATACTGGAGAAATTGACTTCTCAGAATCTGTGAAGCCATGCTTTGCTCATTGGTAGGGACCTGCCGCCTCACCCATCCCACATGAGGGTCTGCTGAAACTTTACTCCTTCCAGTGTCCCCTCCACTTACAGTTCTTTTCCTTGGCTTGTTTTCAAGGTGTTCTTTGCAGAAGATGTGGGTTCAAACAAAGGTGCCATCATTGGACTCATGGTGGGCGGCGTTGTCATAGCAACAGTGATTGTCATAACCTTGGTGATGCTGAAGAAGAAACAGTACACATCCATCCATCATGGCGTGGTGGAGGTAAGTAGGCCTGAAGGCTTGTCTGCAAGGATGAGCGAAAGGAAGGAAGTACAGGCAAGGAAGCATCCTGAACATTGCCTAAGGACCACCTGGGAGAAAAACAGTATTCCCTCCATGGTGCTCAGGTTCCAGCTCATGTCTTCCTGTGGTTCTCATCCATTCCAGGTTACTGCGGATTTAATGAACACTCATTAACATTTTATGTTGTTACTTTAACTTAAAATTTATGTTGAAATTAACCAAAATAAGAGTAATTATAATGCTCAACTTTAAGGGAAAAAAAGTACACTTTTCCTTAAATAACAAATGTTGACTGAGGTTTCTGTCCTGCCTGGTTTCTGTCCTCCTATCAGGTCCCACAGCCATTTAGCCCCAAAGAAATCACACAAGGTCTATATTAATGATAAACTGATTGGCCCATTAGCTCAGGCTTCTTGCTAACTCTTATAACATTTATTAGCCCATTATTCTGGTATATGTTAGTCACATGGCTCAGTACCTTTTTCAGCAGGGCAGGTCACATCTTCCTTCTTCAGTGTCTGGGCAGGACTGCAGAGAAATGGGCTTCCTCCTTTCTAGAATTCTGTTCTCATTGACCTGCCTCTACTTCCTGTCTGGTTGTCCCAACTATACTTCCTACCTAGCTACTGGCCAATCAACGTTTATTTAAAACATAATTGACAGAATATAGACAATTGTTCTGCACCACTTCCCCCTCTTTTTTTAAAAAAAAAAAAACAAAAACAAAACAAAAAAACAAGAACATCCATAGTCCATTTCTTGGGAATGTGGGTGTAGTTTTCCAGGCTACTTCCTGCTGGTTGGGGGCACTGATAATCTTATAGGGACCTAAAGAAAATTTAGAATTATGATGAAGTCCTGACTGGAGTATCCTGTGAGTCTTGATCATCTCAGGCAGCAGTCTTGAATCTGTTCTGGATGTAGAACTCAGACATCCAGGCCATCTGTTACTACTAGAGATTTCTCAGGTGGTCTTCCTTGATCAAACCTGATTTTTCTTAACTCAGAATGAATCCACAGCCTCTCATTTCCTGTGGAAACAAAAGCAAAATCTGTTCTCCAAAGTAACATACCTTTTGACTTCAATTTTGAAGTCAAGGCATTTTCAAAATACCTTTCTTGGATTAACTCAGCAGCATTTATAAGCAAATATCTTTTAGCAGCTGTTGCTCCTTCCTCAGCATTCAAACAATTCAAAGAGAGCATAATAACATACAGTATCCAGATTCTCTGTGTGTTTTTCATCTTTATGTGGCTTTATTTTAAACTATATTTCTTTTATTTTTAAGTTTTGGCTTTTTTAGACAGGTTCTCTGTATATCTTTGGCTGTCCTGGAACTCCCTCTGTAGACCAGGCTGTCTTTGAACTCACAGAGATCCACCTGCCTCTGCCTCCCAAGTGCTGGGATTAAAGGCATGTGCCACCATACCCAAGTAGTCTCTCTCTCTCTCTCTCTCTCTCTCTCTCTCTCTCTCTCTCTCTTTCTTTGTTATTTCAAGGACTTTAACCTTTTTCTTTTCTCTCCCAAGCCTGCATATATTTTTAACACACTGTAAAACATTTAGAGGTTTTCTTCCTCTTTGGATCTCTCTTTACTGTATATCTCTCTTTTTCTGACCATGTGAGTCTTTAATTTGCTAAGCAATATGGAGAGGATTAAAGCCATGGCTTTGACAGTTGGATCCATTCCTTAGCTTTCTGAGATTCCAGTCTCATGGCAGAGGTACTGGCTGCAGCCATGTTTGTTGCCACAACTCCATGGCGTTTCAAGATTCCTGCCAGCAAGCACGCTGCAACAGTGTGTCCACAAACAACACTCAAATGCTCTCTCTGTAGCTGGACCTCCTGCCTCAAAGAGCCAGAGTTTGCACTGGCAGGATGGTCCAGAAAGCCGGCATTTTAAAATGGCACAGCTTTTTTCCTGCTATTGCTTTTAACAATATCAAAAGTCAGAAAGGGTAATTAAGAAGGGTAGGTGTTTACTTTTTGACAAAAATATTAAAAGCTAGACATTCATTCCTGGGTTTTGTTTGTTTTGTTTGGGCCCTTAAGTAATCTGGTCTTTGAGTAGAACCAGCCTATGACAAATAATTTTGCTAATTAATCATTAATAATTTTCAGTAATGACTCTTACTATTAATGTCTTGTTAGAAATGATATTGTAGCCAATACCTCAGTAAAACATGCGTGATTGCCACTGATGTGCTGTTCAGAGTGTTACCCTGAGCTTCCATCTGAATAAAAATCTTAGTTTCGTGGCACTAATGAAGAAGCACTGAGACAGGGAAGAATGTACAATGAGGCCCCCACACTGGACATGTGCTAGACAGATCTTTCTACCTACAGGCCAGCCAAGGAGGGATGTTTAGTACAGAAGTCAATTTATGTCATCAAAACGTACAGGGTTCAAATGCAGCTCCTTCCACTCCCAGTGTGGGGAAGAAAGGGCAAAAGGGAGGACACATTTACAGACGAGATCTTTCTATGAATTTAAAGAACACTTGTGGTATTGGAGAACTCTTAAAGCCTCACTGTGTATGTAACTTTTAGTTAATAGTGTAGGTGTTCTAGAACTGAAAGAGCTCTGTGGCCAAACCCATCTCATTTTATAGATAAGAAAAAACTGAATCGAATAAAAAGATTGGCACAGCACCGAACTCAGTATAGTCTAGGTTCCCCCATACAATGAGTATTGCTTTCTATCGGGGGCCTGTGTTAAGCATCTCACTAAACCCAGAGAAAGCGCTCCAAGCCATCCTTAATCATACAGGGGTAGGGACCGTTTGATAAAGTCCAGTGAAGGAGAGCCAGAAGTCTCACTTTCATCAGGCGTTAGCATCTCCACAGCTTGTTCCCAGGGAAGCTAATGGGATTGTTGTGGGTTTTAATTTCCTGGTTTTGCTGATGTGGATAGACTAAGACCAGTGTCTTGGGTGAGACCCAGGAAACTGTGGTCTTTTGACCTGAATATTTTGCAAACTAGAGTATAAATACATGTTTTTCAAGACAAGCGGTAACTCTGGGTCTGGAGACATACTCAGGCAGTAGAGTGTTTGCCTCCCAAGCATAAGGACCTGTGTTTGAATCTATAACACCCCCCCCTCCAAAAAAGACACAGTAGTGAGTGCCTATGATGCCAGCACTGGGGTAAGAGAAAAAGGTAAACCTGAGAGGTGGCTGGAATTGACAAGCTCCAGGTTCAAAAAACAAAGTGGAGAACATCGAGGAAGACACCTGACCTCAACCTCTGGCCTTTGCACATGTATGTACGCACGAACGTGTACACACGCACATGCTCAGATAGCCAAATTTGGGGTTTTGCTCTTTCTATAGTATACCTAAGCTTTTGTCCTTCAAACACTGACAAACATTATTTCTGATACATCTGTCTCTTGTTTTTAGAAATCTGCTTTTTTTAAAACTTAAATCCCCTATTTGCATATGTGAATGATTCAAAAACTCCTTTGAATTTCATTAATAGAATTCTATTTAAATGGTCTTAAATTGGTGACTCTGTCCAGGGTGGGACTTCCTGTCTGAAAAAATGTCTGTCAAATGCCCATCTTGACGCACAGTTAGGGCCTATCTCCACTTGCTGTGGCTGCCATAGACAGTACCACAGACTGAGTGGATTACACAACAATAGTGCATTTTCCTGCCAAGTGATAGAACTTAGAAGTCTGTGATCACGTGGTCGGAAGCATTGGTTTCATCGGATGCCTCTACCCTTGGTCTCTAAATATCTGTCCTAAATATCTGTTTTCCTAAGGTCCTCACATGGTTTCCCACAGCTCTTACTGTCTGTCCTGATCCTGTCCTTCTAAGGTACCAGTCATAACTGGGCTACTGTCCACCCTCACAACTTTGTGGTTACTGCTTTCAGCTTTCACATCCTATCTTCTAATGCAGCTACAATCTGAAGACTTTGATAAGGACATAATGAGGTTCATGAAAGCTGCACAAAAAAGCGATGCTTCCACCAGGACTCCATTCCTGCTGATAGATGAAAATCCCCCCACAGGCTTCAGCACTAACACATAGCACTAATGCTGGTTCCTTTCAGTTGCTTTCTGCGCAGGCCTTGACTAGCAGAAATGATACCTCTCCCCTCCAAGAAAACCAAGTCTCTTAAGCACCCTTCCTTCGGCCTGGGCCAAGTGTTTCTTTTTGTCATCTAGCAAGAGATGTCTCTTCAGAATGACATAGGAAAGAGGTTGACATGCTGACCAGATTCTAAGGAACCAGAAATCATTCTCTACCCTGGGGCATCCTAGGGGAAGACTGCTGTTCAGTGTGTCCAAATGGTGTCTTCTTGGATACCTAGAAATGGCCTGGATTTTCTCTTGATTCCCTCTAGACTCTTTTTGTCCTAGAGAAGGATGCTGAGGAGAGTCTGAAAACTCCCTCCTTCCCTTTTATAGCCTATGTTTTTGTCCAGCTCTGTATTGCATCTGCATTTGGCCAGAGGGTTGAAATAGAACTTGCTTGTTCTGTTGCCCCTATTCATTGCCCTTGGGGAGGTGTCATTTAGCTGAAATGGTAGAAGCAGGCCACCAAGAGTTGCTGCTCAGCCTGCGGTACCTGTAGTGAGACACTGCCATGGCTTTCACACTCAAGGCCCCTTTGCTAGTGGCTAGAGTGTGAACTGGATGTTTGTGATCCTCCCCTGCCTAACTTAAGGGGGGCTGTTCACTCTCAGTGTGTCCACAGCCACCGGTCAAGCCAACCACAGAGCGAAATTATTTTGGGAAAACAATGCATCTGAACGTGAATAACTTATTCCCTAAATATCGCTGTAGCAACTATTTGCATTTAGATAGTATTCAGAATTATAAGCCATAGTCATCTGGGGGCACTTAAAGAACACAGGAGAATGTGTGTAGGTTATATGCAAATGCCAGGCTTTATTAGGTAAGGAACTTCATCTTCATCCTTCATCTTTGGCTTTGGAGCCAATCTCCTGTGTATGTAAGGAACCTTCTATGTGGAAATAGCTTTATTCCTAGCTCTGGTTAATTTCCTTCATGGATGATAGACCTGCCTCAGTAATAACAAAACGGGGTAATGAATGGATCCAGTGTCCTGACAACTCAAGACATCACCATTGTATTTCACACCACCAGGGCATGATGGGAGTATGTGCTTCCAAAGCACCTCTTGGTCTTTTAATGAAAGACCCCCCTGGGTCACAGAGGTAACAAGCCCAGGGAAATTGTGGTGGGAAATGCGGACATGCAAACAAGCCTAGTGTTTTTATTGACACGGTAGATAGTCATCAGAAATGAGCTGTTGGTTTTAGTTTATTAAAAAGTAAGAACTAAATATTGACTTAATGATTTGCTTAGTGTGACACCGGAGATTCATTCTACCAGGTATGTTTCCTGATGTGGTAGCTAGCATGAATCATGACGTCACGGCCCTTGAGTGTACTGCTTCCTAAACAGGCCTGAGATTCAATCTGTTGCTAGTGGCAGAGCACCCTTGTGCCACCTCCGTTACCCACCTCTGCTCTGAGGTTCATTGTCAGCAATGTTGAAAATGTACGTATGAACCATAGATCTTCAGTACTCCCAGAGAGAAAATTCAGCTTCATTAAGATGAAGCCACACTGCCTCTTTATCGTAGAACATAAAGGAACTCTGCCTTTCCCGGCTCCGAGGAAGACGCTGCACCCTCCCTGCTCCCATACCCCCAGTCATTTCCTCAATGACCCAAATAAGAAAAGTTGCTTATTTAGCTTTTCACAGAATCATGGCATACGACTTTTCTCCTGAGGATTGTGTTGTATGGTGATATCATAGAAGCATGGCCTTAGAGGTCCTTTCTTCCTGGGAACATGGGTGCACGGGCAGCCACCAACCTGGGGAGTCAGATCAGTCAGAGAGACTTGG
The DNA here is from genome assembly GCA_004026605.1 of Ondatra zibethicus. Lineage (NCBI taxonomy): Eukaryota > Metazoa > Chordata > Mammalia > Rodentia > Cricetidae > Ondatra > Ondatra zibethicus. Next base: position 191,547 of record PVIU01000212.1, on the reverse strand, counting down.
GGTTAAATGAGAAGCAAACTTCTGGCTTACAGATGGCTTCCAGGCAACAGCAAGAGGAGGAACTGGAAGAGTGAAAGAGAGCATCCAAGATGATTATAAAGAACTAAGCAAGGAGGTCCTGAGCCCACCTGCAGAAATACTTAACATCGGCTATGACTGTAACTAAGCGACCTAGACAGGGATAGAACCATAATGACAAAAATGAACACGCTCAGGGTTAGGCAGAAAGTCAGCACTGGAAGGGGCGGAAAGAGTAGGAAAGTGGCCTGGCAAGAGCGGAAGAGTCCTCAGCCGGGTGGCAATGTTGCCGCACACCTTTAATCCCAGTACTCGGGAGGCAGAGGCAAGCGGATCTCTGTGAGTTCAAGGCCAGCCTGGGCTACAAAGCAAGTTCCGAGACAACCAGAGCTGTTACACAGAGAAACCCTGTCTCGAAAAACAGACGAGCAAAAATAATAAAAATAGTCTAAGTGTCCTCTTGGGGAATGTTGGGGGAGGAGGGAGTTAGGTCCAGTGATGGAGTGCTTGCCTGGTATGCACTGGGTTCAATCTTCAGCACGTTGATCCTACTTCTTCCAGGTGTTTGTGCTGAAGAGGCTCAGCTCTTTACAGTGGCTGCTGAAACTTCATGCTTTCCAAAAGACAGAATCTACACCTAAAGCCAGGGTCACTGCTGATCAGTCCCTCTCTTGTTCAGTCCAGACATCTGAGGAGAGAATGTTCATTAGTGTGATGCTTGTGTTTTCTTCTCCAACAAAGGGATATTCCTTCCCTGGAAGAGGAGATTCCTTCCCCTGTCCCATGCTGTGGTATCATTCCTTCTAAAACTCTACCACCAACTCAAGCTGCCTCAGCTCAGCGTTGACGGAAACAGTATTAGGATGTCCACGCCATATCTGGTTACAGAGGGATTGGCACGGTGCCCATGGTAGCTTTGCCAGTGAGGAAGGGATTGAGGACCCTTGCTATGAGGAAGGTTCACCCCTGCTCTTTGTTTAGCTGGAGATTTCTCTGCAGACATGAATATTTGCTTCCAGCATTCAAGAGGATTGGGAATTAAAAAATGCCATTTAGACTCCTCTCCTTGGGTGCCATTTGTAAGAGCAATCCCTCCAGACGCTCAGAGCCTTGTAAACACTGAGAGCCAAGCTGCCCCATAGCAGGAATCGTGAACACTTCTGCTTCCCAACAGCAAAGGGCATCAAGGATTAATACGTAAAACAAACCAAGGAAAAAGAGGGAATTGAGATGCCAGGACTGAGCCAGCTCTGAGCCTTAGGTCTCTGGCGGGGTTCCCTTGAGCATTTGCTTTGGAGTTTGAAGAGAGGAAACTAAATAACAGTATTAACTGGGCAGGTGTTCTACAGTTCTTGGAAAATGCAAATTACTGTCGACAGGTAGTGTGAGGGCTGCAGCTCCTCCTCGAGGTATATATTCTAACACACAGCTGTTGTGTGTGTTTCTCTGTACAAAGAAATAGCAGCTTCGTGCTTAATCTCCAAAGGAAGATTTATTTTTAATTCCCTTATTAGGCATCCCAATTATGGGGTAATACAAAGGGGGGGGGATGCCCAAGTTAAAATGACACATGATTGCAGACAGGCTGGTCCCTAGCAGGCAGACTGCAAAAGTGACTGAATGCTCTCACTTTGGGAGTTAATCTGTATGGAGAAGACATTTTAACTAGCAAGCCCGTGGCCAATTACACAATTGCCAATTAAATCAAGGTGACCTCATTTGTTGACAACAGCGCAGACCGCAGGAAACGGAGGAGATGGGAGAACACGCTGTGTGTTAGTCCCCAAGGGCAGTAATGCTAGGCATCCATTCGAGCAGTGTTGTCTGAGTGCTGGCTCTTAGGGAGCAGCACCTGTTCAAGAAGGAAACACCCAGACCCCTGGAATAACCTGGGGACAAGACTGCAAGCCGCTCTCGCAGGAGGGAAGAAGGGAACAGCTCCCATCTGAAGAGAAGTCAGGGACAGTAAGCGGAAGCAGCTGCCTGTGGAGGGGAGAGCTTGGAAGCTCCTATTCCCACTGCTTGGTGATTGTGTCATGAAGTCTATCCCATGCCCAAGCTAAAAAGACTCACTGGTTCTGTGAGGTGGGTCCACACAGTGGCTATGAAGGATTTAATGTCTACGAGGCTCTCCATCTGAGATATTTCTTAGGTGGAGCTAGTCATGACCTATCTATGTAGGTCCATCCATAGTCATGTGTTGGAGTAAGGCCACTAGTTAGTTCCTGGATGCTTAGCTCCAAAATAATCACACAGAAACTGTATTAATTAAACACCGCTTGGCCCATTAGCTCTAGCTTCTTATTGGCTAACTCTTACATATTAATTTAACCCATCTCCATTAATCTGTGTATCTCCACGTGGCTGTGGCTTACCGGCTAAAGTTCCGGAGTCCATCTCTGGCAGGGCTCCATGGCTTCTCTCTGACTCCGCCCTCTCTCTCCCAGCATCATTTAGTCGTCCCTGCCTACCTCTATTCTTTATTCACCTACGGCAGTCACAGCATGCAGAAGGGAATCCCACATCAGTCATGACCCATCTATGTAGGTCCATCCACACACCTGGTAGCTCAGCATTGACACCAGGTGCTCTCTGACTTTTTTCCCCCTGCATTGGGGTTTAGGAGCCACCACTGCAGTGAGACAGCCATGCGGAGACCAAACTGTGCCACACAGGCAGTATCGGAGAAGAAAACACTGGGTAAATTGCCAGATGTCACTTGGCAATGCTCAGCAATGAGAAATGGGATCCACCTGAGGTTGCAAGGTCAATTCAGTCTTGGACAGAATAAGAAAGATCCCTTTGAAATACAGCCCCTAGAAGACGTCTTAACTTTTCTGGAGAAAGCATGGTTTGTTCTGTGTGCATCTGAACAGATTCTCTTCATCTCCCAGTGGCTTCACAGAGGCTGGGCTCTTTCTAATTCAGCAGACTTACGCAAGCACCTCCCCTTCTCCTCACTGGGAGAGGTAGTGCAGATATAGAAACAAGAACAGCCATTAGCTACCATACAAAAGATAAGTGCCCTGCACTGTCTGCAGAGACTGTCAGCCTGCATGGCTCTGAGAGACAATGGCTGAGGGAAAGCATGTTTATAATGCTGACCTGATCTTACAGGTGAACCCCAAGGTACTAACAGAATCCCTGTGATGATTTAGCTGGCTGTAGTTCCTATGCATCTTAGTGTTCAGAAGTATGTGTGTGTGTGAGTGTGTGTGTGTGTGTGTATCTGCGTTTGTGTGTCTCTGTGTGTGTCCATGCATGCAGCTCTGGCCCTGAATCTGACCTCCAGTATTGCAAATTGTACACGTGTTAAGTATGTTAACGAGACATATACATATATAAAATATGTGTGTTATATATAATATGTGAGTCAGCATTTCTCTACATGGCTTTCCTTTTTCATGTCAGGTGATAACCCCCTTTAATACAAATGTTATCACTTTAATTAGTAGGTTCTCAGAACTCTCTAACATTTCTACAGATATAAAATCATATTAAAAGTCAGAAGATACTCGGAACCAGAGAGAGCTGAGTATTCTATTCTGCACGGATCTAAGTGTCACTCCCAGTGCCCTCCGTGTGATACTCTCTCTAGCTCACCAGCCCTTGTCTTCAGTGTTAGCTATTTGTTTCAGCCAAGGGGCCCTGCGCAAACCCGAGTACTCGCGTCAAGATTGTCAGCACCACCTAGCGGCTAGATGCAGCATCGGCATAGGCCTTTGGCTCTGCCATGTGGGGTCAGAAGTTGAGGGCTAAAGAGGGTAAAATAGTGGGTGTTATGCACTTTGGGCAAAAGAAAAGTACTCACACTGTGTCCTTTTACTGTATAGTATTGCCGTGCTCCCTTAAAGTGTTGGTGGATTGTAAACTCGAGTCTCGTGCTTGCTTTCTAGGTTGACGCCGCAGTGACCCCGGAGGAGCGCCACCTCTCCAAGATGCAGCAGAATGGATACGAGAATCCAACCTACAAGTTCTTTGAGCAGATGCAGAACTAGACCACCGCCACAGCAGCAGCCTCTGAACTTGGAGAGCAAAACCATTGCTTCACTACCCATCGGTGTTCATTTATAAAATAATGTGGAAAGAAACAAGCCCTTCTGTTTTATTATTTACTCATCATTGCCTTTTGACAGCCGTGCTGTAACACAAGTAGATGCCTGAACTTGAATTAATATACAAATCAGTAATGTATTCTCTTTCTCTCTTTACATTCTGGTCTCTACACTACATTATTAATGGGTTTTGTGTACTGTAAAAAAAAAATTAGCTGTATCAAACTAGTGCATGAATAGATTCTCTCCTGATTATTTATCAGACACATAGCCCCTTAGCCCGTTGTATATTATTCTTGTGGTTTGTGACCCAATTAACTCCTACTTGAAATATGCTTTAAAAATCGATGGGGGATGCTTCGTGTGAGCGTGGGCGTTTAGCTGCTTCTCTTGTCTAAGCATTCTTTTCCTGGTCTCTATGCATTTTAAACATTTTTAAGTATTCCAAATGATTTTAGAAAATTTTTTTCCATGGTTGCATTTTACTGTACAGATTGCTGCTTCTGCTCTCTTTGTGGCATAGGATGCGAGGATACACATTGATTTCTTTGTGCCTGTTTTATGTGCACACATTAGCCATTGAGAATTTGAACTTTTTTTTTGTCCATGTATCTTTGGATCTTTGATAAAAAATTAAAAAAAAAATCCCTGTTCATCGTAAGCACTTTTACGGGTTGGGGGGAGGGAGTGTTCTGCTGGTCTAAAATTACCAAGAATTCTCCAAAAATAATTTTCTGCAGGATGATTGTACAGAACCATTGCTTATGCCATGATAGCTTTCTACACTGTATTACATAAATAAATTAAATAAAATAACTCCAGGCAAGGCTCTTTTTTTTTTTTAATGGTGATTGTGGACACTGAGTGGTGAAGATACTGTGTGGTGGGAGAGAAAGAGGCCGGCTCCATTGTGTTTCCAGTCTGAAACAGTTCAATGGTGCTGTGAGACAGTGCACACCAAGAGGAAAAGGAGGGAGTAGAGAGGCCACCAAGATAGTGCCTCTAAGCATTCTATGGTTCGTATAAAATGGTGTTTTCATGAGATGAAATACATTGTCGGAGGGGTGCCATCGTACCAGTACGGTTCTGTGGTAAGAGTTGATTGTTTAGTCATCTAGACTGGCGAGACTCTGCCTCATGTGGCCGTTCACACCTGAGTGAGTCTGAAGAGGAAATTGTGGGGAACCCAGATCTTAGTGCTGGTAAAGTATTTCATAGGCCTAACTAATGGTGTGCACTGTTTTAAAGGGGTGTGCTTTGTCGTCTTGGTCCTTACGTTCCAAATGTGAGACACAAAAGGAAGGTTGTAGAGAAAGAAACCTTTTTATTAATTTATTTATTTCAAGGTAGGGTCTCAAGTATCCCAATCTAGCCTCTAACTCATGTAACCAAGGATGACCTTAAACTCCTGATAGCCCTGCCTCCACCTTCCAAGAACTGGGACTACAGCATGCACTATTATACCTCATATATGGAGTTCTGGAATTTGAATCCAGGGTTCCCTATATGCTAGTTCTCTACCAAGTGAGCTACATTCTCAGCCCCTAGAAATAATCCTTAAAGCAACTGATAGCTACCTAATCAGCAAGGTCTGGGCCTAGATACTACCCACACTTGGGTAGTCATTCTCATTCGTGGAGATCTGAGCATTGTGGAATATTTGCCAGCATCCACCTAATTCCAACCAGAATCTCACATGCCTGTAATTCCCATACTTGGGTGGGAGGCAAGAGACCAGGGCCTGTCTGGACCATAGAGCAAGAGTCTGTCTCAAAAAGTAGAAGAACAAAAGTTTTTCCAGGAGGCATTCTCCAACAGTGGAAGGAAAATCAAGTGTCCGGATCCTGCCAAGTGTCTCTTCAAAAGGCAAGACGCGAACCACTGATCTGTAAACTGTTTCTAGCGTTTATGTAGCATGTGTTGTATGTGCCACAGTGCACTTCCAAGTGTTAGAGGACAACTTGCTGGGAAATCCGCTCTCTCCACTGTGTTTCCTGGGAATCAAACTCAAGTCATCAACAGCTTGGCAGCAAGCACCTTTACCCACTGAGCCATCTCGCCAGCCCTGATCTATAGTTTAGTGGTCTATACACACAATCTTTTATAGAGGATGCCTATGTATATTCCAGCTATTAGAACAAGAAGTAATGCCCAAAGACTAGATGTCTGAAACCTCACGTTTTTCTAGTCCTACTACCTAGAAACAAGATTGGGATGACAGGATTTGGGTTCTAAAAGGGCCTTCTTCCTAGCTTCCTCCCTGATTCCTCACATGTTGGAAAGGAAAATTTCTAGTCTTCCATCATTCTTGGGTGCTAAGCCCATCTTGAGACCTGACCTGATCTAACCCCAGTCACTTCTCAAAAGTCCCATCTATGCATATCATCGTTGAGAACTGGGGTCTCAACATGAGTTTAAATCAGACTGCTCTTCCAATTGTTTCTTTTTGTTGTCCTGTCTCTTAAGAACATAAGCAGCCAAGCACTGTGCTAGGGTACTTGTGGCACAAAGCTTGTGGAAGTAACCAAGCAATCACTGATTTGATTTAAGATCCACTCCATGAGTGTCGGCCCAGGCCAGACACTGCTTGGGTGACCAAGAACCAGAGACTAAATAGCCTTGGGACCTAGTGGGAAAGCAAATCATACTGATCTTTTAAAAAGGAAAAGAAAATAGTAATAAGGAATCAGCCATACATATTTCAGCTTTTACATCACAGTGTTTGAAACTACTGAAGGTTCGCCATTTCAGTACACCCCATAGATGAACAAACAGCCAAAATTCACCTGACTGATTCATTTTCACAGGAAAAAAAATCTTCTTTCCCCATTAAGAACAATTAGGCATGACTGCTGTGTGATGGAGAGAATAAGATGATATCATTTCGCCTGGGCTAATGAAAAGCAGTAGGCTAACCCTAATACAGCACTGCATCTACTGATGTTGATGAACTCCTAAACATGGCTGTAGGTAACACTTATTCCAGGCCAGCCTTCAGTTATTTCAGAGAAGAAATTTAGAAGCACTGTGTGGCCTTTCCTGGAGAGACATAAGAAAACATCTACCCCTGATAGACCATCAACAACAAAGACATCGTTCTACCAAAGTCTAGCTGAGCAAACCGCTGTGCCTGCTGGGATCACCGCAGGAATGTGGATGGCATGTTCTTTACAGGAGCATGGGTACCTCAAAAGCAGCTGCATCACCAAAAAGCCCACCCAGCCCACAGCTCTAGGAAAGATGAAACGCCGCACCTCTCTCCCAAGCCGTCTGCTTACTTGACCTTGAAGAGGGATGAACCTTGTGAATTGTTTCAGGAACTTGCTGAAATTTGTAGTTGTTTAATTCCTGCTTCTAAAGAAGCCGCCAGTACGGAAACATCTTGATAAAACTCATACTGGTACACAGTGGGTGCCGGGGCAGGGACTTCGGTGTGGTTAGCAAGTCGAAGGAAAACAGCATCTCAGAAGACCTTTAGTTTGTACTTATTGCCAGTTATGTCAGATACTATTTTATGTGTGCAAAGGCTACTTGACAGTTCAGATCTTGCAGTCTGTTTGTTTTGTATTCAGACTTAATGTCTATTAGCATCCCCTTTGCAAACATCTCAGTTTACCACCTACAGAATATATTTTTGTGTACCCTTTTTATTTTTAGCTGATCCATCCTGTCCTATTGACATAACTTCTGAATAACTGTTACTTCTGTTAAATCTTATGGTGGTATCACTAAGTATATTACTGTAATCTGTACTACTATAAATAGCAGTAATCTTCTGACATTTAAAAAAATCTGAAATCCTCTAAGGGCATTTTTGTTTGCTTGCTTGTTTGTTTGTTTCAGGTGCTGGGCATCAAACCCAGTGTTGAAGTTTTCTGAACACTGGCATAAAACTTCATATGGAAATCCCATACCAGGAATATTAGATAAACAAAAATTCCTGTATAAAATCAGCTTTGGGCTATGTGTACAAGATGTATAAAACACAAATCTCAGGCCTAAAATTGGGTACCATTCACAAGATATCTCATTGTATGCATGAATTTGTTTCCCAGAAGAATCCAAAATTAAAAAAAAAAAGTGAGGAATGGCCCCGTATGCTAGCTAGGGAAAGGTGCCTGGTTGGTGTTTCTATCCTGGTGGCTTGCTGTTGTTGTTTTAATATGTTCTGCAGAGATATTGACTTGTCCCAGATAGATAACTCACACCAGACCGATGAGACAACTTGGCAAACCAGTGAGTTCACTGAGATTGCTTGCAGGAATATGTGTGAGGGGTTGAGCGTCCATGACTCAGAAGCAGTTGCATCACAAAAAAAAAAAAAACTACTCCCATTTGGGTGAGGATTCACAAAAGCTTCACCCCTGGAGCTCTCTCCACGACATGTGGGCAGCTCAGCAGGCCAGAGTCTCTTCTTCCCAGTGCTCCTCACTGCTTATGAAAACTTGATTATTAAATAGATATGTGTCTATCAAATTGATTTCTAAATATTTGCACCCCCAAATAACTGCTGTTATCAGCCTCCTTTATTGTAATGAGAGATGTAGTGCAGATACTCTTAAGTGGGGAGGGGAGTTGTCAATCTCCTAAATTTCAGGAACTTCCTGATACATAAAATTGATGACTTCCTGTGTCTCCAGGACCCTCTTTTCTGAATGGCTGTTGAGAACTTCCTAAGTCCAGGTGAGATGAAGCTCCCAGGCAGTGCTTCCTAGAAGGTGCATGCTACAGTGCTGCTGAACTTCTGGGATATTCAAAGCTGATTCTCAGTGGCCTTACAGCTGGAAAGATAGCTTGTTTTATTCCTTGACATACTTGAAATGGTACCCCACTGTATTAGTCATCTTCTGTTGCTGGGACAAAATACTCTGAGCAAAGTACTCATGGGAGAAAAGGTTTATTGTGGGTCCAGGAGAAATGAGTCTATCCTGACTGGGAAAGCGTAGTGGCAGCAGCATGAGGCTCGCTGGGAAGGATCGGTGTTCATCACAAGACACCCTAAGACCAAGTTCTCAGCACGAAAGACATGTCTTTACCCCAGAGTGACAAAAGGCAGGCAATAAGAGACAAAGACAGAAGGCAGAACAGGAGAAAGAAGGGGAAGGGAGCAAGGGAGGGGTAAAGGTATGTGTCTCAGAGGGACAAAGGACTGCCTCTGGATAGAGAGGACACAGGAACAGCCCATAGGAAAATGGCAGTTTACAGAGGTAAAAGGGCAAACCCCGTGTTAGGATGAGGTGTTTAATTTTGATTGGATAGATTAATTAGGGCAGTCACAGGTGGCTTTTGGTTGCTGGATTTCAATACTTTGGTAATATTGAATTAGTCAGCCTCAGGAAGAGGAAGTAAACAAATAAGGGAATAGACCTTAGTGGCTAGCTTTAAGAATGTAATCTAGGGGGCTGGAGAGATGGCTCAGTGGTTAAAAGCACTGACTGCTCTTCCAGGGGACCCAGGTTCTATTCCCAGCACACGCATGGCAGTGGTACAGGACAATTGTCTATATTCTGTCAATTATGTTTTAAATAAACACTGACTGGCCAGTAGCCAGGCAGGAAGTATAGGCAGGACAACCAGACAGGAAGTAGAGATGGGTCAATGAGAACAGGAGAATTCTGGGAAGCGGGAAGCTCCCTCGGGAGTCTTGTCCAGACACCAAAGAAGGAAGATGTGACTGCCCTGCTGAAAAAGGTCCCGAGCCATGTGGCTAACATATACTAAAATAATGGGTTACTATAAGTTATAAGAGTTAATGAGAAGTCTGTGCTAATGGGCCAATCAGTTTATGATTAATGTAGACCTCTGTGTGATTTCTTTGGGACTTAACGATTGTAGGGAACCGGGCAGGACAGAAACTGGACAGGGTGGGACAGAAAACCTCAGACAGCATGGCAGCTCACAAAGGACAGTAACATCAGTAACCGGTGTTGTCTTTTGCTCCCTGAGCAATGTGTGCATGTGGTACACACATGTAGTCAAAACACTCATACACATAAAATAAGACTAAATTTTTTAAAAAATATGTATTTTATAAACATATTAACAAAGACTGTCAGGCTTTCCAACATAGCTATATTATTATTTTTCCTTTCTTGAATTCTTTTGATTCAGTATTCTTTCAATCTGTTTCTCAAATGTTTGTCATTCTGTGTGGGCTTTGAGAATGAATGAGTATGTGTGTGTGACAGAGAGAGTGGGGGGAGGGAGAGGGAAAAGGAGAGGGAGAGGGAGAGAGAGAGAGAGAGAGAGAGAGAGAGAGAGAGAGAGAGAGAGAGAGAGATTTTCCTGTATCCTATTTTGGAACAAAAGATACTCCCTTGAGACTTAAAACTCTGTGTTCTACATAAATACACCCCCATTTAAACAAGCCACAAAAGTTTTAGATGCCGAAACCTCCGGAGTTTCTGATTCGCCCATCTCCTCTCCACGCTGAGTTAATAAATAACCCCATGAGAAGTATTCTTTCTCATTCACATATGTAAAGCAATAGCTTAAATCTAGACCACTCCTCTGAGTTAGGAACCTAGGTTCTTGGTTTTGTTTTACTAACCTGTATCACAACTGTGAGGATGCCTATAAACTGTGGAATACCCAGCTTGGGGAAGGAAAAAGGGCCCACCCTCCAGCCACTACTCAGAGATGAGTACCGCAAACAGTTCAGTGTGTGTGCTGCTTTAATTCATTCAGATTACTGTAACAGCGTGCATGAGCTGGGTTGTTTACAAACGGCAGAAATATTTCTCAAAGCTGGAGAGTCAAAGAGCTGGAATGTTCAGTGCCTGGTGATGGCCTAATTTCTAGTTGTGTACCAGATGTTGGAAGTTAGCGTCCCTCTTGGGCTTCAGGAATATGACAGTAGTCCCATTCATGAGAAACCCACACTTACGACCTAACCAGTTCCCACAGACTGCCTGCAGATACCATCAACCTAAGGGTCAGAATAGCATGGGACTTGGGGAAGGACATATGCATTCAGATGCTAGCATTTCCTTTCTACTAGTATTAAGCTGTATATATTCACCTCACTTACCACTATTTCATATTTTGGGGTCCACATCACTTGCGCTAATGTGTTCATGTTCACAACAACAACTGAAAGTTTTCATAAACATATTTAATAACTTTGTATGAATATTTATTTTCTTTTGGGAAAATTTTGCTGTTACAAAAATTGCTTGAAAAAGTATTTTTGACAGCAAATCATTGCTTTGTTTTGGTGTTTAGTAATAGATTTAGTATCCACTTCAAGAATGTTGCATCTTAGGCTGGGGAGACAGCTCAATGGTTAAGAGCACTCATTGCTCTGGCAGAGAACCTGTACTCAGTTCCCAACACCCATGTGAGCGCTCATAACCATCTGTAACTCTAGTTAAAAGGGATGTGATGTTTCCTTCTGCTATCTGTGAATACTAGGCATGCACAGGGTTCGCATACACACATGGAAACAAACACTGATACATATAAAATGAAAATAGATATACTTTTAAAAAGAAAAAAGAATGCTGAGTCTTGAGGCAAGTTCAAGCTCCACTGGGTCTCAGTTTCCTCATTTGTAAAATAAGGTAATAATAGGATCTCCTAGAGTAGTTGTAAAGATTAATTTTATTTATACATAGTGTTTAGGGCAATAGTGTCAAGGAGAAATACAACAAAAAATAAAATGAAAGGGTTACTTATGCAGAATTGCAAACTGGTTTCCAAAATAAAGAGGTTGCTTTCTCATTCGTGGTGAATGAGAGCGTCTCTGCAGTGCCACTAGAACTAAGAGGAACTCGAGTAATATGTGGGTCACCAAGAGCAAATGATAAAAAGACTAATTTTTGACAATTTTGTTACATCCTGAGTCAGTTCTCTTCCCTTGACTCCTCCTTCCCCACAAACATCTTAAGGGCCCTACAGTGGTAGGAAAATTGAGTACAAATCATTTATGGAATAGTGGCGCTTTCATTATTTTGTCAACTATACCTGCAGCTCATATCAGAAAATGAAGCCCCACAGTGGTGATTAAAGAAACAAATGCTACTCTCCGGCAACTAGCCCTTTCTGGGGCCAAACAGCGCCTCATTTCAAACATTACTCTACTTGGAAAGGCTTTACAGTAATTTCAAGAATAAATGACTCTCATTGCTAATGTTTTCTTGAGCAATCAAGTTTTCCTTGTGTGTACAAGCACTGCCTTCCCCTGAACTGAGTTCTTTCTAAGCAGAATTCTGATTCTCCAAACTAGGAAGCTTTCTTAGTGCTCACAAACTCCTTCCTTTAATTGGAGAGATGGCCACTCCTGCCTCAATGTTTTTCATTCATTGAAAACAATTAGTGAGGACTACTATGTGCCCTCTGAGAATGTCATAGACTAGGAGTGTGTCAATCTAGAAGACAAGAGCAACATGTGACCCTACTCTTGACACCTTGCAAATTAAGTCTCTGTATAATCGCTAACACTCTAAACAGTAGCTGAAGCAATCATGTTTTTATTTTGACTCAAAGCAGTTTGGGCAGAGCTTTATTGGGAATGATTGTGTCTTCTCAACAAGGCACCAACCGAGGAAGCTTATTTTAGTTAATTCCCCCATGGTAATTTCCAAATACCTGACAAAAGCAATGTAAGAAAACATTTGTCTGTGGTTTAAGAGTCTAGTCTGCCTGAGTGTGAAGCCGCTGGTCATGCTGCATCTGCAGTGAGGAAGAAGAGAGAGAGAAATGCTGGGTTCAGCTCTTCTTTGTCTTCAGACTGCAACCTCTGGGCTTTGAATGGTACCTCCCATGGTTAGATTGACTCTTGCCATCCCAATAAACTCCGTCTAAACACAGGGAGTTTGCCCTCAGCTCATGCATGTTGTCATGTGACTTGAGCCTTCTCATAGCATGCTGGCTCAGCTCCAAAGGCAAACATGCTGAAGAGATACAGAAACTACATCCTTTTATGCTCTTGACTTGGAAATTCCTCAACATCACTTCTCTCAAGATAGTATGAAAGACCTGCCTGTGGATCAAAGACACAAGCTCTGGCTCTGGATGAGAAGGATGACAAAGAACCTTAAAATATATAATAAAAAGACCACATTAAGACTATCCACATAGTCTGTTAGCCCACACATGTCACTTGAGCAGTCAAGCATAACTAACCTGCAATGAAAGAGTGGCTCGATTCCCTCGAGTAGGACAAGTTCTTTCTATGTCCTCCAGTCTGGACCCATCTCCTGAACTCCAGATTCCCAACTGCCTGCTGACATCTCCATTTGAATATTTCTGAGACATCACAGCCAACAACAGACTCCAGATGTCTTGTTCTCCCTCCTTTCTCCTCTCCATAATCAACAACTCAATTCTTCCAGACACTGAAGACAAAAACAAAACTGCTGCCCGTTATCCATTCGTCTTATGCCCTGTCTCCTTGATAAAATGTCAATCATTTTGATGTTTTGCCTGTCCATGCTTCTTAAAATTAAACTGCTTGCAACCAAAGCATTTCCTTCCCTCTGTTTTTTTGGGGGGGTTCTCCCTCTTTTGGTCACATCTATTTCTCTCTTCTATATTTCCCTCTCTTTTTTCAAGGCCTTTTTTTTCACTACAAGACAACTGCATGAATGCATGGTTTTTATTTGTTTTCTTCAAGGATGCATCCAGAGTACTCAGGGTGGCTTTTAGCGTGAAGATGGCTTAGTGTATGTTTGTTGAATATATGAAAGATTTTAAGTTGGTACACTTTAAAAAACAGCACAAAGAAGTGATCAGAAGGTGAAAAAATAAGAAAGAGAATTACATTCAAATGTAGATAGAAACTAGAAAGAAATGTAACGTAACCGCGTATCGTGTCTTGCTTTCTCAAGATCTATTCATGGACCAAAGAGTTTTAAGTACTCTGATCTGCCAAGTGCACCTATAAAACAATGTCCATGTCCATTTCCTATGTGGGTCTGAAGGAGGTGGGTTGGGAGGGCTTGGCAGACAACAGAGACTGCCAAAGAAGCTCGTGCAGGAAAAGCAAAACTACTAAACTCCCTGTATCATTTTTATTCATCCTTCTAAACCAGAGTGTTTTAACTGCAGGCAGCTCCCAATTCACATCAAGCAACAGAGTCCTAACAATAAGAAAAGGAAAGAAACCATTTGATGAAAATTATACCTATTACTGAAAGATTTTATTTCAGCTTAGAAATTATGATAAATGCTTTGGTGAATTACACAGGACCCTGAAGCATAGCTACTTAATGGGAAAGAGAAAAATGACAAGCTCAAAGAAGCAGATACATCTCAGAAGCATTCATGCTAAGGCAAATACAGTATTGAATTGCAATAGGCTTTAGGAACTGAGGAAATAAAGCCATCTATAAGGAAACGGACCTAGAGATAGGAGTTTCTGTGCACCTTGCCAATTTCAGTGCAGATTTATGATCTCATGTCACATCACCCCTTGGCACACTTACAGGTTCTGTGTGTGTGGAAGGCATGTTCTTCTTCAAGCAGGAAGATAATTCAGAAATATTTGAGTTTCCAGAAAGGTCCTCGGTACTGTCTTCCACAGTGTCCCTTGACAGGGCCAATGCACATGCAGGACCTGGGCCATAGGGTCTCCAAAAATGCTTCTAACTAAAGATTTTGTGTCTTTACCTCCAAGAGAGGAGATATACATTATTCTTGACTTTGTGGCTAAACAATGAATGAATTAAGACGTGGTCTTCAAGTCCTCAAGTTACCAAAGCCTCACCTAGTTCTCTAGCGCCAAGCAATACTAAAGATGAAGAGTCAGCACAGCTCCTTCAGGACAGTCCTGTGTTTTCCTGGGAAGCAAAGACCCAGTGCTGGGGGTTGACTCATCTCCAGCTCACAGTGAATTTGAGCAGGACTCCCCTGAGTCATTTGCCCTTCCCTCTGCCAGTTCTCATTGATCCCATTCTTTCTTCCTGGGGACCTCTATATTAAAGCTGACACAAACATCTACCATGTCTCAGTTGCTGCTTCCCAACTCTGCCCTTTGCATTTCAGAAGACTCTTTCCATTAGTTGTGGAGCTTTTCCAACAGTTTCTAAGGAGATGGAAGAAGAAAAAGCATCATTTGGTTCTCCCCACAGACATCATGTGGAACAAGGTATGTGCTCCTTTTCATAGTGGTGAATATTGCAATGTCAAAACCAAATTCATCATAACTACTTAGCCAATACATAAGGCATTCTTTTCAAATTATGCAAAAGAAAACCAACTTCAAGGTATCACTATGATAAAATAAGAACGTCATCTCTCAATAGAGCATACAGACTAGGACCTAAATACTTGTCCTATAGTATCTTTGTGCTATGGAGTTTCCTATTCCACCCTTAGTAAGTCAACTACATAAACATCATTCCATTTGGCTAAGAGAAAGAGTTTATGTTTCCATCTTTACTGTTACGAATAAATTGTTGAAGATGCCAGAGGTCAGCTTGAGTCCAAGAATGCTGATTTACTAGAGGGAACAATAAGACTAATAATAAATCAACAGATTCTAATGATGAGGCCAACAAAACAAAGCAAAACAAAACACCTCAAGAATGAAGTAAAGAAAGAAAAATACAAATTTAATGGTTGTGAATGTCTCCTTTCCTGAGCAGGTTAAATGAAGGATGTTGTTGTTCAGTTATAGTAAAGCGACACCATGGGTCTCAGCCACAGTAGACAGGGCACCCTAGTGGTCTTACCCTGCTGAGAAGTGCTTGCATCCTGAAGGTCAAAGACCAGAAGAAATTCTGCTCAGCAACCACGTGCCAAGAGGTGCAGAATTTTAGCTGCAGACTTCCACTGCCCCTCTGGGATGGATGCTCTTTTTATGGACACATTTCTCAGTTATTCAAAGGAAAGCTAGTAGGAGATTTTTCTCTTTTTTCTGTTTCTTCCCCACCCCTTATCCTAGACAGTAGAAAGAATTCTAAATTCTGTAGCCTGGAAACTGGGAGAAAGAAAGAGAAATGGGATTGGGGAGTAACAGGAGCCAGATGTTTTCTTCCTTCCTTCCTTTCTTCCTTCCTTTCTTCCTTCCTTCCTTTTTTCTTTTCTTCCTTCCTTCCTTCCTTCCTTCCTTCCTTTTCCTTTCTTCCTTCCTTTCTTTTTTTTTTAAGGTCAATAGCCACACCAAAAAGAACCCTCAACTGAAGTACAAGGCAGTTCAGTGGATTATGATGTGAACTGCTCTGAGACCAACATTCCCATTACAGCTGCATCTTACTAATGTAATGTTAATGTTATCCCTATGCAGCCTGACCAGCTCATTTCTTATTGCTTATGCAAATGTTTTTGTGGTTAGTGGATTAGTTGCATTTTAAAGCCCAGAGGCAAAATGATGGAAATATCCATGTGACAGTAATAGATGAAAGGCACCCTGCTGCCCGCAGTTGCCAACACAAAATTACACGACTTTTTTTTTTTTTTTTTTTTAATGTCTATTGCTTTTGCTGGTTTAACCATTTCTACAATCCCGGTCCTCCATTACACGACGTCCTTTGCCAAACAATCCACGGCCTCCTGAGCAATATTTTTCCCTATACCATCTTCCTAGAATTCCCTAACAGGACAAAGAAGCCTGACAAACTCATATAAATATTTAACTTTTATAGATAACTGTGACTTTTTATTAAAAAATAAAATATCATGGCATTAATAAAAATAATTCTTGGCTAAAGTAAAGATGAGACATTTGAGAAACAGGGTGAGGATTCTGGACATGTCGACTAGCCAAGGCTTGAAGAACATTCGCTGTGGGCCAGAAACACTAGCTCTTACCCACACCCAGGAGCATATTTCCTGTCATTGAAATAAAGGGAAATTGGCATGTATGAATGGCCTGGTTAGTTAGATCTTGTCTTCTCTACTGCAGTGGAGTCTTAGAAACCAGCCCAAAGGCTCAGACAGTCCAAGAGCTAATGACGTAAGTATCTGTTCTGAACCATCCAGTGTGGAGTCATTGTCGATTAAACTCGGTGATCCAGAAACTCATGCTGCTCATTCGAACCACAGGCCATGGAGCCAGGAATTTCTAGCCATTTGAGGGCAATGAGGCTCCATGTACACTTGAACAACAGCGACAACGGAAAGCAATGGAGCAGACTGCCTTGAACACAGTCTCCCTCCAGGTATGTTTGAGCAACCCTGACAAAAGAAGCAACAGAGCAGGCTGCCACACACACTCTTTTTCTTCTGCTGATTGATGAGATCTGCTTATTGTAAAGAGCTTACAGACATCAGCAAAGTTCCTTGAAAATAAATAACTTTTTGTAAATAACTGTTCCATTTATGTTTCTCTTTCCAACAAATCTGGATAAAAGAGAAGGGGTAACATAAAACTTGAAGTGGATTTCCCTTGTACTTCCCAAAGAACATACCAAGTAGATTTTCTTTATTATCGTGATAAGCAAGATGCTACACTGGTAGAGCTCAAATTGAGGTTCTTGATAATATACAACAACTTTCATAAAATCAGAGAGCAAACAGGACACTGTACCTAGATAAGTAGCCATGAACTGATAATGGATCCTCCAAATGAATCCCTTTGTTTTATTAACTTTTGTAAGCTTTTATTTTCTTCTTTGTCTTCAGTTTGAATAATCAATACATCTAAGTATTCCACAAATCATGAGAACAAGTTAAGGATACCATAAAATAAAATTGAATGTAGTAATTCAATATCACACACATACATACACATATGTATGTGTATGTATGTGTGTATATATATATTATATATATATATATAAAATGAAGGATAGCATTAACTGAAAAGATGCAAACTCCCTATTAAGTATAATATGGTGCTTTATAACTCCATATTTTAAGTATATATTATAAGTATAATATCATAAGTATATATTATAATATGTACTAACATGAAATTAAGATTTGGGCTATTCATATGAGGCCCTGGTAATGAGACTCTGAGAGAACTAAATCAGAAACACAAGCCAATATTCAGACAATGACAACTATGTCACAGAGAAGTGATGTTTAGTGTTGTTAGGAAAGAGGATGTAAATCAAAATGTAGGGTATATCTTGTAAAATGTAGACCTTGTCTAGATCAAGAACTTAATCCTACCTATCTGAAATGGAGAAGGAGCCAACATGTAAAGAGGTATGAAAGAAAATCATATGAGAATACCACCAGTCAGGCCACATTATTCTAAATTTGAAGCAGTATGGTATTTGTGGGTTTGTTAATTGGGCAGTGGTTATGTAAGAAGCATGATGGTTATGTATGGAAAACTGGGTGAAGGCTATATGGAGTACTCCGTTCTATTTTTGTACTTTTTGTAAATTTAAAATTACTTGAAAATAGAGCTTAAAATACAGTACTACATGTTACAAGGCTTTTGAAAGGAGTTAGTGGCTTAGAGAAAACAACAGTTCTATGCAAAGGCACCTTTTCAGGGCGATCTTTGTACCACTGTTGTTACTTAGAAATATTTAAATACCCAGCTCAACGTGCAGACTCAACAGTTATTGCCAATGAGAACCTTAAGGTGTCCTGTTGAGTCAAATTAGATTGAAATGGCGCAGAAGGAATTTAGACAGTGGGATTTTATACATTTTTATAAGATTAAAATTGCAAAATTAAGATTCTGACTCTTCCTAGTGCCCTCGTCAATGCACTGACTTTGAACCACCATGAATGTTAGCTGTCTCTCTAACATGGAAGCATTTTTACACAACTTGAAACGAATATTAACCTCTTACGAACCCTTAAATCAGTTTATTAGTGTCAGAAAACAAACATTTTGTTCTAAATGCTCTTCCACAGGTGTAATTTGTATACCTTAGCAGACTTATTTTTTACTTTTGAAAAGTTTATCCTTAAAGTTAAATGTATGATCCATTATTCTCAAGAGGAGTACCATAAGTCGTCTTATGAACAGAATAGACATGATCCCAGAGCTAAGACATCTTTGGAAGATTTGAAGGGCAAAGATCTTTACATATACCACTGAAACATGCATAAACAATAACCAAGGACCTGGGGTCTAATCCAGTCTAGAGTACTTTCTTACCAAGTGCCGAACCCTGAGTTTGATCCTCAACATGAGAAAAAACAAAACAAACAAAAAACAATAAATGGATGAAGGAAAGAAATATCAAAAGACTTTCAGGGATTTGTGGTGCCTGCTTCTGACACAAGGAAATGGTCTGTGGTCAAGAAGAAGAATTCGAATTTACAGGAAATTGACAACTGAATGAGTACAGGAAGAAAGAACAAAAAAGGGGAGTCTCCCCAAGCAACCTGGCCTAAAGGAAGACGTGGAAACAGAACTTCTGGAGCTACAGCCTAGCACGGCAGTGGCTGCAGGTTCAGACAATGGAAAAATGACAACAGATGAAATATTTTCAGATTTAAGGTTTCTTGTTGCAAAGATTGAATTTTTATAGTCTTTCAAAGTTCACGCTAAAATATTCACTTCTAGGTTGACAATGTTGGGAGGTAGGGCTTTTAGCAAAAGAAACCTTTAGGGAGTTTCTTTCTTGAATGTGATGAATGCCCTAATGAAAAACACCCATGAAAGAACTTTTGCCCCTTTTGCAAGTGAGGACCAATCTAACGACAGCCACCTGTGAACCAGGAGGCTGTTGTCAGCAGACACTACATTTTCACCCTCACTCAAGACTCAGCAGCCTCTGCACCTATAAGAACGTGTGTTTAAAAGCTACCCAGTTTGTGGAATTTTTCCCATAGCATCCCCAACAGACTAATAAACTAAGCATTTGATTACTAGACATCTGGATATTCTAGTTAACAATCTTATTCACATTTGAGTCATTGGTTGTGTAAGTAGAAAGCACAAACCAAGAACACTGAATTTTTCTTAAATAAAATTTGATCTTTCTTTATGTAATACAATGACCCCTGATCTTGCAATGATTTGTTCCTTTGGAAAATATTTTACTATTTTAGGCACAGGAAAAAAGCTAGTGAACAAAACAGACCAAGACTGCCCTGCTGATTGCACTCCGGAGCCATGGAGGCATCAGCTGCCACTCCGACAGACCATCTGAGTGATTTTAGTGGATTTCTTTTAGTGTATTCATCACTTGCAAATATGCTCAAGATTGTGTGCCTTGTCTCTTTTGAAGAAACCATGAGAAACTTATAAATGTGTACATACATTGTCTGGTTGCCATGCATCCTCTGAGATCTGGAACTTTGAATCCCCTGAATCTAGAAGTCCTAGGCCTAGAATTCATAGCTTTATTCACACCAGATGCAGAAAGATAAAAAGTGAAGCTGAGTCGGATAACATCACATTATTTCAAGACATGAAATTCTGAGGCTCATGTATAATATATAATAAGATAAATCACTGACTTTTAATTTCTTTTCATTGTATTTCTTAGTCACTGGGCATATTTCATTGATTTTTCAGTGTCTTCAAATAAGGAGCATTCAATCCCACTCTAATACATAAAGCCATGATTTTTGACAAAAAGTAATTATAAATTGTACCAATACCACACTGGCTTCAGACAAAAATGCAACATTAAGTTTTTTATTTGTTTGTTATTTGTTTATGTTTGGCTGGGCTTTTTTTAGCTTTTAGGAAATCCATGTTTAGACAGTATATTTAAGATTATTAACTATGTCACGTTTAACATAAGAAATTAGGCCAGGGGAATCTTCAAATAAATGCAATTCTAGACACTTCCCTTTAATCAAATTTTGATGAGTGAATGACTTTATAAAATGTATTCTGACACCAAACTTCCTGGGTACACAGATTATTACGTGGATAATATTTTTATGCTCCAAAAAGAATAACAACTGAGCTTTAAAACTGTTGTTTCCTTCCTTGTCATCCTGGCTGAAAACTCTTTTAATTATTTTGTTCATGAGGTTCTTAAAGAAAATAAGCGGATATAAATCACCCGTCTGACTAGACTTAGCCTCTGCATGTTTAGCAAGCTACCAATGATGGCAATTTCTTATACAGAGAGTACATTGCCCTCAAGGGACTGGTGACAACTGAACCAAGCAAAGGGTGGCAGAGAGCCCTGCAGCCTGCTGGATGGCTTTGATTAAGCCTTCACTCTGTGATCCCAAGGTCTTTACCTCTAATTAGGATAACAGACTCCCGGGATGCCTCTGATAGATAGTGCATCCTCTCTGGGCCAAAGAAACACAGAATGTCTGCTGCAGCCATTAGAGGTCGAGAGTTGAAGATCAAGTTTTCCTCCTAGAGTCAGGTGGAACTGTTGAAAAACAAAATATTACTTTCCCTCTATATCTGAAACTACAAGTGAAAATCTTTTAGGGGAAATTTTCTACAGAGAAGAAAAACGTAAACACAATGTAGCTTATTGTCAATGGGAAAGGTAGGTTATGAACTCTGAGGTGTACAGTCTCTCAAAACTTAAATATGTGTCACTTAAAAAGGGATTTCTTAAACTCAGTGCTACTGACATGTTGACCCAGGTTGGGGGGACCTTGGTTGGGTTGTCCTCGGGCTGTTTCCCCACATCTTTGGTCTCACCTGTTAGATATTAATATAGATAAGACAAGAAACAAGACAATGTCTCCACATATTGGCAAATGCTACTGGGGGGAACTGCTCCTTGTTATAACCACTGGTTTAAAACCAGGAAAAGAAAAGGAAATAGATACTTAGGGTATTTGTTTTTTTAGGTTGCATTTATTATGTGAGTCAGTGGGATAGCTCGTTGGGTAAAGGTGCCTATAGTCAACCCCAGTGACCTGAATCAATCTGTAGAACCCACTTCTTGCCAATTGCCCTCTGACCTCCACATATACACCATAGTACACACATATCGCTCACTAACAAAATACACAAATGCAATAAAAATTTAATTATTCATCTCGTGTGTGTGTGTGTGTGTGTGTGTGTGTGTGTGTGTGTGTGTGACAGCATACATGTGGCGAACTTTTCTGCAGTTGGTTCTTTCCTTCTTCCTGTTTGTGTGGTATGGTCTCTTTCGTGCTTCTGGGATGCTTTATTCACTCTTGTCTTTACCAAACTCAGATCACGGCTCTTACACAGCAAGAGTTTGTACCAGTTTAACGTCTTCTAGACCCTCAGTTATGATATTTAAGTGTACTTTTAATTGTTGTACAAAATGTTCCAGGTCCAAATATCTGAGGCACTAATACAACTCACCAAGGGCAGCCTTCCAAACATCCAAAAATTATGTTTGTGCCAGTCATGCAAAACATAACAACAAATATTGATTCTAAGAAATGATTCATTAGTCAATTTTATCCTATATAAATGCAGTAGTGCACTTATAAAAAAAACTAATGTAGCTATGAAGTCACTAAGTGATATAATTAGATGGGATCACTACATCTGATCACACACTAGGCTTGAAAGCTGGGAAAGATAATGTTGTTCTCAGTCAGGACACCTCCTATTATTTCACATATTGACTCCCAGCATGGTGTCAACACAGGGAATTTTCAGTGAATGAATGGATGAGAAGGTAAAGTAGGAAACCAACTGATCCAGAATTGTAGCATTATGTCCTGTGAGTGTAACAGCCATGACGATGGCTTAGTCAGGGCAGCTAGAAGTCTCTACAACAGACCCTTAGTGTTGGACCTTTTGTTGGCTCCCCAAAGAAGAAATCATTAAGAAGTGTTAGGCTCTCACTTGGGATGCTCATTCCTCCTTCCCTCTTTATAGGTTTTCCCCTGATGTGGGACAATGGTTTGTACCCTGTCAATTGTATTTTAATAAAACACTGATTGGCCGGTAGCCAGGCAGGAAGTATAGGTGGGACAACCAGGCAGGAAGTAGAGGCAGGGTGACAAGAACAGGAAAATTCTGGGAAGAGGAAAGCTTGGTACACAGTCCTGACCCAGCCACAGAAGAAGTAAGATGTGACTGCCTCGCTGAATAAGGTACCAAGCCATGTGGCTACCACAGACAAGAATAATGGGCTAATATAAGTTATAAGAATTAATAAGAAGCCTGAGCTAATGGGCCAATCAGTTCATAACTAATCACCTCTGTGATTTCTTTGGGACTTAAGGATTGCGGGAACCGGGCAGGACAGAAACCCCAACAACACTTCCCAGATCTAACTATCTTTCCCTAGTTTCACACAGTCTCTGGAGCTGCTAGAGTATTTGGAAGATGGAAGGTTAAGTTAAAAGGAGACTGCATCTATGCCATCATGGGAAAGCCATTATCCATGTCAGCATGAGATGTTTCATTGATGTAGCTGTATGGCGTCACTCATGCTATCGAAATCAAACTCTTTGATTCACCAAACTAGATTTGGGTGAAATCATTTTCTTGGCCTGTCACCCATCTCTGGATGAGTAAATGTTCGTCCAAATCTCCCCAGGAAAAGTCAACACAAAGACCATTGCAATACAACATGCCCCCCTTTGCTTTCTCTAGTCTCTTCCAGATTTCCATTTTCCATTGGGGACACTACAAAGAGCAGCCTAGTGACCACATAGAGTTAACACATCTGACGCTAACAGAAAACCCACTGAGATTCCGACATGGTAGTTAAAGGATGAGGAATCCTGTGGGTGTTTAACTCTGTAACCAGCTGTGCAGCATCGTTGAGAATGAAATCCACACAGTCTTTGGGAAGGTAAGGCACACCAGGAGACACACAAACACACCAGGGTATTTGAGTTGCTATCACACTGGTCTGTTTCTCTATGGTTTGGGGAGCAGTAACTTAAAAGTGAATGAGCAGCGTTATTAAAAAAGACACGGGCTTCCAGGGGAAAAGCTCTCAGCCTACCCTGGACTTGAGGTTGCAGGGCTGCCTGACGTTAGGAAACACAAACTCCTTCTGCAGCGTAGTAATTTAATATGGCATCTTCTATTGTGGTTGGCCAAGTTTGCCTAAATTACTTTTTTATGGTGGTGAAACTTGACCTCATAAATTTGTTTTTGGAAACTTTTTTTTCCCAGTCTGAAATCACTTAGCGTCCAGTTTGAAAATATCACCCTTATACACTATAAATAAATGTCTTCCCGGTTTCAGCGAGCTTTGACTTTTCTAAAAGACTGAAGTTAGGCTCTGTAGGAGGTTAAGGATGGGCAGTTTCTGCTGTGTGGGAGGTGTTTTTACTGCTACAGAAATAAGCAGAATGTCCCCACTGGTCCCAATTACCATGGCCCCTGCCTTCAAGGTTCCTGCCAACAGCCCATCTCTTCTGGGAGGTGATGGCTTGTTCATGAAGCCATTCGTGGCAGGGTGGTTTGGCTCCCACTGACAATCATCCCACGGGACTCCTCTACCTCCTAGAAATCATTCTTTTCCCAGCTCAGGGGAGCGATTGCTCTCAACTGTTTTAAATGGCACCCTGTGCTCAGCCGGCTACAAAAGGAAGGCAAGTTAATCATTCCATTCAAACAACCGAAATTGAGCACTGCGGCAGAGGGGGGGATCTTGAAAGAGGAAGCAAGCTTTGAGAGCGTTGGGAGTGGGGCATGCACAGGAAAAGAAATTTGAAAATATAATAGTGTTGCTTCACAGCACTGTGCAGAAGCCCAGCGTTTCATGACCCAACTGTGTCCCCGCATCTCTGTACCTGGTGTCCCAAAGCTCCTGATCTCACCAAACAGAAAATGTTCCCAGATGACAAGGAGCAAGAAGAAATCAGTCCCTGAGCCCAGGAGTTACAAGATACAGAGGGGATGCTGGTGAAGAATAAGAAATCTACACAATAGCATCAAAAATATGAGTGAAATATAACAATGTTAGTACTAAAACAGTGCCAACACCCACTGAAATGAGAACTCTCATCATTTGGGGCAACATGAAGAATGATTTTGAGACAGGAAATGGATTTTGAAGATAGATTGAATTGGGGCAGGAAGGGATGGATTTATGAGTAATAGAGAGAAGACTGTATTTCATAGAGAGAGAGAAAAAACTGAGCAAAATACGAATGTGAGAATGTTCGCAGGAGTAGAAAACAGAGCAGGAAGAAGTCTACTTTGTACTGCAATATTCTATCATTCAGAACCCATTCAAGAGTGGCGAATGACACCCACTATTTTAACTGAAGGAAAACAATGTGAAAAAGAGTAGCCTACATATAAAGCTGTGAAATGATAGATAGAGAGGTAACCCAGTACTGAGGTGCGCTGCAGCCTAAGGATAAAAGAAAATAGTTTACAAATCTAAAAGTTTTATTAAGTTTCACAGTGTTATTCACATTGTAAATATTTTCCACGTCCGTGTGTCTGTGTGTCTGCCTTTTCTTCACTCCCTTGCCACCTCTAATCGGGTTTAAAGTCAAGACTGAAGCTATTGCCTCCCACCGAATATAAACTAACATGAGGCCGTATGGGAGGATCAGCTCGTGAACTATTATTCTGATGAATTATTGTCATCAGTAGGAAGGGGCTTTGCAACGCTTTAAAGAGCATCAGTTTCATTATTGTGTTTGTGGATTAACTTGTGTGTGAGTGGAGGTTGCGGGTACATGTGCGTGTGTGTGTATGGGAGTGGGTGTCTATAAGAGGGCATACAAGTGTATGAACTATTGAGTCCAGAGGAGAGTCCCAGGTGTTATGCCTCAGAATGCTGTCCTCCTTTTTGATGAGACAGTATTTCTTACTGTCCTGGAACTTGCCAAATAAACTGGGCTGCCTGGCCGGCGAGCCCCAGAATTGCTGTACTGTTTGTCTCCCCACTGAAGCTGCCATGATCACCTTTGTTCACCTCTTTGTTGTTGTTGTTTGTTCGTTTGTTTCTGAGAATCAAACTTACACTTTACACTTTACAGGCTGAGTCATCTCTCCGGCTCCTGTAGGATGTATTTTAAATATACAAAGAGGAACTAGAGGAGTTATTGCCATGTGCATCACTGAAGGGCGTTCTAATAGTAAGAATTGAGACCATGAGCATATTTTATAGATTGTAGAGCACTAGCATTTCCCAGCAATATTTCGCTTGGGATTAAATGCCCAAAATATGTTTTGGGGAAGACCCATAATGACCATAACAACAGCTAAAAGTTTTGAGTTCAATTTTATTCAAATGAGGGTTTTCAATTTCTTCTTTCTATTTCTTTTAATAATAAAATGTTATGACCATATCTGCACTTTTAGTTCATTCAGTCCCTTCTACTTAGAACTTATTCATTCCTGTCCACTCCCTAGATGGCCTTGAAAAGGGAAGCCTGTTGTCTCCCAACAACATGTTCTTATCATTTTCAAGTGGCTTTTTAAAACTCTTTAACATGGGAAATGCATAATACAAAAGACTGCCCATCACAGACCATAAGGAGAAAGAATTAAGGAGGCTCACTGAGTGGAATATGCAGCGTTACCCACAGCAAGCTAATCATAGTAAACTCATTGGAAACAGAGAGCGCTCTGCCAGACTCTAACACACCAACCTGGGTGTCCTTGTGGGGAAAAAACACAGGGAGCCAAGGAGAGATCATAAAACAGGCCCTATTTCCAGAAGGAAAAAGAGAGAAAGGAAGACAGAGGCAGCGGCTCCTTTCCTTGTTGCGGCTGACATTTGTGTTCTGTCGGCAGCAGAATATACCAAGAATTGAAGACCAGTGACTCATATCCAGCTGCAAAGATACTGCAGTAAAGAACTGGTGACTAGGATGTGTTTAATGAGAGGTAATAGACTCTTCTTGTCTTCACCCTTGACTATCAGAAATAGTTTTTGCACATATTATCTTATATGCTTTCTATAAGACCAGGTTCAAAATAATGAGAAAATACAAGAGCTTCCCAGGAATCTAAAATGACCTCCCCCACCCTGCCCAAAGCTACTTGGAAAACTACAAACTTGGACTGGGAATGTTGTTGCTAAGCAACCACTAACTTCTTCTACAGGCTTGGGGGACTCGACGTTCTTGTTCTCTAATAGAGAAAAATATCAGATAGAAGGCTTAGGATAGAGAAGTCTCATTTGCTTGTTGGTGCGGAATTTCACTGTACCATGATGGGCCATTGATCACTGGGTTACCTCAAGGGAAAGGCATCGGTCTACATCAGATACTATACACAGCGAATTCCAGAGGTCCTCGTTGTTGGTTGTGGTGCTGTTTGAAAGTTTACCTAGACAAATCACCCAGGCAAATGGAAATTTTATTTTATTTCTTAGAAATTACCAATCAATCAAACATCATGACAGGCCAGGCTCTCTGGATAAACTTTGGTTATGATGTTGGAGGATCATAATAATGACAGAAGAATTCAGCTTCCTCTCAGAGTACTCAAGTTATCATCATCATTTGTTACTGTTACAGTAACAAAGGACAGAAAGAAAGAGAAAACAAAAATTCAAGATCCTGTGTGTCTGAGATTATTTAAGAAAGTAGGAGAGGAGATTAAAGGAACTCAGAGCTATTCTCAGATACACAATTTAGCATACTAGAAAGTTAAACAAAGAAAAATTGGAAAGGATTCAATTACAAGATAAGACAACACCTCATATGTCATATGACAATGACAAACGTGAATATTGAAGGCTGGAGAGATGGCTCATAGATTAAGATCACTGGCTGCTCTTCCAGAGGTTCTGAGTTCAACTCCTAGTGACCACATGGTGGCTCACAACCATCTATAATGAGATCTGGTGCGTAGGCATACATGCAGACAGAACACTGTATACATAATAAATAAAATAAATCTTTAAAAATGTGAATATTGATCTGTTTTATTTTTATATATACCCATCTGCTTTTTAATAGAAATATTTTTCCTAAATAAAGTGACAAGATCCCCAAGAGAACATTTTCCTAGGTATCCTGTTCTATTGCGGAGAGTAGAAAATTGATGCTTTAGTTTAATAGTAATGACTGAATGCTAGTGAAAGCACCAACCCTGTGCTAGTTGTTGGTGGCTATTACAGTGGGCCATTGTAAGCTTTTAACATGTGTAGAATCTAGCAGGAGAAAGGATTACATAATGAACAGGCAAATACTCACATAAGAACCTTGCAAATGTAGATATTTTACTGAAGAACTATGGAGGAAAAAGACAGGATGTCGTATCAGAAGAACAATTAACACTGATGGCTAGTATTGTAAATTCAACATCTAGGAGGCAAGTTCTCTGGGCATGCCTGTGATGGATTATCTAGATAAAGTTAACCTCTAAGAATGTCTGTGAGGGAATGTCTTGATTGATTGCCTGATGTGGGAGACCCATATTCATTGTAGTCAGGATCATTTCCCCGAGATTATCTTGACTATATATAGTGGAGAGGGCAAGCTGAGCAGTAGCATGCACACAGTAACTCATCGCTCTCTGCTCTTGACTGTGG
Organism: Ondatra zibethicus; assembly: GCA_004026605.1. Taxonomy (NCBI): domain Eukaryota; kingdom Metazoa; phylum Chordata; class Mammalia; order Rodentia; family Cricetidae; genus Ondatra; species Ondatra zibethicus. The sequence continues at coordinate 163,238 of PVIU01000212.1, read as the reverse complement.
ATGTGATGTGACCACGCCTCTGCTGCTGTGACTTCCCTGATGTGATGGACTACAGCCTGGCATTGTAAGCCAAATAAATACTTTCTCCTCCACGTTGCTTTTGTCATCACAGCAACTGGGGTTGGGTTGGGGACATCCAAAAAGAAACAGACTCAAGCAGAAGGCTGAGAACCAATGACTAGGTCTTAAGGGTACAAAAGGATGGCTTTGGTAGAAGGAGTTTTTGGTAGCTTAGTCCACAGTAGATACAAGTCATATACAACATTTCTTTTTTTTAAAAAACTATTATTCATTTTACATACCAACCACAGTTCCCCATCCCACCCCTCCTCCCTCTCCCATCCCTGCTCCCTCAACTCACTCCCATTCACTCCTCTGAAAGAGTAATGCCTCCCATGGGGAGTCAACAAAGCCTGGCACATTAAGTTGAGGTAGGACCAAGCCTCTACCCCCTGCATCAGGGCTGAGCAAGACATCTCATCATAGGGAATAGGCTCCAAAAAAGTCAGCTCATGTACCAGGAATAGATCCTGGTATGATACACATCATTTTTAAACACAGCAGACACCTCTTCTTTTCAGTGGGTCTACTTCACAAAGGAATATAGGCCTCACAATGTACTATGGCTCCTATTACTTTGTAAGCACAAACACCACTGTCACTGCTCTGGGAGCTCATGCTGCCGTGCGGACCATGTGACATGATTCTGTCTGTATTCCTGTAGTTATCACCTTCTCAAACAGTGGAGGAACAATTGCCGCCCTCACGCATAGGGCCAGTTCCTCCACAGCTGAGCAGCACCATCATGATAAGCCATCTGCTTCTCACCAAAAACACTCCACACAGGACACCCTCCTGTAGCTTCCTGCATCTACCATAGGTCTTAAGGATGTAAAAGTGAATTTGGCAGAGAGAATTTTTGGAGATTTTGTATGTTTGTTGGCTCGAAGACAAAGTCACCAACTGCTCTTCTAAATATACAGTATGTAAAATATATGATTGATAAATTGAAAGATAAAGAATATCATCTAAAATATTTTTATTAAAAGGAAGAGTGAGAAGTGGGCCAAAGTTTCAGGTTATCAAGGACACTGAAATAAGACTGGAGAAATAAAAGTCTCAGCAGACAGGAAGAAATAGAAAGGGATATTTAGTATACATCTCAGCAGATACTCCCTGACAGGAAAGAAAACTTTGAGAAGTTGCTTTGCTGGCAAAAAAAAAAAAAAAAAGAGAAAGGGCCCAGAAACTGCCATCCAAAGGGGATATGTGTGTTTACCTGCACAGTTTGTTCAACCCCAACACTGTGATTCTTGGACAATAGCAAAGAAGCTAAGCATAGCCCCCTTACATCTCCCTTTTCCCTCAAAACAACACTCAACCACTCCCTTTAGAGAATGTTGACTTGAAAGAGTATCAAACCTCTTATTATCCCTGTAACAGCTACACCTTCATCTGCCTTTGGCTTGGGTGATTCATCTTCACAGCCAAATAGAATTATTTAAAACACATTAAGGGATGCTCCAAACACCAAGCCAAAGAAACAATGGCATGTTTACTCAGCTCATCAGTTTGGGAGCAAGCATCATAGAGGCTCAGGTCACTGATAACATTTCCATTATGTCTGCCTCACTCAAGAACCTTTGCTGGCAGTGAACAGACTAACATTTCCCCACATCTTGCATAAGGAATGAGTAAATAATTACTAATCCGCTTGTGTAGGAACATTCTATTGGTAGATCTAATCTCATCAGATGGTTCCTGGGTGGAGCTAACGGCCTGAGTTTCATCCAAAGACCAACCCTGCCAGGTTGCCCTCTGACCTCCACACCACCCCATGGTGTATCCTCTCAAACACAGACATATACACACACAAATAAAATAGATACAATTTTTTAAAAGAAAAACCATAAAAGGTGTCCTTATGCTTGCATAATTGAGACACCATACACTTTAAAGGGGTCACTGAATTGATGTAACCCCTTGGCTGTTAGAGAAGGAACATGCCCAGATGTCCTAGGGTAATAACACACTTTACCCATAGCCATGACCTGAACTCAGTCCCATTCTCATTACCAAAGAACACTTGAAGAGAAACCTTGAAAGGCAGTGTGCTCCCACACCAAGACTATCAGCCCAGTGACATCTATGACTTCAGCACTTCTGGCACCTCCTAGAAGAGCTGATGTCATGGAGTTTCATTATTTATTCCTTATGACTTCATAGTTTCAAGCTGCCATCACTGGCATCTGAGAAGCAATGAACAGAGTAGGTGTGATGTGGGATTTCCCTCTGTATGCTGTGATTACTGTTAATAAATAAAGAACTGCTTTGAGCCTATAGCAGAACAGGGCGGGGCAGAGCAGACCTGGGGAAAAGAAGGATGGAGTAAGGAGAAGCCATGTAGCCCTGCCAGAGACAGATGCCAGAACTTTAGCCAGTAAGCCACAGCCATGTGGTGACACACAGATTAATAGAAATGGGTTAAATTAATACATAAGAGTTAGCCAATAAGAAGCTAGAGCTAATGGGCCAAAGCAGTGATTTAATTAATATGGTTTCTGTGTGGTTATTTCAGGGCTAAGCTGCCGGGGACCAACAAGCAGCCCTCCTTGCAACAGTAGGTACCATCAGAAGATGAGTAGATACAGCGCGGAAGATGACTGCGGAGGAGCAGGCCCTCAAGGACTGCATGTACACAGTCATTTACTTGGTGTCATGACGAGCGGGACAGCGAGCAGCACAGAGACCTACAGTCAAGCAAACCTTGCTTTGCCTTTTGTTGGTCGTGTTCTGCCTTGAGCACATTGCTCTAGCCTCCCCACTCTGTGTGCACAGTGCTTGCTTTTCCTTTGCCAGGCTGCTTTGAGGACTTTGGTGTCAATGAAGGGAAAGCTCTCAGTTTTAACACAGATGCATGACTGGGTGGGGTTCCGGTGGAGATTCTCTCTGTACAGAACACCCTAGAAATGATCACAGTGGGTGTTAAGGAGAGGGCTCAGGGTAACATGCTTGCTGCACAAGCATGAAGACTGCAGTTGAGCTCCCCCCACAAATGCATAAAAATCCAAGTATGCATGGTGGCCCATGTGCAACACCAGCACAGAGAAGGGAAAAGGAAGGAATCCGTGATAGAAAGGGTAAGCTTCAAGATCAGTGAGAGACTGCCTCAATACATAAGGTAGAGACTGTACAAGGAAGGCACTCCGTGCCAACTGTGATCTCCTGCAGATATGTATACACACATGCATGTGCACCTACAAACATATGTGCATACATGTAAGCATGAATACACATGAATACACATGCACGTGTGCCTCCACTTGCATACACATGCAAGGAATAAAAACAAGGTCACATAGTGTCTGGGTTTGTGTCTGAGTGTATTAAACATTTGTCTAGCATGCCCAAGGTCTGGAATTTGAATCTTAGCATTGAAAACAAAACAAAACAAATCAAAACAAAAGAAAGAAAAGAATAAAAGAAAATGATCGCTTAACTTGTTTCTCTCTCAACCCTTGGGGAGCCTAAGTCAGTAATTAGCATTGCCAAGGCACAGTAAAAGGAGCTGCAGTGACTCCATGGATCTGAGCGGCTTAGACACAGCAGCCCCTGCCAGCTATAGTGCTCCAGCACAAAACACACCACCAGGGTAGCACAGAATAACTGGCTAACACGCCGCACGCACCCTTTCCAGGCAGTCTCCCGTATGCGTTAACGTGCCTTTTGCCACACTGTCCAATTGTATCCTAACTCAAAGGTTTATGGAGCCTAGAATTGAATTTGGCTTAAATTAGGGCTGCTCATTTCCTTCTTCATATCAAAGTGTGAAGGAAAGTTCCTGGAGGGAGAATTGTTAAAATAGCCTTATTGCCAATCACTCCAGTGGAAAGTCGGAAGGGTCTCAACAAGCAACTGTAATGAACAGCGGCCTCTGGACATAATGTCAAAATGTCATCTGGTGACACCTTCCCTGTTCACTCTCAGTTCATTATTTCTCAGTCTCCAGTGGTGGCGGAATTGAATTTCAAGGGATCTCAGATCAAGTTGTCAGGACAGGGAATGAGTAATGAGACCTGAAGGCACTGGCTCTCAGGAGGGGCTCAGTCCAATCTGAAGACAGAGGGGCTGTCACCAGACTGAGAGTCAGAAAGTGGCTTAGGGACTGGAGAGATGGTTCAGTGGTTAAGAGCACTGGTTGCTTTTCCAGAGGACCCGAGTTAATTCCTAGTACCTGCACAGTGACTCACAGTCCCCTGTAACTACAGTTCCAGGATAAGTATGATAAGTATTGACTGCCTTTTCTGGCTTCATGAGCACCAGGCACACACATGATGCACAGACAAAACACCACACACACACACACACACACACACACACACACACACACATACACACACACACAAGTAGATAGATAGATAGATAGATAGATAGATAGATAGATAGAACAATAGTAATAATGAAAGCAGGCTAGCTGAACCAGCCCCTCTCTGTACCTGCCCTGAGCAAGTTCTCACAGTACTTCCTGCCTCAGCAGTACCACTGACAGAACAGAGTCCCATCCAACTGCCTCTGTACTCCCCGCAGGGAATATTGTCTCTGCAGCTGCTAGGTTTCAACACACAAGTTCAAGAGCAAACAGATGAGTTGTTGATAACATTCCCAAGAAGTGATGCTGGCTTCACAAGGGCATAATGATTTCCCTGCCCTTCTTTCAGTCTCCAGCTTCGGCCTCTTCTCTGGGTGTCCCATTCTTCCCTCCCTCTCCACACCTCCCTTAGCTCCAACCCACAAAAGCAGAGGTAGATTTTATTATACACGGGTAATGACACTTAGGCATCAGGTCCCTCACTTTCAGGGTTTCTCAGAGGTAAGTTTGAATTGTGTATTTATTTCTCCAGCATCCGGATTTACTCCAGAAGCCTGGGCCTTCTCAGAACCACATATATCGTCACAGTTCACACAGAGCATGGTTCACAACATACTTTCCACGTATGTTGCATAGGCCGCATACTTGGACCCTACATGAAACTCGCTAGGTGGCACTTTAATTTTGTAAATAAGCATCTGGTATTTTTCAGGGAAGAGTCAGGTTTACAGAGAAACCAAACAGAAACCACCACTCGGTCATCGGTGAGTCTCTTGTGTTACTAGTGGCTTGCTTGCATGTGGATGATTACTTTTGGCTATAATCTGAAAGTGCGTAACTTGCCCAGATTCTTGTGTTGAAATGTAATCCTCTACATCTCAGGTTTTTAAACTGTGTCGTGACCCCGTTTGAGGTGGTGGAAGTGAATGCGGGCACCGCTTTGTGTTGTGGGTGGGCACTAGCAGGTTTCTAAACATAACAAACAAATTTCGATTGAAATTCAAACAAGTAATGAATCTAAGGTATTTCCAATAACGTTTTCCCGTGTGGCCTCACAATGTCACTGCAGCCTGAGTTGATTTGAACACCGGGATTAGCACCTTGTATGGCACGTGCCACCATATCAACTCCACTAACACATAGACTCAGAGTTTTCCCCTCCTACAGGAACATAATGAGTCAATTACGGGGGGGGGGGGAGACAATATTGCCCTATCATCATTTCGTAGTATTTAAGAATTGAAGTAGAATATCTTTGGATTGCTTGGATTAAAATGTTTAATTTCAAAAACTATCATTAAATTATTGCTTTGAGCTTTACTTCAAATTGTTAAAAGAATTTCAGCTTGGAGGGTTGAGGCTGTGGCTCAGGTGTAGGGTGTCTGCCTTATATGTGTGAGGACATGGTTTCAATCCCCACTACTGCCTGAAAAAAAATACTTATGTGAGAATTTGAGCATGGAATTGGGACAGGATTTCCAACAGTTTTTGAAATGGTCCTAAATATCTTTCTGTGACTGTTAAACTGTATATTTGTATGAATCAGTGTTCTCAGCATTGATGATTATGGAATCAAAATATGATCAATTCTGCAAAGCATTAAGGTTGTATATCCCACAATATCAAATATCCAGCACAGATTTAAATCTTCATTTAAAACAAGCAGTCATTTCTTCAGTATGCAAATCTGCTTTCATTTGTATAAATAGTATAGTTATATGTATACTAATAATTTTTTATTATAAAATCTTTTTAATTATTATTTTATTTGATGTGTGTGCATGTTTTGCCTGCCTGTATGTCTGCACACAATATACATGGCCACTACAGAGGCCAGAAGAGAATCTCAGATATTCCAGAATCTGCTTAACAGATGGTTGTAAGCTCCCATATGGACACTGGGAATCAAACCTGGACCCTTGGGATGAACAATCAGTATTCTTGATCACTCTGGAGAACCAGCCCCCTAAAATAAAATTCTTTATGATGTATTATCACACATGGTACTATGTGTATCTATCCTAAAGTCTAGATGTAGCCTGGGACTACATGCGTAAAAGTTTCTTAGGGATAAAGGAGTTGTAAAAAACAAAACGAAACAAAAAAATCTTAAGAAGTTCTTTTCTGAGTGCCAATATTTGCAGGTGGCTTTTAAAACATGTGTAGGCAAAACTAGACAAGTTTTGTCAAGTAAACAAAAACTAGCGTCGTCTGGGGAAAGGGAACCTCAATTGAGAAAATGCCTCCATCGGATTGGTCTGTAGGCAAGTCTGAAGGGCATTTTCTTTATTGATAGCTGACATGAAATGGCCCAGTCCTCCATAGACAGTGCTATCTACTGGTAGGTGATATTGGAAGGTATAAGAATGCAAGCTGAGAAAGCCTTGGGAGCAAACCAGTAAACAATATTGCTCCATGACCTCTGCTTCAATTCCTGCCTCCAGATCCCTTCCCTGAGTTCCTGCACTAACTTCCCTCAGTGATATACTGTTAGGTGGAAGGGTAAGATGAACAACCCTATCTTCCACTAGTTGCTTTTGGTTATGGTCTTTATCACAGCAATAAAAAAGCAAACTAGACCAGGAGGTAATTATGACATGGGGAGAACCTTCATTAGTGCAACTATGACCCATATAGAAGAGGCCTGAGAGTGGCCACACAAAGATACAACAAAAAGGTACCATCTATGACACAGAAAACAAACCTTCACCAGGCATCAAGTCAATTGACACTTTGTCCATGGACTTCCCAGATGTCAGAACTATGGGCTAGTAACAAAAACTTTGTGTGGTTTGATAGTTGAGTTCTCTCAACACAGCAAGTACTTAGTACAATGTATTCATAAAACAGGCCAGTTCAGACACAGTCTCCTACTTTCTCATCAGAAGACTCTCAGCTGACCTTTGAAATATATCTGCTCCCCATGGAGGAAGAACAGCCCTAGAGAGAGCCACATCCTAACCCACAGAACCAGTGACTATATTGACTTACATGGCAATGGAGAACTAGGTTGCAGAGGCAACCACAGTCACCAATCAGTTTGACTTTAGATAAGGGAATCACTCTGGATTGCCTTGGCGAGTCCAGGGAAGTAACATGGGCCTTACAAGCAGAGGACAAAGAAGCCAATACTAGAGTGATGTGATGTGACACAGGCTTGTCCCACCCATCTGCACCTGTGAAGACTGAAGGGAAGTGAGGGTCAAGCGCTGCAGGCAGCATCTGCGAGCTGGTAACATCAAGGACTGTGTACACTTCTGCAGCGATCTCCACAAGGAATCCAGCCATGTGTGTTTCTTGATTTTAACCTAGTGAGACCACATCAGATTGTGTGTGTGTGTGTGTGTGTGTGTGTGTGTCTTAGTTACTTTTCCTATTACTGTGACAAATGCTATGACAAAGGAATTTTGAAGCAGGGTTATTTCAGCTCACAATTCCAGGTTATAGTCATCATTGTGGGAAAGTCAAGAGATCAGGATCTTTAAGCAGCTGGACACATTACAATTATAGTAAAAAGAGAACAAGGAATGCATGCATGATGATGCTCAACTTCCTTTCTTTACATATATAAGCCAAGATGCTGTGTTCAGGGGAGGGCCTCATAGACAGGTCCTCCATACAATTAGCATAATCAACCCCCACCACATACACATACACACAGGCATGCCAAGAGTCCGTCTATCAGGTGAGTCTTGATTTTACCAAGTTGACAACACCCAACACCAAATAAAAGCTTCTGAGTTTTTATTTCCAGGGCAACAAGTTAATAACCCATGACATTTGTCACACTTTGCTGTGACTGTGTTTTATTTCTTTCTGTTACCATGATAAAATACCCTGACAAAAGACAGTTTATGCTTACAATTCCAGGTTACAGTCCATGGTTGAGGGGAAATTAAGGCAGGAATTCAAAATGACCAGTGACATCCAAAGTCAAGAATAGAAAGAATGAATACATGCATTCAAAATACTTGTGCCCAGTACTTTTTTCTCTCTGCACAGAGGTCAGCCCACGCACCTCTATCTAGGGAATGGCGCCACCCATAGTAGACAAGTGTCTATGCTTCAATAGCAAGGCAAATTCCCATAAACATATCCACAGGCCAACCTGATCCAGAAATCCCCTCACTGAGACTCTTGTTGGAGGAGACCGCTTGTTGGTTCCCGGCTGCTCAGCCCCCATCCCACAACAGACTCTCTTTCAAGACAGTTCTAGGTTGTAGCAAACAAACACCAACCATGACAAAGAGCAAAAGAAAACTCACCTGGAACAGTTTACTTTTTTTCTATAATTGGTTTATTCTTGGGAGATTAGCTAACAAGACTGCCAAGGACAAGAACATTCCCTGAATAGTCTCCCAGTTCCACAGTCATCAGTACATTTCTCTGAACACACCAAGCCTTTATGATATGGGAACTGAATCCTAACTTCTGTTTATATGTAGGTCGACAAAGTTAGGAATATCAAAAGAACTACCTAATTCCATTAGTTATCAATATTATTGATTTTTTTCTGGAACATCTAAACACTGATGAAACAAAGAAAAGATTGCTTTTGAAACTTCTCTTTTCAAAAGTCAGCTTACCCATCCTGCCCACACATTGGAATTTATCAGGCTGAATTATTTGTGACAGCTGCTTCAATGAAAATCATTAGTCCTAACCAGCTCTAAAACATACAGGTCTCGAGGGACAGAAACTCAGTTCAGACAAGAACTTTGTCTGATGTGACATTTCTGTACCCAAGGAAAGTAATAGCACAGATACACAGGCATTATTATGAATTCAAAATTTATAAAGTGAAAGCAGGCCAAAGGAACGCTAAGGCAGCTGTAGCTCTCAGAGGAGACACATTTAAATTCTAAGGGCAGAGCAAATATCTATCACATAAGTTTTATAAATACAAAAAGTTAGTGTCTGGATATTTTTCTAAAATAAACTACGTGAATTCTGAAGTGTTCCAGAGGCCACTAGGGCCATCAAGAACATGTCCTTGTAGCCTCAACAGCCGTAAGAGAGAGACCTGAGACTTGGCTATTTGGGTAAGAATACGCACGTTTCCCAGGGTACCATATGTTGAAAATACAATGGTTTTTGACTAATTTCCATGACTTGTGGAATTTTAATGGAGTTTCAAATTTCCATGCTAGACTTGCAAAATTAGAAGAGAGAGAAAGTGCTATAAGCTGGATCAATCATTTCTAACTACCCCAAATTCTTTGGCATATAAAAATCTTGGGGATATTTTGTTTTTCCAGAGGGATTCCTTGATCTCTCCCAAAGGCTTAATATGTGCTTTCTTTGGCATATAGCTTACCCTGATTACTCCTTCTTTACTAAGTACAGTGTCCTCACTGAGCTTTTCTTTCTCTTTATCTGGCCTTGAACTTGCCAGATAGCCTACTTGGTTTATTCTTGGGCCTTGAACTTGCCAGAGTGGCCTTGAGCTTATGACCCACCCAACTATATTTTCAAAGATCTGGGAGTACACCAATCAGACTTGATTTATGTGGTGGTATTGATCCCAGTGTTTTATGCATGCCAAGCAAGCACTTACCAAATGAGCTATGCTTTCTTTTCCTTAAAAATTATATCTATATACTTTTGTCAATTCTTTGAGAATTTCATGCATGCATACAGCATATTTTTATCACATTAAACCCCCCTTCTTCCCTCATAATTCCTCCCAGGTCCACTCCCTAACTCCTCAAACTCTCCCAACACTATGTCCTCTCTTTTATTTTAAACCCTTTAAGTCCTGTTTGCACTGCCCATATACACATAAGTGTAGGACCATCCACTGAAGCATAGTTGACATACCAGGGGGCACAGCCTTAAAACCATGACAGTTTCTTCTCCAGAAGCCCTAACTTATGATAGCTCCTCAGTAGACAAGAGCTCGTAAGTCCCTCCTAACACCATGCTAGATGTTCACTGCCTTGATCAGGCATGGACCTTACTCAACCACAACTGTATAAGTTCATGAGTGCAGGGGGCCTGATATACAAAAAACCCACTGATTTGCTTTGGTACCCGCTGACCTCTGGTGCTTCCAGTCTTTCTCCCCATAGCAAAAAGAAACATCACTGATGAAGGTTAAGAGCTGTGCTAATCTACAGGTAGAGAGATACAAATTTAGAAGAAAGGTTGACACTATGCTCATTTGACAAAATTATAATAGTAGGCTTAACCCTGCGACCTATGAGCTCCATAATGGTGGGTTCTTGGTCAAATTTGCAGTGGCAGCCATGCATTTCCGCTTATGAAATGGCCCTAGACCCATTAGAAAGTGGTTGGTTAGCTCGAAAACCTTCATGCCACTATTGCACCCATGGGCATATCTTCTCATTCCATTGTAGCTCACTGGATTCACGGCCAAGGATTAGAGTCGATGACTTTTTTCTCCCAAATGCCTACATAAAACTTTTTGGTGCTGTGAAAGCTAGACAATAGGGAGGAAACTTCTTGGTCAGCTCCAACATAGTTTCTCCGTGTCTTGTGGCTAAGCTATTTGAACATATCTAAGTAGCTTTATGTCATTGGCACACTATAGAAGAATATACAAAAGTTCTTGCTTTTAATACAAGTGGATTTGAACTTATTTTGGAATAGGTTCATCGCAGGTATAATTAGATTAAGAGGAGGTCATGCAATATTAGGATAGACATAAATTCCAAAGACCAGTGCCATTTTATGACATGGAAACATGTAGGTGGCATACAAGGAGACTACTGTGTGATAATGGAGACAGACCAGAGTGACCCAGAAAACTAAGGAGCACAAGACATTCTGGCTGATACCAGAGGCAAGAAAGGAGGCCTGTAACAGTTTCCCCTCCAAGCTTCAGAATGAGCCATCCATGGCTACTATCTTCACTTTGCGCTTCTTGCCTCTATCACTATGAGAGAATTTGCTTCTGTACCACTGAGCCCCTTGGGTCATCATCATTTGTCTTGGCAGCCTTAGAAACTAGTCAATTTTCTGCTAGATATGCTTCAAAGTTAGACCATGAATTTTGTTTCCTTTGGCTTAAAGTTAGCTTTCACTTCCAGAAAAATCCTCAGAAGAAATTATTATTGTTTTTCTCAGTGTAAGTGGAGCTCTCTTATGTAATTGCCTGTCAGCTAGTAAGGTCACAGATATCCATTTCTTGTTCTTTTGCCAAAATACACAGGGTACAGTTGCTAGAGAAAAAAAAAAGAAGAAATGAGGGGAGAGGAGGGTAACCACAAAGATAGATTTTTACCATACTCTCAAGTCCTCCTACCTAAAGTCACCAGTACACAGTACACTCTATGGAGACATTTTTCATGATCATAGACTTGTGACATTATTATTCAGGATACACTATATATTATACAAGTGTTTGATCAATACAGGAAAATTTAAGAGAGTCATCAAATATCAAATTTCTCCTTGGAATGTCTAATATTTAAAAGAAATTTTTGACAATTTGATTTTTTTTTAGTTAATCCTACTCTGGTATTATTAGATGTGGCTCATATATTTATCTGGGAAATTCTAGGCTTCCAAAACATTTTATTTCCAACAACATAATCTTTGAACATGGAGCTTGGGGCCTGTAGGAAAATCATAAAAGGAGAAATACATAAATTCTTGAAAGTTTAGAGTTATCAAATTGACTAAATTAATAGAGGAATAGACGACACCCAAAAACAGAGGTCAGGTGCTAGCCAGTCTCACAGAGCAGTCAGTGAGCCTGCCAACTGCATGCCGGTTTGAACCAGACCTAACAGAGCAGTTCTTTTTTTTTTTAATTTTCCAATGTAAAAAAAATTTCCATTGATTTTATTGAGTTCTATAAAAATGCACAGCAGTTCTTTCAAAAATCTTTTGCTGCTCCTTGTGGTGCATGCCTGTAATCCCAGACCCTGGAAGGTGGAAGCAAGAGGACCACACAATTCAAGACCAGCGGTGGCTACAAAACAGATTCTAGGCCAGCCTGGGTCACACGGTAGAAACTGTCTCCCGGGTTTGCAGGGACTGTGGAAATGGTCTTTGCACATTAAGCAGAGGTCTCCTGCCTGAGTTAGTCCAGACATCTGTCTTCAGTTCTGACTGCTCATTTCTAATACCTAATAGTGTTTACAGATATTTTTCATTTTAAAAAGAAAAAAACAAACAGAGCTCATTGCCTTTAATCTCTCCTTTTCAAGAAAAACTTGTTTTTTTTAATATTCTTTTATTTTTCATTCAAAAAATTTACACTTCCTCCCCTTCTCCCAGTCCCCTCCCACTCCCCCACTAACCCTCCTCCCTCCCCCTGCTTCCTTAAGAGGGGGCAGGGTACCCTGCCCTGTGGGAAGCCCAAGGTCCTCCCCACTTCATCCCCGCCCAGGAAGGTGTGCATCCATATAGACTAGATTCCCAAGCAGCTAATACATGCAGAAGAGATAGGTCCCAGTGCCATTATTATTGGCTTCTCAGTCAGCCCCCATTGACAGCCACATTCAGAGATTCCGGTTTGATCAGAAAAAAACTTGGTTTTGAAAGAGAAGTCCACACTTGGTGCCTCTTCTGCACCCTTCAATATGTTGTGGCCTGGCTTTCCAGACAATGCTAATTCCACCCTTCCACTGAGGCTCTGCTTTCCAAAGCCTTCCTAGTCGTCAAATCAAGACAAAAGCTTTCCTGACCTCACCTGACCACTTTGTAGCATTTAGTCACCTGTCCTTGCACATTAGCTCCTCCTGTGGCTTCTGGGCTGTCCCCTCCCTCCATTATGATGCCTTTAATGGTGACACTGATCAGAACAGGAAAGTGGGTGCCTTTTCTCCTTTCTTCTGTTCCTAGTCTTCCTTTGTGGTCCCCTTTGTCAGAACTAACAGGAAGCTAGCAAGTGGAGACATGCATTTTGTTTGGAGCAGAGGCCAGAGCTCAGTTTTGCATCACTTAGGAATGAAATAAAATGCAAACCAATAGCAAATCCACTAATAATGGCTCAAAACGTGAGGGTACCTGGGTCTGTCCTTTTTTAAGAGAAAAAAATGTGGGGTGAGCATCATTTGGTCAAATGGCAGGGATATGTCTGAGGTACCCTGAGCTGCTACATTTTGAGATGTTACATTCAGAACACCTAGAAGGAAGAGGAAAGCTAACTTGTTCCTAGAAATCCCACATCATAACTCAGCTAACTGCCCACTAATCACAACAGTGTTAAGTGTTGTTTCAGTAATGAAGAAGACTGGGAAGGTGAGTACTAGTTTTCCCTGTGTGTGTTGGGCAGTTGCTGAAGAAGGCTACAATACACAGAGATCAGCAGCAGTGGGTATTACGTGATCTGTAGGGGGTCAAATTTCTAAATCCACCTGTATCTGTATAGAGAACGCTGCAAAGAACTCAATGAATAAAGTTATTAAAAAATGCTGCTTAAGTCACCAGGTCCGATGCCATACATTTATGTAGTCTAAAGCAGGGAGATCATAGATTCAAGGCCATCTTAGGGAGTTCAAAGTTAATCTGAATGACATAGTGAGACATTGCTAAAACAAAACAAAACACAAACAATACAGAAATAAAAGAAGTTTCTGTGAGGTTGGTCCAAGGCTGTCACCCGGATTCTAAGCACTTGGGATAGGTTGGGGGCAGGCCGGATTGAAGAGCGTTTTAGCGTAAAGTACCCACTGGATCCCAGATTGACAGCACAAACTGAAAGAAAATAAAGTATCATATTGAGATCTCGTCATAATAACTGAATGTGGAAATCATAGTTTGGATAGAACATAAATATTTATTTCATACTTATTCTGTTCTTTGTGGCTGCCAGAGAATGCAATGCTGCTAGGTGTCTCCCATTGTCTCTCTAATAGATTGTCTTGCACTGATTACCAAAGGATTCCTTTTTCCCCTAAAATGAGGGCCTGCTACTTTGACCCATGTGGGTTGTCATGATTTTCTAAATCTCAGCAGATCTTACCAGAAAAGCATCTCTTATGGTTTGGTAACTCAAAACAGCCTCTCCTGGTGATCAATCATAAAAAATAAGTAAAATATGCAAGCTAGGAATCGAATTATTCAACATCACTAACACCCAAGACTCTCAAATGAGACAATTTGAATAATTGGCTAGAGTGAGAAATCCAATTTAATTTAATCCTTTACTTAATCCTCAGCTTTTTTTTTATTATAACAAGCAAAGAATCATGAAATTCTAATTTTGCCAAAACCTTCTTCATGATTTTGCATCAAAAATTTCAGTGTCTCTGGTGAGAAAAATGGGTGATACTCAAGAAGCCTGTAACCCATCTGCGACAGAACATGGTCCTTCCCACACTGCCAATGCCCTTTCCCCAGAACCTGCTCATACCACAGTAACTTTGCAGGTGTGAATAGGGAATGACCTTGAAATGAAGAGGCTGTGGTGGTCAATCATCCAGGAAGCTGCTATTTACTTGTATGAGTTCTTAAAGCAAAGATCCTTTCCTGTCTGGAGCCAGGGGATGTGACTATGGAAGAAAAATCAAGTAGAATGACAAATGGTTTTTTAGGATGGAGAAAGAAGCGAGAGCCAAGAAATGTAGATCGCTTCCAACGAAAAATGAGAAAAAAAGTTAGTCCTTAGAGCCAGTGTGAAGGCACCCAGCTTCATAACTCTAGAACTATAAAGTGATCATTTATGTTGTTTCGGGTCATTAAGTCAATACTGATTTGTCCCAACAGCAAGAGAAAAACAATACAAAACTTGATGAGATAAATACATGATGGCTGGGGTGTGGCTCAGTTGGTAGATTGCTTGTCTAGCGTGCAGAAGACTGGGTTTGATGTGCAACACCAGATCAACCAGGTGTGATGGTTCACACCTACAGTCCCCGCACAGGGGTAGTAGAAGCAGGAGAATCAGAAGTTCAAGGTTGTCTTTGACTACATAGGGAATTTGGAGCCAGTCTTTGCCAGAGACTTTGTCTCAAAAGAAGAAAATAAGTCAACAAGTAATTTAAGGCACATAAACATGAAAACAACAGTGCACACACTGATATTAAAATACTTTAGCTCGTAAAGCTCTTGGCCATCATCTAACCCTTCCCTGGCTCCCTGCCACTCTCAGAATTTAAACATAACAGAGCATCTGCCGCCTGAGGAGTAATTCCAGTGAGATGCTTTTCTTTGTCCACCCTTCCGTGTCCATACAAACACACAGATATTTGCCTCATTTCCAAGATCATTAAAACCAAAGTTCTCACTTACATTATTCACTTTGTCTAAACAGCACAGCAATAAGACTGGAATAAGAATTATTTTTCGGCCCGGCGGTGGTGGCACACACCTTTGATCCCAGCACTTGAGAGGCAGAGGTAGGCGGATCTCTGTGAGTTCAAGGCCAGCCTGGTCTACAAGAGCTAGTTCCAGGACAGGCTCCAAAGCCACAGAGAAACCCTGTCTCAAAAAAACAAAAAAAAGAATTATTTTTCATCTTCATGTTTATGTCTTATTTTCATTAGCTTATAGATGGGTTTCTTTGCCTTAAAAACTGCCCCAGTTTCTTATTTACATACCATAGGTTATTCTGTGGCACTAAAAGTACCATGCCTTGTTCGACATCTTCTGCCAGTGTAGTTGAATACTGGTTAATTTCAGCGTTTGCAATGAAAAGGAATCCAGAAAATAAACCAAGATAAAGAAAAGAAAAGCAAAAAGAAAAACGTCTTCCTACATTGTGTTTGAAGTAGATAGAGTTGAATAAAGTCACAGATGATGAAACATTGCTAGTTTCATAAGCAAGAGTTTATCTGAAAATCAAGCAGTGTGCTAATGATAGAACCACTAGGAATTAGGAAAACAATCAAATTCTGCTCTGTGTTAGGGCATAGAGATATTTGTTATTAATGTTTTCTTCAATATTCATCTCTGAGATCTCCAAGAAGACTGGAAAATCTTTGCAGCGATTAGACCTTATGAATAGAGCCTGAAGTCTTCTTGCTATTCCTGGGTTCAGTGCAAATAGTTCAAAACTCATGCTAAGTGAGTCATCTACAATGACTGAGGCATCCCAGACCAAACTGTCACACCATCATTTCAGGTCCTCTGACTCTGCCTACTGAGACTATTTAGAGCTATCTGATTCTTTTTTTGTTTTTTTTTTTTTTGGCACACCTCAAAATACCCTCTAACAACAGTACGTTGTGCATTAAGGGTAAGAATACAAGGACATAGTAGACAGCAGAGGAAACCAGGCAGCACTGGTCCTCAAGTTCAACCCGGAGGACCCCTCTGTGACTATCTCTCCTTTAATGTCCCCGTCTTTGATGAGTCTTCACCCCACTCCCTCCCTGTTGTCTCTAAATTCCAGAAACTTTCTAGACCCTGAGCCTTCTGGGACCTGGTGAAAGAGAGCCCACATATTCTCTGGGAGAGTATCTAGGTCTGTTTTTCATTTTAATTTGTCATGAAGATCAGCATGGCTCTCTTTGCTTCCTCCTTCCTAATCCAGATGGATCTGGGAGTCCTTGTTTGGTAACCAAATGGCTCAGTAAGCAGTTTTTTTAACTGATAGTAAAAGTTTCCATGAAGTGAAACCCACCATCCCTACAGAGTAGAAATATGCCAGTCAGATGTGGTTTGCCTTTAATAATACTTTCTGTTGCTCTGTAATCTAGGATCTGTTTTTTTCACTGATTTTAGCTGTGTAAGCCCACAAACAGTTGCATTAGGATGGGATGCTGGTTTTGACGAAATGCAATTGCAGCACATTGAAAGATGACCTACCAGTCTAAGAAGGGTACGAAAGTGCTCTTCAGGAGACGGAGGCATTGGGATAGATGCTAATTATATGTTATGCTACAGGTTGATGCCATAAGGCAACTCACAAGGGAATCTGCCTCCTCTCCAGCATCCCATAAAAAGAAACAGCAACTTCTGTGTGTGATATAGTCAGTTTCCAAATTTCCCTTTGTAGTTTATGCTTGTTATTTCAAAGAGCACATACTCTAGAGAGACTATATTAGAAGAATTTGTACATGTCAGAAAAGTGGGTTCCTGTCCTGAAATCCCCTTACCAAAATGAATCAGAACCTCCAAGTGAAATCTAAGGACACACTCTCTCAAAGCTGCAATTTGGTTTTTATGGTTAGGCAAGCTTAGGAGTCATATCCAGGGGCTAGAAAGATGGCTCAGAGGATGAGGACCCAAGTTTAAATCCACAAGACTCATGTAAAAAGTCAAGTGTAAACTGGGTGCTTTGTCACACACCCTTAATTCTCACAGAGACAGAAGCAGGCCGATATCTGTGAGTTCAAACACAGCCTGGTCTATATAGTGAATTCCAGGCCAGCTAGGGTTGTCCAGTGAGACCTTGTCTCAAATAAGAAAAAAAAAATAAAGAGGAAAGAAAGCAGTCAAATGCAGCCATTTGAGTGTGCCTGTAGCACCTGTGCTGGGCAGGGGTGGGGTGGGGAAGAATAGGGCATGGGGGCAGATGACTAGTATGGTGAAGACATAGCAGGGTTCTCTGGGTCTTGCAGGCTGCCATCCCAGCCTAGCTCCAAGTTCAGTGAGAGGCCCTGTTTGTGTTTTAAGAAAATAAGGTGGTGATTGATAGAATAAAATACTCCTCCTCCTGCCTCCCCACCCCCACCCCCACAAGTCATATGCAGAGCAAAGTGCCATTAATATGTGAGACCACTGACCTATTCCAATAAATGTGAGCCATCCTTTGCATTTAAGGTTCTCCTGGGATAAAAACTGGGTAAAAACCAGCATTATCTTCCCAATGGAGATACATTTTCTCCACCTCACAATGGAGAACACCAACAGCAACACATGATGCCAACACTGTGTACCTTGACACAATACTATAGAGATGGAGCTTTGTCCCTGTTCCTTCCTTTAAGACCCACAATCCTGCTCTGACCATGAGAAAAACACCAGATCGTTCTGACTGAGCTGCCTGCTGTAAAATACGTGAGGAATAAGACTCACAGCTGTCAAGGTCATGTCAATGTGGGGATTTCAGCACACTCTATCATAATTCTATGGCACAAAGCAAGGACTATTTGAAAACTGCCAGAGACAGCAGGAGGTCAAGGTGATGTGGTGTGGTTTCATGGGCAGGATTCTGAAATAGAAAAAAGAAAATGAAAGAGAGAGGAGGAGGGAGGGAGGGAGGGAGGGAGTGACAGAGGGATGTAGGGGAAGGAAGGAAGGAAGGAAGGAAGGAAGGAAGGAAGGAAGGAAGGAAGGAAGGAAGGAAGGAAGGAAGGAAGGAAGGAAGGAAAGAAAGAAAGAAGGAAGGAAAAGGAATGAAAAGCAAATCCTAAGTAAGATAGAAAAATACGGACTTGACTTACTGTTGTAGGAGCCTGCTTGTTGATTCCCAGCTGCTCAGACTCCTGAAATAACCACACCAAAACTGTATTAAGTCATTACTTAGCCAATTAGTTAAGTGTATTGCTAGCTAGCTCTTACATGTAGAATTAACACATCTCCATTACGTTATATTTTACCACGAGGCTTATGGCCTACCAGCAAGGTTTCAACATGTCTATTCTCTGGTGGCGGCTCCATGGCTTCTCTCTTAACTCCACATTCCTTCTCCCAGCATTCAGTTTAGTTTTTCCCTGCCTAGCTCTACTCTTTTGCCCTATCATAGGCCTAAAACAGTTTCTTCATTAACCAATGGTATTTATAGCATAGAGAGGGGAATCCCACATACTGTCTTTCTGCAAAAGTTACCTCAAGGTAAGCAGGCCAGGGGCAGCAAGCTTATTTGGAAGTCATGTGGCAGTACTAGGGCTGTTGAGCAGCTGAAAGCATGTTGATTTGCCCTTTCTTACCTGGCAAGGACATTTGCATACAAGGGGCATAAAAATTAACTCTTAGAAAAAAAGATTCTTATTGCAGCAAATTAATGAACTTCTGTAGCATGAATAAAAATTCAGAAACAGATATAGGGCTTAATGTTGAAGATTAGAGAAACAGAGTGCCAGCCACCAGAGAGTTCTTTTACCTCTACCAAAGTTCTTTTACCTCAGGCCAAAGGGGTGATCCTGTCCTCTGATTGTACTGCTCCTCAGATTGCTTGTCTCCACTAAACCTCAGAATGCAGATTCCAGTGAGTTCTTGTCTCTTCCCCTTTATATTCCTCTCTCCACCCAGCCATATCACTCATGTCTCCATCTCCCTAGCACTGGAATTAAAGGCATGAGATCCTAAGTGCTGGTATTAATGGCATGTGACTCCCAAATATTGGGATTAAAGGTATGAGCCACCACCACCTGTATCTGTTTCTAGATCAATCTTGTGTAGCCCAGAGGAGACTTGAACTCACAGAGATCCATCTGCCTCTGTCTCCCACATTCTGGGATTAAAGGTGTGCACCACCATTCCCTGACCTCTAATGGCTTATCTTTGCACTCTGATCTTCAGGCAAGCTTTATTTACTAAAGTACAAATAAAATATCACTACACACTGCTGCTTGGAGAGTCCCCATGTACAAAGGCCATCTTATGCATATATGGCACAGCATATAACTGTGTGTACATAAATACTTGTGTTTTATATGTGTGTGTGTGCTTACATACGCACATGCATACACATAGATATAAATACTTTTTATTCTTTAATTGTTTAAGAGTTCAGAAAAATTTGAAGAGCATGGCTGTGAAAACTAAAGATTTACAGTTGATTTTTTTCAGTGTCTAATCCTCCAAACGTAATTCTCTAGGAACTTCTGTTGATGAAAATCATAAAGGTGAAGTTGAATTCCCATTGTCTACTCTGTAGTGGACACTGCAACTCTGCCTCTAGATCCCATGAAGGTCTTTTTGTGTTTACATCATGAGCATGAGTGCCCTGAAGCTCAAAGTCTCTAAATTACGGAGTTTACAGTACTCGAAGAAGAAGTGGAAAGAATTGCCTAAATATAGCTACAGTCAATGCTTCACCACCAGCATTTTGCTGCCAGGACCTGCCTGTGCCAACAGCTCTGCCACCATCGTTGGGGACATGAACCAATACAGCAAAACAGAGGAATTTTCAGAGTGATACAAGATCAACTCAGCAAGAACCAACAAGATGGTGGTAAACGTTTCGAGGACGTCCAGGATGCAAGTAAGCAAGACTGAGTACCTGTCTCCATTTGGGGCAGTTGTAGATTGTTCAATTAAAGCAGACCCAGTCAGTGTGAGGCTAAGAGGATCTATATTTGGGCTTTTCAAGGATGCTGCATGGGTTGATGAAGTTTTGAAACTAAAAGAACACAATCTAGATGGCAAATTGATAGAAGACCTTCCCT
Organism: Ondatra zibethicus; assembly: GCA_004026605.1. Taxonomy (NCBI): domain Eukaryota; kingdom Metazoa; phylum Chordata; class Mammalia; order Rodentia; family Cricetidae; genus Ondatra; species Ondatra zibethicus. The sequence continues at coordinate 142,619 of PVIU01000212.1, read as the reverse complement.
CAAAGGGCCAGAGCTTTAAAAGTAAGAGAATCCCTTCAAAGGTTTTTTTGCTTTGTGGTTTTTTTTTTTTTGAGTAGACTGAGCCCAGGTATTTTAAGAATATTTTGAAGTCTTCAGAGAGATTGGAAATATAGAACACCCCAAGGACACAAAAACCAATGGAAGAAGATAATTCTGTCTATCGTATGTCCTGATGAAGAACAGTAAAGAAACTGTTAGGAAACAGGCGTAAGCAAATGTGAAACCCCAAGAGGTCTACAGGCAGTGACAGTAACACAAAAGAGGAGCTACAGCTGTGGACAAGGTGGTACTAGGGGATGCTGGTGGGCCAGATCAAGTAAAAAGTGGTATCAATGCTTAGTAACTATTATGATCAAGAATTTAGAAATGATAGTAATAGTACCTATGGTGGTGATCAAAAATATACTGGCTATAGCACATACAATTATTCTGGGTATAGCTATAGGAACTATGGTTGTGGACAGGGATATGCAGGCTGCAGTGGTTAACAGAGCACTTAGGACAAAGCACCTTGCGGGACATCAACCACCAAAGTACTTACCAGCCATACTAAAGGAGGACATTGTAAGAAAGGAGGAGATGCAGAGAAACCTTTTTCCAGGATGACGCTGACAATTGTTTCATCATCTACTAATCTAAGACGATGATTTTGCAAAAGACTTTCTGGTGAACATCATACAATTGTATCCAGCTGTAGATAACTGTCAATTAGTTTTCTTGTTTTAACTTTGTCCTGTGATATCTGTGTTGTGACTCAATGTGGATTTGTGTCTATACAAATTTTATTTGTATAACTTCACATTAATCCTCAAAAATGATTTCTTATATGAAAAATAAACAGTAAGAATGCAAGGCAAAGTCAGTCTCTCCGTGAATCATTCATTTCCAAGTAAGTCACTTACAAATCTTTGTTGACTGCAAACTTTACCAAGTACTGTAGTGTGATTCTTGTGCATGAGAAATATAAATTCCCTGAAAAGGGTATCAAGAAGTACTATGAGTTGAGTATTCCTTATCTGAAGCTTGGGACCAAAAGTATTTCAAATTTGCTTTTAAAAATTTATAAAATATTTATATATGGGACTACAGTCAAGCATGAAACTGAGTTCTATCCTACGTATATCTTAAACATATGCTTACAGAAATGAAATATTTTCAATGTGATTGCATTTTAAACACCATCTTTCCTTTTTCCCCTCTACCTATTCTTAATGTGTAGATGCTGTGTGTGTCAGTGTGTATGCCATGGCATAAGTATGGGGGTTGGAGGACAACCCTCGGGAGTAAGTTCTTTCCTTCCTCATGGGTTTTGGTGATCAAACTCGGGTCATCAGTGTTGAGCCCCTGAAATATGGCTCAGAATCAACCACAATCTCTTTATGTGACCAGATATAGAATTTTCCACTATGGTGTCATATCATGATACAAAAGATTTTATATTTTGGATTTCCAGATCAGAGAGCCTTCATCTGTAGCTCCCAGTTACACACTGCTGCTTAAGGCACCTTCTGAGCTATTATTATTAACATATGTCCGTTGTATAAAATGACAGATTTCATTAGAGCAGTCTCAAGTACATAGAATGGGTAATTGATCCTAAGCACCCAACCTTTGCCCTCTCCTGTTTCTCCTCACTCCTGCTGGTCCTCTTCTTAAACAATCCTCCCTGGACTTTCAAGTCTTTTTTTTCCAATTTTCTTTCTACATATGAGATAAAAATGTAGAATAATATTTTATTTAGCACGCAGATCCTCTGGTTCCTTCAATTTTCTTGATCATAACAGCTTTATTCTTCTTGATGGCTGGATAGTATACCATTGTGTGTGTATATCAGATTCTTAGTCACTCATCTGACCTTGGGCACCTAGGCTGAATCCACCATTTGACTAGCATGAAAGGTACTGCAATAAACCCAAAGAGGCTGGCTTAGCTTCCTTTCAATATGTATCCAGAAGCAGGATATATGCATCATAAAATTGTTGTTGGGGTTTTCTGTCCTGCCCAGTTACTGCAGTCATTAAGTCCCAAAGAAAGACAGAGGTCTACATTAACTATAAACTGATTGGCCCATTAGCTCAGGCTTCTTATTAACTCTTATAACTTATATTATCCCATTATTCTTATCTGTGTTAGCCACATGGCTCAGTACCTTTTTCAGTGAGGCAGTCACATCTTGCTTGCTCTGTGGCAGGTCCCAACTGCAGAAAGAGCTTCCTTCTTCCCAGAATACTCTTGTTCTCATTGACCCACCTCTACTTCCTGTCTGGTTGTCCCACCTATACTTCCTGCCTGGCTACTGGCCAATCAGCATTTATTTAAAATATAATTGACAGAATACAGACCATGGTCCCACACCATAAGATGTTCCCAGTTTTAGGTTTTTTTGAGGAACTGCAGACTGATTTCCACAGTCACTACACTAGCTCATGTTCCCCCCAAGACTGTAGAAGCTCTTTTTCATCACAGCCCACCTGTGTTTTTAGATTACTTTCTGAATGATAACCATCTGACAGAATGATTCCATTCTGATGGAATCTCACTGCAATTCTGCTGTATTTTCTTCTATGCCATTAATATTATTAACTCAGGAAAATGGCAATACTATAACCAATTTTGGAGACAGAGAAATTGAGGTATAGAGAGTTTGAACCAATGTAAGGTCTCCGGCAGAAAGTAATATTAGAGATTTATTTCAAATAGTGGATCTTGGTATCAAATCATGGTAGAGTACAGATGCCAATGTGTTTATCCAGCTTTAACTCTCAAAACAAGAGCAGTGTGCTGATGGGCAGGCCTGAGCTGGTACAGTAAAACCATGGCTCAACAAAAGAAAGAAAATAATCAGATATTAAAAAGGAATTGCTGAAGTTATAAATGAAACCACAAGTCAAATCCTTTTATATTTGTTTCTAGGTGTGGTAAAACAGGGTTTCAAGATCAATGGGGTTTACAGCAACACATCTATTTTTTCTCCTTTTCTGGGGGACAGATATCTAAAAAAAGGGGGGGGGTTACTTGTCCACAATCCCTCCATAGGATCTAGAGAAAAAGTGTTCGTGATTTTTTTTTCTATTGTTTCCTGGTATTCATCCTCTTGTGGCAGTGTATCTCTAAAACTCTGCTCCTCTTGGCCCTCTTCTCTGGGTCTTAGTTTTCTTCTTTGTCTGATAAAGATATTCCAATCGAGTTTCAGATGTACCTAATCAAGTATATCCCCGTCTCCACCCTTATCTAAGAAACATCTTCAATGGCCCCATTTCCAAACAAGGTTATGCTCTTGGACTGAGTTGATGTGAACTGAGTGTGGCTGTGACACTCTTCAGGCCACCACACTTACTTAAGGCTGTTTGTTGCACGCTAGTGGACTTGTCAGATTTGTAATGTCAATGCAAAACAGCTCTCATCTCAAAGACAAGATCATTTATTCTGAGAAATATAAACAGCCATTGCATAGGAACACAGATTCAGGCTTCCTCAAATGTTTTTTTCCAACTTAGAAGCTCATACGTGAACTTTTATAGCCACAGGACAACATACTTAATGCTTTATATTTTATGTATAAGTGTGTATGTGTGTATAAATATATAGCTCAAGGTATTTGCTGATTGTATCTTACTTTTCTTTCATATCTCATCTTAGCAAAAGTGACTTGTGGGAGAAAGGAGTTTATCTCAGCTCACAGTTCTAGGTTGCAGTCCATCACTGTAGGGAAATTGGGGTAGGAAGTATTTGAAGTCAAGAGCAATGTAGCATGAGGGGCCTGCTTGTTGGGGTTTCTGTCCCGCCCAGTACCCCACAGCCGGCAAGCCCCAGAGAAAATCACACAGAGTCTACATAGGTTATAAAACTGATTGGCCCATTAGCTCAGGCTTCTTACTAGCTCTTGTAACGTACATAGCCCATTATTCTTATCTATGTTGGCCACATGGCTCAGTACCTTTCTCAGCAGGCAGGTCACATCCTGCTTCTTCGATGGTCCAGACAGGAATGAATGCCGAGAGAGCTTCCTGCTTCCCAGAATTCTCCTGGTCTAATAGCCCTGCCTCTACTTCCTGTCTGGTTGACCCACCTATACATCCTGGCTAATGGCCAATCAGCATTTATTTAAATCATGATTGACAGAATACAGACAATTCTCCTGCACTAGAGCAAAGAGAGAACAAATGCATGCATGCCTTGTACATAGCTCTTCCTCCAGTTTTGTATAGTCTAGAAGTCAAATCTAGGGAATTGTACCACCCACAATAGGCTGGGTCTTCAACTAGCATAATCAAGGCAATTCCTCACAGACGTGCCAACCTGATCTAGACAGTCCCTCACTGAGACTCTCTTCCAGGTGATTCTAAATTGGTTCAAGTGGACAATTAAAACTATCACATTGGGTAAGCAGCTTATAGTAAAGCAGGGAAATTTCCATGAAGGTTTCAGATGTTATCTGGTAACACTTCGCTTTGGATGAGTGAAAAATAGTTGTTTACTAAACATATGTATTCCAAAGGATCTACTTGATAGGTGAAAGGATGCTAAGTCATAAACAAAAACAGATGTAAAATGGCTAGTAAAGGGACAAAAGATAGCCCCAAATAATTTAGCTCTGGATCTGCTGTATTCAACCTCTTCAGAGTCACCACATTCTAGTTCATTAGGTTTGTAGAATTTTGAACATGGATGTGGCTTATTGCTTTCTTTTTGAAAACTTCAGTTTACAATTGTCTAAAGATTACTAAGAAGTCAGGCTTAGAAAATGTTCCCTAACACACTGGCTATTAATCTGAATGCCAAGGATCCTCAAAAAATTTACACAGAAATTCTTCCACCAGAATAAAAACTCTGATAAGTTGGCTTTTCAGCACTTGTCTTCCCTCATGTTTCTTTTGGAAGCAATAGCATTCTTACCTGACACTCACTTTCACTGAGAAGCCCTGGGCCATATCAGCACCTGTCATGATAAAGCACCATAGGATATAGGATTCCATATCAAAAGCCAAAACCCCAAACACTGAGAGATGAAACATCACTGAAGGACTCGGCTATCCTTCCCTGTGAGGCCAAAAATATTCTTCAGCCACTTAAAGGAAAGTAGATCACAACAGAAACACAAGTTGTCAGTGCTGGCTATTTTTAGAGCCTTCAGAGAACAGAACTAGAAGATAGCAATGACTTTCAGATAAAAACATCTTCGCAAACTCGAGTCTGTCTTCTAAAAGTCAAATGATCTTGATGAGAAATGAACTCCATCAGATTTCTTCAGAAATAGTTATTTGTACACTGCCAGCTTCCTGATGATTCAGGACTGGAGGTCTGCCCACTGAAAATATTTCTGATTATCATTGCTTCCTAGAAAGTATCTGCAGCAAGACCCTACTGGAAATGGCATTCAATACATCCACCATCAGGTGATGGAGGCAGGAGGACCAGTACCCATCCACTGGATAAGGCTGACCCAGAAGACTGGTCCTCTTCGCCAAGCTTCATAAACAGCCAGAGAAGAGAGAGTGGAACCACTACAGCTTCCTTAAGTCCAAAATCCCAAAGGACAGTGCGAAGGTTTGAGTGCAAATTTTTCCCCATAGAATCAGACATTGAACACTTGGTAGAGCTGTTCTGGGCAGGTTTAGAAAGTGCAGTCTTCCTGAAGGAAGTATGTCATGGGGCGGTGGGGCTTTGATAGCTTGAAGCCTCACGCCACCTCCACTTTTCTCTGCTTTGTGCTTACATTTGAAGACCTGAGCTCTCAGCTTGCTGCTTCTGTCACTGTGCCTGCCACTTGCTGCCATGCCTCCGCACCATGATGGGCTCTTACCAAATAAACACTTCTTTCTATAAGACGCCTTGGTCATGCCGTTTTGTCACAGCAACTGAAAGAAAGTAGTAAAGATGGTGACAGAAAGCATCATTCAGTCTCAAAATGTAGGGTTCTTTGTCACCTTTCACAACATACAGCTCTTCATATCAGCTTTTCAGCCGATGATAGTACTTCTCTAGAAATAATATCCCTACCTGCTAAGGAGACTGGCTGATTCCTTGGTTTTTCAAGCATCGTTCTGGGTTTTCTCTTTAGAAACATGACTGTAATTTATTAAATAGTTCCCAGCTGAATAAGTACTCTTAAGAGTTTACTGTTCAAAACAGTTTCAAAGACTTCATAGAAGTCATTAATTACAAAAATGAATTCATTTTGGCTTAGAGAGCCAGGAGAGAAATGAGGAAAGCACAAACTTCAAGTGATACAATAATGAGGGAATATTTACTGGGTATAAAAAAAAAAAAGATGTAAGATTTAAGAAGGCATTAGCATATATGTACATATGACATGAGAGAAGAAGGAAAACTTGTAAGAAGTCACTTGTTTGCTTTCCTGGCCACCCAGACTCCCGAAATAATCACACAGAAACTATATTATTTAAATCACTGGTTGGCCTATTAGTTCTAACTTCCTGTTGGCTAACTCTAACATATTAATTTAACCCTTTTCTATTAGTCTGTATATCACAACAAGGACATGGCCTACCAACAAAGTTTCAGCACATCTATCTTCGGCGGCAGATCCATGGCATCCCCTGGCTCCATCCTTCCTTCTCCCGGCATTCAGTACAGTCCTCCCCACCTACCTAAGTTCTGCCTTGCTATAGGCCCAAGGCAGTTTCTTTATTCATTAATAGTAATCACAGCACACAGAGGGGACTCCCACATCACAAACTATCTAGGGGGATGAAGAGGACTAATGCTGAAGAGGAGGAAGGTGAAAGTAGGGGATGTTATATGCTTGCATAAAAATACATGACGAACCCAGAACGATAAAATATAAAGAAATAACTTACCAAAAAATGATGCTATCAACAAATGGAAGAATTAATAGTACACTAAAAAGATGTCTACAGGTATTAAAAGAGAATAAAGAAATAGCAAGTGGCCTTAGCTAACAAAGCAGTTTAAAGATCAATTAAGAAATATTTAAAGGCTATTATGAATTGGAAAAAGACTGGAATAAAAATGTAAAAGAAAACAAATGGTCCCAAACATGAATTAACTTTCAATATTTCTCACAGCAGAAGTGGCCTTCAGGTACCTGATGGCACACATCGCATTTGTCTGCAGCGTTTACTGAGCATCATTATTCAGCGGTAGTCCAATGCTTTATGTCTGCTATCTTCCAACAGCTCAATATTAATAGGACCTCTATTCTGTCCATTTTACAGGTGAGAAAACAGAAGACTAGGGATGTAAGTAGTTTAGATAAGATCACAAGTCTAGCAATTAGCAGAGTCAGACTCTAAACCTTGCAATCTTGTCTCATAATCATGCTCTCAAGCACCATATTTGAATAATGTTAGTTGCAGGCAAATTTGTACAACTGCATATTTATTAAGCAGAGCTGTGTTTTACACAAAAAATCCTAGAACATATATTTTTGAGTGGGGGATGAAAAATTTAATGACAATGATGAATACATGTGGGATGGACCCTTCTATAAGACCCGTAACAGCTAAGACACTAAAATAAACACAGCTGAAGTATGTAAGAAAGAAATGAAGGTCTGATGGGTGATTGGGGGAGTCATGTTATATGAGAAAATCTCCTAGGTAACCTTGGAAACAAAGTCACTGGCAGGAAAGAAAAGTCACGGGAAATGGGAGAGAGACCAAGGTTATCCTCAGATGAGAGGAGTCACCGTGGTAGGAGGTGCTGGGATTTCAGGCTTGCACCACCATGCCTGGCTTCTTTCTCTTGGGCAAAGGGTAATGATGGAATTGGAGAATCTTAAGTAAAGTGCACATTTCCATTTATATGAAAGGAAAAATGTGTTTGCATTATCTTATTTTTAATTAATTAAAATTTCAAAGTGGTTAAAAAAATTTAAATGAATACCTCAAGTACTCTTGATTGCAAGATTTCATGGTGTTGAGCACAGTCGTGCATGCAGCGACCTTTCGTTCAGCAACATACCATGGACTTAGCATATTCAGACCTTACAGCCTGAAGCTGTCTGCTATGGTGTGTACCTGGTCTCTATAATTGTCTGCCAGCTTGGTTTGTGTTGTTCTGTGATGCTCAAACTATGATGAAATTGTCCCATGATGTATTTCGTAGAAGGAGTTTATGCTGCAAAGCAATATCTAATTGTACATCTGCCTTACCAAGTCCCAGCTCATCTACAGTCCACTTGAAGTGAGGGTCGTCAGCTTTGAGTCTCAGCCATTCATGACATGCAGTAGAAAGACACTAGGGCTCTAACCTATTTCTCTGATGAAGAATAAACATGTTTTTGGGTAAATATTACAGTAGATTTTCTCATATGTTCTCATTGGAATGTTTGTTCAGATCTGTAGTCTAGTTTAAATTGAATTTATGTGTTCTTTGTATATTCTAGATGCATTTTTTTATTTTTCATAGAAGCATGCTATGTTTCCTTCTTCACTGTGCAGCTAATAACCTTTCCAGGTTCTTGATACATTTTTCTCATGGCATATAGCCTATGTTTTGATAAAATACAATTTATCTTGTCTTGGTTTATTTAGATTGACTAGCAATCTGTATTCTAAAATGTTTTTTGCCATCACTTCAAAACCATTTTAGAAGTTTTATTTTTCAAAGCTTAAATGTTTAACTTTTATATTTGCATTACTGGTTCTAGGTTAATTTTCATATATGGTACAATTTTATTATATAGTACATTTAAATTGCTTTAGAACCATTTTTTAATTTGGGAATTTCATACATATGTACACTGTATTTGTATCCTTTCCACTTCCAGTTTCTCCACATCCCTTCAAACCACCCTTCTTTTATTAATGATCTCTATAACATACATACACACTACTGAGTCCAGTTAGTGTTGCTTTTATTTGCATGTGTTTAGGATTGAGCACTTAGGATTAAAGTTTCATTTCTGGGGGAAAAACTGATTTAGAACCACTGTTTAAAGTAATTGGCCATCATGGATATGAGCAAAGTACAATGATACATATGTATGAAAGTCCCATAATGAAATTTAATCAATAAAAATTATGTATTTTAAATATAATCTCATATAGATTCACTTTTGATTTCTCTGTGATGTGTGATATTGCATTGATCCTCCCTCTGGGGCCTCAATGTCTTGATGAGGGTAACTTTTTTCCTCTCTTTTGTATTTTTTATTTTTTTTTTAAAGAAAACAAACTATCTGTTTTCATTTTACATTCCAATCCCAGTTCCCACTCCCTCTCCTCCTCCCAGTTCCTCCACCTTCCCATCCACTCCACCCCCCATCCCCTCTTCAGAAAGGGTAAGGCACATTGCTTTGGGGAAAGTCCAAGGCCCTCTGTATTATATCTAGGATGAGCAAGGTATCCATCCAAAGAAAATGGGTTCCCAAAAAGCCAGTACAAGGAGTAGGGATAAATCCTGGTGCCATTGCCAGTGGCCCCCACAGTCTGCCCCAGCTATACAACTGTCACCCACATTCAGAGGGTCTAGTTTGGTCATATGCTGGTTCATTCTCTGTCTGGCTGGAGTTGGTGAGCTCCCATTAGCTCAAGTAAACTGTTTTAGTGGGTGTACCCATCATGGTCTTGACCTCTTTGCTTATTTTCTCACTCATCCCACTCTTCAACTGGACTTTGGGAGCTTAGCTCAGTGCTCTGCTGCTGGTCTCTGCCTCTGTTTCCATCAGTTGCTGGATGAAGGCTCTATTCTTCACAGACCTCAAAAAAAAGCAATATTCAACTTCATATGGAAAAATGAGAAACCCAGGATAGCCAAAACAATCCTGTACAATAAAGGAACTTCCAAAGTGGTGCAATGGGGCAATGAGAACAGGAGAATTCTGAGATGAGAAAAGCCCATTCCTCTGCAGTCCTGCCCAGACACAGAAGAAGGAAGATGTGACTGCCTCACTGAACAAAGGTTCCAAGCCATGTGGCTAGCATAGACAAGAATAATGGGCTAATATAAGTTATAAGAGTTAATAAGAAGCCTGAGTTAATGGGCCAATCAGTTTATAGTTAATGTAGACCTCTGTGTGATTTCGTTGGGACTTAACGACTACGGAACTGGGCAGAACAAGGACTGGGCAGGACAGAAACCTCAGACAACACCAGAGGCATCACCATCCCTGACATCAAGCTCTGTTACAGAGCTACAGTAATGAAAACAGCTTGGTATTAGCATAAAAACAGAGACGTTGACCAATGGAATCGAATCAAAGACCTGGATATTAATCCACATCTGTGAACACCTGATTTTTGACAAAGAAGCTAAAATTATGCAATGGAAAAAAGAAAGCATCTGCAACAAATGGTGCTGGCATAACTGGGTGTCAACCTGTAGACGAATGAAAATGGATTCATATCTGTCACCATGCCCAAAACTCAAATTTAAATGAATTAAAGATCTCAATATGAATCCAACCACACTGAAACTGATAGAAGAGAAAGTGGGAAGTAATCTTCAATGCATGAGCACAGGAGACCACTTCTTAAATGTTACCTTAGAAGCACAAATACTGAGAGCAACAATAAATAAATGGGGCGTCCTGAAACTGAGAAGCTTCTGTAAAGCAAAGGACACAGTCAATAAAACAAAAAGGCAGCCTACTTAATGGGAAAAGATCTTCACCAACTCCTCATCAGACAGAAGACTGATCTCCGAAATACATGAAGAACTCAAGAAATTAGAAATCAAAATATTAAATAATCCAATTAAAAATGGGGTACAGATCTAAACAGAGAATTCTCAACAGAAGAATTTCAAATGGTTGAAAGACACTTAAGGACATATTCAACATACTTAGCCATCAGGGAAATGCAAATCAAAATGACTCTGAGAAACCACCTTACACCAGTCAGAAAGGTTAAGATCAAAAACACCAATGATAGCTTATGCTAGGGAGGATGTAGAGTAAGGGGAAGGGTAACTTAAGTTAGGAAATCAAGTTGTGCTTTGTTCCTTTTCCAAAGGATCTTGATTTTTCTCAGTTTGTTACATTTTCTTCTACATAAATTTTGGGGGGGATATCACTTTTTCTACAAAAGAACCCATGAGACCTTGACTAGAAATGCATTTTGCTTGAATCTGACCCAAAGGCTCTTGTGTAAATGAATTGGATGGCAGCTAATGGGACTTTTTAGAAACGATTGGCTCCTGAAGGCTCTGACTTCATCAATGGATCATTTCACGAGCGGAGTTGCAATCTGGTGCCATCATTGGGCAGCGGCAGAGATGAAAGAAGCCGGCCTAGATGGAGAGAGCAGGTGGCTAGGACACGCCTTTGAAGACTCTTGCCTGACTCTCTTGTTCTGGGTTTCAGGCGAGAACATGACTCAACCACATTCTTGCTGCCATGACCTTCTGCCTCATTCCAGGCCCCAGCGATAGGGTACCCTGACGGTGGACTGAACCCTCTGGAATTGTGAATGAGAAAAGAAAATGTCCTCTTAGGTATTTGTCACGGGAAGTGTTAATCCACTGACAGAACAGACTTGAGGAGACTGCAATCTTAACAGTGGTAACTCTTTCAACACAGTGACAAGGTATCTTATTTATGGACTCTTTCATTTACTGTAGCAGGATTTATGGCTTTCAGTGTACAAATAGAACTTGCACATATTTTATTCAATTTATCTCATGTATTTTATATTTTATACTGCTAGTATGAAACTATATTTTTATCTTCATTTCATTTTCTTACTGTTAATAACTAATCTATAAAATACAGTTAACTTTTGCTACTGACTTTTTCTCTATCCCCTGCAGAATTTATTTCTTATGACTCTTAGTTGGGTACAGTAAACAAGCATGAAAAATAAAATTGCAGAAAGAATTAGAAAGCTCTTTAATCCATTAATTTTGAAGATGATCTTTTGGGGGGAAATTGAACAGTCTGTAAAATTAATGTGAAGTAAACTGGGTTTATTAGAATTTTTCTAAAGAGGACACAAGGTATAATGGTTCAAGGAATCTCAAATTATCTGGTCCAATCAGTTTTCCATATCTTTTCTGTTAAATATACCAGCTGCCTAGGACTGAACCTCTCAAAGCCAAAAAGATCCTGGAGCACTCAATGCTTCACCTTTTTGCTTAGACTATTAAGCAGTAAAATACTGGTCTCCAAGCGTGAGAACATGATTTTGATCACCATTTTAGTTTATCCCTCATTTTCTGGGTGCAAAACTCGTGGCTGAAAATCTGTGCCCTTTGGACATAAATCTTTGCTGATAATGCCCCTTTGGCGGTTAGTGTGTATAATTTTGTGTTTCTCTTGGGCTGCTTTTGAATTTCTTAAGGGATTTGCTGTAGTTTATCGTTAAGATTAGTTTTCACTCACATTCACTGGCACTTGGATTACTCTTAATGTAGAAATTGGTGTTTAAACTGAATGCTTGGGAAGCCTTGTTTAAGGCCACTTCTCAACTACGCCCACCTTTTCTGGGTTTTCTACTGGAGATGTGTAGGAGCCAGCCACGCATGATAAGCTAAACGTGAACAGATCACCCAAAGGAAGTTCTTAACTTCCAACCATTATCACCTGCCACTGTAGGACTCAGCCATTTACCCTGAAGCAATACCTAGTTGCTGGAAGGACCATAAACTAAGATTACCAGAGCACCACCCAAGAACAGATCATCCAAAGGAAATGCCTAACATTCCTACCACTGTAGATAGGATCACCTGCCAGCACACACTCACCAGGACACCCTTAGACAAATGTCAGTCAATCAGGGGTCCTCAACCTTAGAAACCCCTCACCCCCACCTTTACTACTATAAAAACCCACCTCTAACTCAGCTCAGGGCTCTCCATTTATTCCAATGAGTTGGACAAGCAGAGAGACCGAGTTTACAAACATGCATAAAATCAAGGCTCTTTGCTGTTACATATGGGACTCCGTCTCCTTGCTGGCTTTTGGGGGACTTGACGGACTTGGGCCTAACAGATGCCTCTCATCCTTGCCACTGTCTGCGGATAAAGACCACCATGAACTAATTTCCCTTCTGCTGGGTCCAGTGAAACTTGTTCCACGTCTTAGGGTTATTACGTTTCTATGTCGTTGGTTTCTAGTATTTCTAAATCCGTTTTTTGTTTGTTTATTTTGTCTTCACCTCATTCTTGGTTCATTTATATAATTTCTCGTCTCTCTACCCTCCCTTCCTTCCTCCCCCCCTTTCCTCCTTTTATGAGAAGGATGTTCCCTTCAATTTTCTCTACATCCCAGGTTGACCTACCTCCCACTCACTGTGTAGCCTAAGCTAGCTTCCCCTACAGAAAATGCTGTTTTCTTTGAGATAGTTCTCCTGTTTTTCAGTTATTTAATGGCTATTTTGCCGATTTCCTTTCTTTACGTTATTCTTCAAGCACTGCAGACATTTGGGTTGCAGGCTCCCTGGTGTTGACTTTGTTTTGCCAACTCTGACCACTTGTCCTTGGATGGCCCTTGCTTCCTCTGACTCCCCATCAACCTCACTGGAGGCATTGCAATTCAACATTCAGCCACTAGGGGGACTGTGGCCACAGGTCTTGCTGAATTGTCATTTGCCCCTTAGGTCTGCTGTCTGAGAAACTTGAGAGTCGAATGGTAGCTAGGAGCAGAAACTCTGAGTTATACATGCAGGCTAGAGGACACACACCAGCCTTTCTTTCTACCATGAATTAACACTGGCAATTGACTTTTTCTACAACAGTTTAATGCCACCAGTGGCAAATTCTCATGCCCCTCTGCCCAGCTCCAGACTCACAGGGTTCAATCTACTTAGATCGTTTGTTTGTTTGACTTGGAGCATCCCTAAACATTTCTGTTTTGCATCTTTAGTCAGTCGTCGACACATATTTAAGGCAGAAAGAGCATCCCCAAAGTGAAGTCGGTTTCCACATGCGGGGAGGAAGAATCTGTGTGCATTCAGGATCAAAGGCCCTAAGGGTCTTAAAACTTGGTTTTAATGATGAGAATATTTTATAGTGGTCTTTCAGTGGTGTTGATATGTGTTGGGGAAAACAGCTCTTCCTCTCGCGAATGAATGTGTGACAACCCAGCATTCAATGAGACAGCTACACAGAAAATACAGAGACAATCCACAAGGCGCTGTAGTAAGTGCATTATCGTAGTTTAAAAAAATAATTTGTGTGTATGTATATGGGCATACAATTGCCACAGGACCCATGTATGGAGGCCAGTTCACTCCTCCCAACAGGTGGAAGAGAACCCAGGTGACCAGCCTTGGCAGCAATTGCCTTACCTGCCGAACCATCTCGCTTGCCTCATATCTTAGGAATTTTTTCATTTTGAAAATGGGAGCATTTATCCATGAATTCAGTCTTCTCACCTTTCCAAGGGCAAATGGTTTTGTCAAACTACTAATGGCAGGGACAGAAATACGATCCTAAGAACTCCACAGTGATCTCTCCACTAGTCCAGTTCCTATTGGATGGAGTTCTCAGTGTTGGGGGACCTGAGGATGAAACAGACAGGAATCGTAACGCTGTAGAGCAATTGGTTACGGGGTAAAATGAATCTCTGCCCCAGCGTGCAATGCCATCGACATTTCTTAGGGAAAAAATAATCCATGACAAAATGGAAGTTTTTTTCTGTTGCTGTTGTTTGCTGTGGTTTGAAACAGGCAGGCCTCAAATGTGTGGGCCTCCTGTCTCAATCCTACTCCTGGCTGAAATTACAAGCACACCCTACCATGCCCAGGTCAAGTATACACTAAATTTAATGAAATGTTAAGATCCTAAATTTCCAAGTATCAACACAGCAGAAATGCCTCCTTAGATTCAGGATATCCCACTCAAAGCTCATTTACCATCACATCCTGGTCAAAAGCACAGAAGTGTTTACTCTGCTTGTGCAATTATTATTTTATTCTTTGAGAATTCCATACATGCCAACAACATAGCATGATCATTTATAGCCCCCATTTCCCCTTCCAGCCTCGCCTTGTTTCCTCCTAACTTATGTTGTTGCTGTTGTTTTTAGTAGCCCACTAAGTCCAATTAATGCTGCCCATGTGTGCACATGTATGGGGCCATCCAGTGGCGCCTCGGCAACCTACTAGTGGCTACACTCTCAAAGAAGAGTGGTTCCCCCCAACGACTGTCAGCTTCTGACAGTTTCTCGCTAAGGCATGTGATCTGGAGAGCATCTTCCCCATTCAGTCAGGCTTTTTCCTGGCTTGATCTATGTAAGGGTTGTGCTGGAAGCCACACCTAGTGTGAGTTCATAAAAACGATAGTCACGACCAAGGGTGTGGCAGTGCCTGCCTTTAGTCATGGCACTTGGGAGACAGGGACTGGTGGATCTCTGGGAATTTGAGGCCAGCTCTGGCAACATAAATGAGCTCTAGGCCATCCGAGGGTACACGGTGAGACTGTGCCTCAAAAATAAAATGAAGAGCTTCACAGCACCCTTGCCCAGCCTCCAGCTCTTACGTTTGTTTGTTTTACTTTTCTGACTCCTCTTCTTTAATGTTCCAT
This sequence comes from Ondatra zibethicus, assembly GCA_004026605.1. Lineage (NCBI taxonomy): Eukaryota > Metazoa > Chordata > Mammalia > Rodentia > Cricetidae > Ondatra > Ondatra zibethicus. Next base: position 127,148 of record PVIU01000212.1, on the reverse strand, counting down.
GAGCCTTGGTGGGGGCAAGGTGCTGATAAAATGTCCCACCTAGGGTTCAGCAAGCTACAATACCAACCTGTCTGGCGAGATCTGGACACGTTTGCGGTCAGTAGCAGCATGACTCGTATGACGTAATTGTGTTCTTGTTGGATTCGACATAAGGAAGGAATTTCAGATCCAGAACTCTAATTTCAGATCCGATTCTGGCCAAAAATCGGTGGTGTGGAAGATCCTAAGCCTTAGGGTAGAACCTGCTACTGTTATTTTGCTAAATGGTCATGGTTTCTTGAGCCCTTACAGCTCATTTCAGTATTTCAGTGACCAGTCTGAAACCATCATCCTTCCATAGCTATGAGTTTCCCATCCGCAACTTCAACAAACTGTGCATAAAAACTGTTTGGAAAGAATTATGTCTGGCTAACGGAAAGCCTGTGATCACAATACTCAGGAGGCAGAGGTCTGGTCAGGAGTTCAAGGTCAGCGGCTGCACTCAAAGCCAATCCTCAGCTACAAAAGAATGTTTCTGAAAAAGAACCAAACAAACAAACAAACCCAAATATTTTATTGGTAATGACCAAGAGCAAAACCATTGTCTTGTCATTACCCCTGACACCGAAACAACCATTTACATAATGCTTACATTGTATTAGTTATTAATCTAGAGGTGATTTAGGGAGTGTGTGTTTATGTTATATGTAAATACTTGCCATGTGAGTGTTGGGCATCCTCGAAGTTTGGTGTCTATGTCTTGAACCATTTTCTCATCCATTGACGGCAGAGGGCAACTGTCTGTAGAATTGCTAAAAGACTATCCAAGACCCAGGTGCCTTTTTACAGATCCCCCAGAATTCTCTCAGAACACTGAGACTCAACAACAGAGTCCTCCAGCCTCTGGATGTCAGAATAATGCTGAACATACCAGAATTCCGAATGAATGCGGTTCCCAGGGAGCGGCATTATCATCAACTCATCGTTTTAAAATGGAACACAGGGGCTGGAGAGATGGCTCAGTGGTTAAGAGCGCTGGCTGCTCTTCCAGAGGTCCTGAGTTTCATTCCCAGCAACCACATGGTGGCTCACAACCATCTGTAATGAGATCTGGTGCCCTCTTCTGAGGCAGAATGTTGTATACATAATAAATAAATAAATCTTAAAAAAATAAATAAATAAAATGGAACACAGATTCCAAGTTGATCTGTTTTGTGTTGGCTTTAGTACCATTTTATACCCACGCCTGGAATTCCCTTCAACTTTACCCAGGCCCTTTCTTCACTAGAGGTATTCAACATCTTGATAGGGAAAACTGAATTTTAAACAGATAAAATCTTCTAAATTTAAGAAGGAGGCAGGAAGGAATAACTACTCATTAAAATAAGGTTTAAATGAAAATTATACTATGTTCATAAGAAAAATCACCTTTCACACAAAGTATGACACCAAGAAGCGGTCTTAAATGAGGCCCCCACTGGAAATTATGGTTCCGTGGAGACAGGTTTCATAACACAAAGCATTTGTGTAACCTCAGCCCCAGCACTCTGTACATGTGAAAAGCGCAATATGCTCTACCGGGAGTGTTAAGGGATACATCTGTTTACCTTCTTGCACAGCTGAGTAAGATCTGAAAAATATGTTTTCCCATTTCAAAAAAAATTCATAAAAATAAAAAAACCCAGGGAGTCCTTGTTGATGAACAGTGTTTAGTTAAATAAATTTCCTTACCTTGTCATTGAGACTGCGTGTGCGAAAGAAACCAGCTGGCGGAGCTCAAGGATGCACTGTTTATTTGGGGACTATAACGTGACACGTTTTTTGCTTTCCTAGAATTCTCAGACACTCTGAACTGGGATAACTCTTCTTAATAAACAACACTGGGCTTGCTTTGAGCTTCCGGTCACGTGTCCCAGTGATGTGCAGCGAGAAAGACAGTACTCCAGCCTGGTGCTAGGAAGGCAGAGGGAGGCTTTTCCGCAGGGCTCAGACTCACGCCAGTTAGCTGTAAGCAGAGATCTGAGTGCTACGGCAGTCCTGCCCAGGATGATTTAAATGCTGCGTCACTGCAAAGGCCAGTGATTCCAACCATCTGCTGAATCATTACAGCTTTGTCCACATGTTTGTTGGGCCAGGTTTAGGTACATGGATTCTCTCAGTCACTGATTCCAGAAGAAAATTCTGGTGCTTCCACCCCACCCCCAAGTCACACATTTATCCTCTTCTCCCCAAATACGTGTCCCCTTGGTTCAGCCACATTTTCAGATTTGTATCCTTCTTCCTCTAGTGTCTTGTGCCAGCTGTATACCTTAGCCACAGTGACATCCACTGGAAAACACTGGAATTGGGACCTTTAGTCATCACAGAAACCACTTTCACATGCTTTCATTCTGATTATTTAGACATGCAATTCAATAGTAGCCAGACAATGTGCACAAAAATTCTCATTGGACTAGGGGGAAAGGCTTAGCAAAATTCAATAGAAATAACAAAATAATTTTAAAGATGCATGTTAATGGCCATTATTGTGGGATATTTTGATCGCACTCTGACACTCCCGAGACTGAAGATGAAGTTTTAACTTTGAATCAGAGGGTGGAGGTAACTAGCTGACCAAAATTAGCCCTAGAGGTGTTGGAGGACCAAGGACATATAGACAAATGCAGACAGTAGTAGGGAGGGCCTTAGAAAAATTCTTGGCCCTTTTGGATTGGGGAAGAGAGAGAGAGGAAGTCACTGGTTCACTGGTAGCTTCTCTGCCACTTCTGTGATCAATTAGGTTTTTGCCCCAATATCTTACTCCTATTGATATTGACTCGATATTGATAAAAGAATAATCATAAATGCTATATGCAACAGCCTCCAGCTGCCACCCATCCCTTGCCCCAAACATCCCTGGCCATCTCTGTCATTCAGGCAGCCCCATGCCCTCGCTTCCCGCCACACTGGCTTCTTCTGCACGTCTCCCTTTGTTCATTTTTCAAGTGGCTTGCTCCTTCTCCCCTGGGTTGTGGGCTTCCCCAGGACCCCCTCCTCAGACAACTGCCAAACCAGGTCAGCACCTTGGCATCTGCTTAGGCTTTTACTGCTGCCGCCACCATCAACCATGCTCAGCAGCTGAAGCCCTCCTCAGCTAAGCTTGGGGACTGTCCATCTCCTCTGCCCAGGCATGTGGAACAGTGACAACCAGCCTCACACTTTGCTGTCATCAGCACCAAATTTGTTGAGACACCTGAGAACTCTTTAAATTAGAATTAAAATTAATTCAAATTAGTTTTACAAAATTAGTTTTTTAAAAAAGGTTTTCCACATGTTAAGAATGGGGAACAATATTACAATGCAGGGGGTTAGGTCTCTGTATGTTTCTGCAATGGATGGTTTGAAACTAGAAACATTAGACAAAGGATCATCAACCTAGCTGGGATTGACATAATGTCAGTTATAATCATTATCAGTTTTGTATTTCAAGGTTTATCCTTTAAAAAGTGATTTGAGGGGCTGGCAAGATGGCTCAGCAGTTAAGAGCACTGACTGCTCTTCCAAAGGTCCTGAGTTCAATTCCCAGCAACCACATGGTGACTCACAACCATCTGTAATGAGATCTGGTGCCCCCTTCTGGTGTACAGGTGTACATGGAAGGAATGTTGTATACATATAAATAAATAAATCTTTTTAAAAAAAGTGATTTGATATTGGTGTCAAAACCAAAAAAAAAAAAATGACTGATACAGGACAAATAGTCTTTTTGTAGTCCCACTCAGTTCAGTTAAAAAGTAAAGCTGTCTTTGGAGTTGAAGTGTGACTCTTTCCTTCTCTAAACCCAAGCATGTTTGTTGAAGGAAAATCCAAAATCTCTGTCTCATGTCAGATCTACCTGGTATGGGAAAGAAGAAAAAACAAATTTCAGGGACTATTCTTTTGCCCCTAATCTCATAATTTTTCTTAAGGTATAAATATTATCTCAAAATTTATTATATATATATTTTTTTCTGTCATGATACTGATGGTCATATAGAGTGCTAATTAATTCCAGAAACAGACTTTATCTAGCTTCCTGTACACAATTTCTGGCTTGAGTCTGAAGCAGGTAACTAGGAGTTAAGTTTGTGTACCCTAGATGTACTTAACAAATTGTGGTCCTTTAACCTCTCTGAGTTACACTGCACATGATATTTAAAATGTTTAACTTTTCTGCAGTGAACAGTGACCATTCCTAACAGTGACCTTTGAAGTCTCCCAGAGGAGGATGGGGTCCCACAGCAATGATTCCTCCAGGACTATGATAACACCACTAAGCTGAAAGACACCACCCAAAGACAACAAACTGCTCAGGACAGTTTCAAGGTTCTTAGCTAAGATGGTCCAGCCTCGTAGACTACTCCAGCCAGGACTTCAGATAAGCCTTGCACTTCCCCATCATACTGAGCCTGGACAACAGCTAGCTCTCCCAGGACTTGTCCATATCTCAATTTTCTCAGGGTCCCCTAAAGTTGCTGTCAGCCTGAGACAATAAGAAATAATTTTAAAAACATGACACCCACATTCCCAAGAGGTTGGGTGGATGGTTTTTAGTCATTCTGTGGATTATGGATGTTTATCATCATTTAGGGGGTATTGGTTGCAAGTTGTTTTTGGTCATAGTCAGGGAGGAAACTAAGCAAAGTAGATCAGATTCAGGGCTCTCATTCTGAAAAGAAAAAGGAAGGCACAGAACTGATGGGATAAAAGGGTAGATTGTTGAATCTACTTTTAATCTGAAAACTCAAGTACTGTTCTTAAATACTTTACATTGGTATGGATTTTTGTATATTGATAGAAATTTAATGTTATTTTTGTTAACTGCGAGAAAGAAAAAGCTAAGAAGAGCAGAAATGAATGGAAAATATTAACTTCACCATATTTAAAATGATATTCCCTGCTATACATCTTTGCAAACACTTGACAATATTTGTGGATTCTAGGAAATAATTAAGATTATTTTATTAATACTTGCCAATCATGTCAATCATTTGTAAAGTTATAGTCACCTAACTTGAGGCTCAAGGAGGGGAGACCAATACTGAGCCCCAAAGTAAGTATCAACTAGAGAATGGGTCTATAGAGTTCCAAAAGCATGTTCAAGGAGGATCTTGTCAGTTTAGGACAGTAAAAGATACTAACATTTTTTGAAGACAGAGGAACAATAGAAAAGGGAAAGAAAAAGACTGGCGTAGGGAGAGGGCTCAGTCAGTGGCGTTTCCATCTCATAAACATGAGGGATTGGGTTGGGTTTCCTGTAATCCACATAAAAAGTCAGATATTGGTTAGATGTTGTAGTGTGCACCTATAATCCCAGCAATGGCAAAATGGGAGGCAAAGGTTGGAGGATCTCTGAAAACATGTAGGTCAACCAGCCCAGGCAAGGGAACAAGTTGACCAATGAGATACCCTGCCTCAAACAAAAGGCAAAAGGTGCTTGAAGGTTGATACTTGACTGTAGGTGGAAGCGTCTGTCCTGACACTGAAGCTCACAATTTTAAATGCTCAGCTTATGATAGCTCAGTGTTTTTACTAACTAGCTCTTACATTTTAAGTTAACCCATATTCCTTATTTATACTCTGTTACCTAGTGGTACTTTTATTAATGACACATTCATCTCCTGCTTCCTCTGTATCTGCTCACAACTCCAGACTCCATCCTTTCTCATCCCATCGTTCTCAGTTTGGTTTTCCCACCTAATTGTATCCTGTTCAGTTATTGGCCAGGCAGCTTGTTTATTAAGCCAATCATAGTGACATATATTCACACAATGACAGAAGGATTATTCCGCAGCATTCGGTGTTGGTCTCCATTCATGTTCTGTGCACACAGGTCTGTCACCCTAACAGAATCACATGCATACTCACAAACATAAAACAAAGACCAGAAATGATTTTTTAAAAAAAGCATTTCAATCTCAGAGAATAGAAGGAAACACAATCTCTGTGCATAGTCCTTTGCAAAAAGATAAACTCAATTGATCTTCCAACTATGAACTCTTGGAAATGGAGAAAGTATACAGCAAGGAGTATCAGGTGAGCTGGTAGTCATATAGAGGCCTGTCAGGCCAGCTTCATTCCCACAGACAAAGAACGGAATAGGAAGGACAAGAGATGCCATGGAGTGATGTGGGATTTCCCTCTGTATGCTGTGATTACCATTGATAAATAAAGGAACTGCTTTGGGCCTATATCAGAGCTATAGGGGAACAGAACTAGGTGGGGAAAAATAAGCTGAATGATGGGAGAGAGAAGGTAGGAGTCAGAGAGAAACCAAATAGCCACAGCCAGAGTCAGATATCCCGAAACTTTGCTGGTAAGTCACTGCCACATGGCAATACACATATTAATGGAGATGGGTTAAATTAATATGTAAGAGTTAGCCAATAAGAAGTTAGAGCTAATGGGCCAAGCAGTGATTTAATTAATACAGTTTCTGTGTGATTATTTCAGGGCTGAGCAGCCAGGAATGAACAAGCAGCATACTTACTACAATGGAGAAAGTAAAAGTAAAAGCTTTATCCTTTCAGGATAGGAAAGACTGAAGGTTGGGAGGCAGGTATACAGATATTGGCTTGGGTAGTTTATAGGGCTCCTGAATCCTCCCCTTCACCCTTTTGGTCCTGTTTGGATATCCACCCCCTGGCCTTCCCACCATTTCTTCTTGGAATGTCATTCTGGAAAAAGAAGCTACCATCTCAGGGAGTAAGCTCTCATTTTCCTTGTCTATGTTCCTCTAACCCTCCTTTAGAGGTTTCCCTCAGGATACATCTCTCAACATTAACTCCTTTGTAATTCCAGAAAACTAATTACACTGAGACTGACTTTCACTAAGAAAATGTACCCAGTTTTCCCAGTGCATCTAATTTACTCCTGCTAAGCCCCACTGGAAGGTACAAATTTAACTGTTTCTCCCTAGAGAAAAAACTGGAGTCAGAGATGCTGTCAATGACTTGAAAATCAAATAGCCGCAGGAGATTCTGGTATATTCCTGGGCAAGAGTGAAGTGTAGAAAACAAGCGTCTTCTGGTCTCTTTCCAAAGATGCACGGCACAGCTTGCTTCTCATCAGGGATGCGATACGCTAATACTTAAAATACTATATAAACGGCAGGGGGATTTTCTTCAAATAGGTGTGAAAGTTCATCAGGTGCCTATGGAATATTTCAACCCCAAATCTGATCAGGCAAGTGGTTTTTGTTTTGTTTGTTTTTGTTTTTCGAGACAGGGTTTTTCTGTGGCTTTGGAGCCTGTCCTGGAACTAGCTCTTATAGACCAGGCTGGTCTCGAACTCACAGAGATCTGCCTGCCTCTGCCTCCCGAGTGCTGGGATTAAAGGCGTGTGCCACCACTACCCGGCTCAGGCAAGTGATTTTTAACTCCGAGAACTGTGTGCCTTCCCTTGCTAAATTCTTCCGAAGCTTTCAGCTCCTTGAAATTTCACGGATCAGTCCTGACGATTTGTTGTTGTTGTTGTTTGTTTGTTTGCGTGTGTGTGTGTGTGTGTTTGACAAGAACATGTCATAAGACTTCTGCTCAGCAACTGTTTTTCCCCAGTTCATGAAGCTAGAATTGTTCGTATGAGTTTTGAACCGCTGAAAACTGTATAGGCTGTAGGGTAACCCTGCCATTTCTAGAACTGAGCACCAAGAAGCAGTCTGACATTCTTCCCTTTTTTCTACCCAGTACCTTGGGTGGTTTGTAATGGGATTTGAGATAGTTGCAAAATACCTTATTCCAGACAAAAACGTCCTTCAACTTCCTCTGCTTGCAACTCCTTTTTGCTTGAGAAATTGTTTTGCATGACCCAGTGTATACTAATATATGAAATAGGTATATAAATAGGTAATAAATCATAAAGAAATTTATTTAAAAACAATTAGTTGAAATACATATGACTATCACTTATGGAGGAAAGCAAGCTTGCATAGTAATGAGAAGAATGTCTTTGATTATTACATAAATAATTAATTCTCAGCTGAATATCTAATACTGCCTGATTCTCAGAATCTCCATTGTTTTTCAGAGTTAAATAACTTTTTATCAATTCTGACAATGCTGCTTCATAAATACACAGTACAAAATGACAGAAGTATTGTAGGGTCAGTTTAGAGACTGTTGGACATTTTGTCCTAATCCTAAAGCACAATTCATTGAATGACTTTTTTTTTTTTTTTTTGTAAAAAGTCAGCAACGTGAACAGCAATTTCCAAAACCAAACATTTGAATGTGATACAATTCGAAGATTTACTATCTTGACATATCCTGAGGAATGATGGTAAAGAAAAATTAAAAGTTTTCCTGAGGTTAATCTGTTATGTCATAGGAATCGAAAGCTTTCTATGCAAAGCAAAAACATTGCAATTCATAACATCCTACAGCCTTTCCTCCGAGCCCACATATTCCAGTCCGTGAATGCTGAGGGTTCATGGACTGCACTAATAGACTCAAGAGTGCTAAGATTAAAGGTATGTCCCATCATTTAAATGTCTTTAGGGTCACAACTATTGGAGGTGAATGTTAGGGAGCTACAAAGAGATTAGTAGTCTCAGAGGCCATTGAGGACAAGACCCCCACAAACGGCTGGCTTTGGATCTCTTCCCTTGTTTTCTCTCTGGTAACACTAACAGTGGAAATAGCTTTGCCACTCTTCAGAATTTAAATGCCATATAACAAGCTACAGACATCAGGACTTTGTTGAGGACCACTTTTTAAAAAGCTATTTTCTTATAGTTTAAAAAAGAAAGAAAGAAAATAGACCTTTGGTCCTGGGTGGAGATGTGAAGTTCTGATCTACTTCAAGGACTTAAACATTATGTACTCCTGGCCCCTTCCTTGAGAGCCAATCAAGCTGGGCCCATCAGTCATCGGCTATGTGTAGCCCACAGTAAATCAGAATCACACAAAGACACACCGTAGAAGGGATGGGGTACTTGTCACTGTTGCAGAGGAGCACAGTTCCCAGCTCCTGTGTCTGTAATTCCTGTTCCAGAGCCTCTAACATCCTCTTCCGGCCTCCAGACACCTGCACAGGTACACAGGCACACACACACACCCAAACACACACACATGCGCCCACACGCACGCACACACACACACACACACACACACACACACACACACACGCATGCACGTGAAATAACAAATCTTTAAAAAGCCATGCTAGCCCAGTGGTGGCGGTGCACGCCTTTAATCCCAGTGCTCGGGAGGCAGAGGCAGGTGGATCTCTGAGTTTGAGACCAGCCTGGTCTACAAGAGCTAGTTCCAGGACAGGCTCCAAAGCCACGGAGAAACCCTGTCTCGAAAAACCAATAAATAAATAAATAGCCATGCTAATGAAAAAAATGCCTTTCCAGAGACCCCTCCCTCCCATACAGTGCTCTTGGCAGGTATTACTGTACAGCCCATCTGCTCCTACTTCCCCCAGACACGTGTAACGTAGCATTTCCTTCTTCCAGATACTGGCCAGACGCGTCAGTGCCCCCTTCCAGACATTCTGGGCTTTCTCACTCATCTAAAGTTACATCCTTGCCACTCCCTGGCCATGTGACTGAGGCCTTACGGCTGCTTGCTGACCTCTGTTGCCGAGAATCTGCCTGGTTTCTCAGAATATAACTAAAAAAAAACCCACGACTTTCTCTCCTCCCGATGGCTGCCAAGATTTACAGCTTGACCCCTGCCCTACTGTTTTTTCTCAAACTTTGTCTCAATTTTCCTTCTGAGTCGGGCTTTGTTTGTTAGGTTTTGATTTGTTTTTGAGACACAGTTTCACTATGTAGCTCTGGCTATTCGGAACTCACTGTGAAGATCAGTCTGGGCTTGAACTCACAAAGATTCGCCTTCCTCTGCCTCCAGAGTGCTGGGATTAAAGGTGTTGGGCCCCCACACCCAGCCTGATTCTGTTCTTAAAATGATGTACAATTAATAAAAACTCAGAGAGTGAAACTGGGATCAACCTGAAGACCCGAAAAGCAAAGCAGCCAGCCATTGGCTTTTACCTTGACCTCAGTCCAAAATGGTGATCCTGCCTCCAGGAATCTCAGAATGAGACTATGTCCAAGAGCTGTCTCCTCCCATTTTATAATCCTCTTTATAGCTGGGATTAAAGGTATGTACCTCCCAGTTTCTATGGCAACTAGTGTGGCTACTGGAATTAAAAGTGTGTGCTATTGCTGCCTGGTCTGTAAGTCTGGCCAGTGTGGCTGTTTTACTCTCTGAACGTCAGGCAAGATGTATTTATTAAAATAAAAACAAAACGCCACTACATTAAATTCTTTTATTAGTAAGACTAAAATGTCCCTCCCCACATGTCAAACCTGACTATTTGATTATTCCATTTGGAACCTCCAGTTTGTTTATGCTTGATCCAGAAAGCCCCATACCTCTCTCTCCAAACTCCACCTTCTCAGAGGATCTCCCAACAAAGAAAAGGCACCGAAAAGCTCAGTTTGGGCACCCAAAATCCCAATTGGGGAGATCAGGAATACAAGGAACATATCTAAACATAATAAAAGTAATATACAGCAAGCCAACAGCCAACATCAAATTAAATGGAGAGAAACTCACAGAGTTCCCACTGAAATCAGGAACAAGACAAGGCTGTCCATTCTCTCCATATCCATTCAACATAGTTCTTGAAGTTCTGGCTAGAGCAATAAGACAACAAAAGGAGATCAAGGGAATACAAATTGGAAATGAAGAAGTCAAATTTTTGTTATTTGCAGATGACATGATAGTATACATGTACGGTAGTAAATAGGTAGGATCAACATAATAAAAATAGCAATCCTACCAAAAGTCATCTATAGAGTCAATGCAATCCCCATCAAAATCCCAATACAATTCTTCACAGACCTTGAAAGAACAAAACTCAGCTTCATATGAAAAAGGAAAAAAAATAGGTTGGCCAAAACAATCCTGTACAATAAAGAAACTTCCAGAGGCATCACCACTGACATCAAGCTCTATTACAGAGCTACATTAATAAAAACAGCTTGGTATTGGCATAAAAACAAAGAGGTTGACCAATGGAATCGAATCGAAGACCCGGATATTAATCCACACACCTACGAACACCTGATTTTTGACAAAGAAGCTAAAATTATATAATGGAACAATTATACAATCTGCAACAAATGGTGCTGACATAACTGGATGTCAACATGTAGAATACAAATAGATCCATATCTATCCCCATGCACAAAACTCAAATCCAAATGAATTAAAGACCTCAATATAAATCTGACCACACTGAACCTGATAGAAGAGAAAGTGGGAAATGACCCTCAACACATGGGCACAGGAGACCACTTCCTAAATATAACCCTAGTATCACAGACACTGAGAGCAACAATAAATAAATGGGACCTCCTGAAACTGAGAAGCTTTTATAAAAGCAAAGGACACAGTCAATATGACAAAAAGGTAAGCCTACTGAATAGGAAAAGATCTTCATCAACACCACATTAGACAGAGGACTGATCTCCATAATATATAAAGAACTCAAGAAATTAGACATCAAAATTCCAAATAATCCAACTAAAAAATTGGGTACAGATTTAAACAGAGAATTCTCAACAGAAGAATCTGAAATGGTCAAAGACTCTTAAGGAAATGTTTAACATCCTTAGCCATCAGAAAAATGCAAATCAAAATGACTTTGAGATACCATCTTAAACCAGTCAGAAAAGTTAAGATCAAAAACACCAATGATAACATATGCTGGAGGGGATGTGGAGTAAGGGTAACACTCCTCCATTGTTGGTGAAATGCAAATTTGTATGAACATTCTGGAAATCAGTATGGCAGTTTCTCAGAAAGTTGGGAATCAACCTACCTCAGAACCCAGCAATACTACTCTCAGGCATATACCCAAAGGATGCTCAATCATACTAACAAGGACATTTGTTCAACTATGTTCATAGCAGCATTATTTGTAATAGCCAGAACCTGGAAACAACCTAAATGCCCCTCAACTGAAGAATGGATAAAGAAAATGTAGTACTATTCAGTGGTAAAAAAAAAAAAAAAACAAAAAACAAAAAAAAAACAAAAAAACAAACCAATGACATCTTGAAATTTGCAGCCAAATGGATGGGACTAGAAAAAAACATCCTGAGTGAGGTAACTCAGGCCCAGAAAGATGAATATGGTATGTAGTCTCTCAAAAGTGGATACTAGCTATAAAACAAAGGAAAACGAGCTTGTAGTCCATGATCCTAGAGAAGCTAAGTAACAAGGTGAGCCCTAAGAGAAACGTACAAAGATCTCCCTGGGAAGGAAACATAGACAAGATCTCCTGACAAAATTGGGAGTGTGGGGGTGAGGGAAGAAGGGAGGGCAGAAGGAGAGGAGGAGGGGAGAAGGGGAGGGGGAAGAACTTGAGGCAAGGGGACAGTTGGGATGGGGGAAGGACAGAGACAAAGAGCAAGGAAAGATATCGATTGAGGGAGTCATTATGGGACTGGCAAGAAACCTGGCGCCAGAGAAATTCCCAGGAATCTACAAGGATGACCCCAGCTAAGACCCTAAGCAAGAGTGGAGTGGGTGCCCGAACTGGTCTTGCCTTGTAGTCAGATTGATGAATATCTTAAATGTTACCATAGAACCTTATCCATCAACTGATGGAAACAGAGGCAGAGACCCACAGGGGAGCACTGGGCGAAACTCCCAAAATCCAGTCAAAGAGTGGGAGGAGTGAGAATATGAGCAAAGAGGTCAAGACTATAATGGGGACAGCCACTGAAATAGTTTACCTGAGCTAATGGGAGCTCACCAACTCTGGCCAGACAGGGAAGGAACCACCATATGGCCAAACTAGACCCTCTTGAATGTGGGTGACAGTTGTATGGCTGGAGCCGACTGTGGGGCCACTGGCAGTGGCACCAGGATTTACCCCTACTGCTTGTACTGGCTTTTTGGAATGCATTCGCTTTGGATGGATACCTTGCTCAGCCTAGATATAGTACGGAGGGCCTTGGATCTTCCTCAAAGCAATGAATCTCACCCTCTTCAAGGAATGGATGGGGTTATGGTACGTGGGGGGTGGGGAGGAGGTACCACGAATAGGAGGAGGGGAGGGAGTGGGAACTGGAATTGATATGTAAAATGAAAAAGTTTTCTTTTATAAAAAAAGAAAATAAAAAACACAAAAACTTTTATCTCTTATCCTATACATTCCTTTTAATCCTCGTCATTGTCATTTTAAAGAGGTGTGTGTGTGTACCTGCAAAGCCCAGAAGAGTGCACTGGGTCATCTGGAGCTAGAGTTACAGTTACAAGCTGCCTGATGGATGATGGGAACGAAACTCCAGTTCTCTGAAAAAGCAGCACATGCTCTTAAGCACCAAGCCATCTCTCCAACTTCTATACTTGATGTTTTAAATAATTATTTTTCTTGTGTCAGTTTTCACTTGTAATTTGTTGATTCTATCCTTGTAAATGACTAGTGTTTTTTTGCCTTATATTTCCCATAAACTGGTCCTAAATTTGAGGATTTATCAGATCCTGGTTCTATTTTTTTTTTTCTTCAAGATGGTCCTGAAACACCCTATCATGGGTCTTAGAACATTCTCAGACCCGTATTTGCAATGCTGTTATGTAACAATTGACTGAAACTTTCCATCCTGCAGGAAGCTACTTAAATCATGGGTCTTAGAACATCCTCAGACCTGTATTTGCAATGCTGTTATGTAACAATTGATTGAAACTTTCCATCCTGCAAGAAGCTACTTAACCAGAAAGGTAAACAGCCTAAAATGGCTTCAGAAAGCACCTAAAAGTGGCCAGATTTACTAGGCTCCTTCCTGCCAGAGTAAGGAATAAAAGACAAGCATTCCTCTCCCATTGAGAAAGCTGAGTTGCAAGAAAGACTGTCAAGACAAGACCAGGTACCTGGAAGAGGGTTAGGCCAACTGAGTCACTACTGTTTTGTTTTCCAGACAGGGTTTCTCTGTGAAGTCCTGGCTTTTCTGGAGCTCACTTTGTAGATCAGACTTGATGTGCGTAATGTTCTTGTAAACTTGTCATTCATATTACTTTAATAAAATGCTGATTGGCCAGTAGCAAGGCAGGAAGTCTAAGCAGGGCAACCAGACTAAGAGAATTCTGAGAAGAGCAAAGGCAGAGAATCAGTCATCACCCAGACACAGAGGAAGCACAATGAGAATGCCTTACTGAACAAAGGTACCAAGTCACGTAGCTAAACATAGACAAGAATTATGGGTTATTGTATGTTGTAAGAGCTAATTAATAATAATCCTGAGCTAATAGGCCAGACAGCTTATAATTAATATAAGCCTCTGTTTCTTTGGGACTGAACAGCTGCGGACCGGGTGGGACAGAAACGTCTGTCTACATGGACTGTAACTGAACTCAGAGTTCCACCTGCCTCTGTTGGGGGTAAAGGCATGCACCACCACTGCCCAGCTAAATTTGCAAAGGACTCTTTCCAACCTGTTGAGCTGCTTACAGACTGTGCAATATGCTCCAAATTCCCAGCTTTTGTGAGCTGTCACCCATGCTGGGATTGGTCTTGGTGATGAAGCTATCTTTGTGTTACTTCTGTTCCTGTAAGTTAATAACCCCTCACCCATATTCTTGTTCCCCAGTTGGACCAAGCTGGAACAGTTGGTGTATCAAGTGAAACAGTTTGGTTTGTAGTGGATTCTTTGTCTGGGGTGAGTAGGTGTATGCTGTGTCTCCCCAGAACTTTTGTGACATAACAGATGCTAAAACTGATGGATGTATTCAGGCATTGAGAGGTTTAAACTTCAATTTTATAAGCGGGGCCTACATTTTAATCTCTTAAACAAAGAACTATTAAACAAACACCCTTACATTGAAGAACTATGGACAAGCAAGGCCACAATGTCTCAAGGACAATTCCTGCAGCCCCTTGAAACTTACTAGTTTAACTGCTGCTTGCTTAACCAATTATGTCTGAAGTGACTTGTCTCTGAAATGCCTCTATCTGAGCTGGAGACTGCAAGCTCCTCTTAGGGTTATCACCATTTTGTACAAGTAAACGACCTTGCATATGCTGTTTCTGCAGAATAAACACTCTTTGCTTTTATGTACTATTTGAGTTTAGGGTCTTCCTTCAATATTTTCCCGGACCCTACAGTATCATCAGACAGATTCATACAGCCCTAATCAGTCTAAGCCTCAACTTATTCATTTGTAAACGGGATAGTACTGATACATCAAAGGGTTAAGAAGTGGAAAGAAAAATAAAATGCTCGATACATCTAATATGGAATTATCATTCAGCAGGGAGTCACTTATTCAGCACTTTTTTTGGACTGTTATTGTTTTACTATTATATAAAATGAGCACCAATTTCCATTATAGAAAATTGTGTTCTTGATGGGTGCTTTTCAGCATAGGCCCTTTTGTTTATTTACTGTAAGCAGATACAGCAGTGATCCCTGTTTAGAATGAAATGGTTTCATCACTCCTAACCAAAGGGAAACAATGCATTTTAAAAGCCAGGAAGTTCTTAAATAATTAGCTTCTTACTTAAGGACACCTAAGTTTAAGCATTGCTGGGCTACAAAGGCACAAATGACATTTTCCAGACCTGATTCCTCCTTTAGGTCTTGCTTGAAATATCCTGTCACTGCAGGACTCAGGAGACAGAGGCAGGAAGATCGCAAGCTGGAACTCAGACTGCTACATAGTGAGACTATAAAAACCAGAGGGGAGGAGTTAGGTATAATAGCTTAACAATTATTATTTTTAAGTAACGGTACTTTCAAAAGGTTCATGATTTAACTATGGGCATGTATGGGTTTGTGGCTATATGTGCGTGCATACAGAAGAAGAGGCGCTATCAAACACTTGGCTGCCATGAGCAGGCCACAGGTCCTGGGAATCAAATCTGGGTCCTCTGCAAGAGCAGTGCCTTTAACCATGGGGTCCTCTCTTCAGCCCTTACACCTTGCCTTTCTGACCTGTGCTCAATCTTACCGGCTCACTTGTCACTTTATTATTCTAAAGCCTCAGTTCTGCAGATGGGAGCACATTACTCTTCTTACCAAGTACCTTGACCAGCTAACTACAGTTCACCACAAACTGTTCTCCCCAAATTCCTGTTCTGTTTTGTGTATGTGTGTGTGTGTCCTGGAATCACTACTTTGATAGGTTTTAAATAATGAAAAGAAATACAGAGGAACACATGTATATTTGTCAGAAGTGGACTGCCAGGATTATTAACCAACGAAAAAAATTCCAAGAATCTGAATTTTTTTCAGAAGAAAACAAAAAGCAAAAAACTTTCAACATAAGAATTTATTGTATAAGTTTTATTTTTCTCATTTACTATTTTTACATTTTATGCACAAATATTTTTATCTGAGTAAAAATAGAAAATAACTGCTTTATGTAAAATTACAAAAGAACCAAAGAAATACATAATTGTTATTATGATAGTATAAGTGTCTTTATTTAAAGAGTAAAAATGTATGCAAAAATTCTCCCTTCTACAAAAGACAAGAGTATTATTTTCTTGGGAATAAGTGAAGTATTGAAATATCAACATTTTTATAGCCTTTAGATTGAGGACATTAAGTCAGACACAGGTTTATTTTGCAGTTATAAATTTTAAAACATTTTTGTGCTATCTCAAGGATACACTAGGTTCTTTATAAAAGGCAGTAGCATAAATGGCAAATGCAGAAAATGAGAGAACTTGCCAAAAATATTTGGAGGTACACTCCTTAAAAGAAATAACCATACTCAAGTATCACCTTTTATCTGGGAGAAAAATTAAATAATTTTTCCTAATTTATTTACATGGATTGATACCAAAATGAATGTAATCAGTTAATTCATCATGTGGAGATCAACCACACACAGCAATTCTGCCTAGCTAGCTGGACTTCCAATGCCAACACAAATGTTCAGACTTCAGGTTAGCACATGTATAAAATGATCTCAATGTAAACATCACATTGAAAAATTATTTTAAAACAAAAACCAACATTTCATTATTCTTGAACTTACAGGGTACAAAAGATGGTCAAACCATCTTTAAAAGATGGTTCTTTTAGTTTATCTTAAATCCTATGAAAAATGTGTAACAAAACTGAGCGAAGAATACCACAAATTAATATTTTCTTTCACAAGATGTGTTGTTTTTAATAAAGACTAGCAAACTGTGACCTCATAAGGACAACAAATACTTTCTGTCTACATGAAGCTTGAGTAAAGGAGAGACCCTCTCATTTCCAGAGTGAAAGTGCAGAGAAGGAGAGAGGGGGAAATGAGCATCTTACAATTGAGAAGTCTGCTCAAATTATCGCCAAAACAAAATCTACCACACAAAGAAAATCTACAGAACGTAGCTTTTTTGTTTTGTTTTGAAAAGCATTTGAAAATGCTTAATTAGATTTTAGGGACCTAGAAATACAGACGTTCCTTTACTTAAAAACATACATTTATACAAATGAAACATTAAATCCTTAACATCTTGCCTCTGAACATTTTAGCTGTAAGATTCTCAAACTCTCAGTGTACTATGGAAATAGCCTGTTTTGAAACAGTGACTTCTGGCTCCCCAGGCTTTAAAAAGATGGGAAAAGCCTTCTTTACAGCTGATAATTTGTTATCTGAAGTAAAGGTCCTGAGATAATTTTTATACTCAAGATATTCTTAAAATCATGGGGATCAAGTTGTGCTGATATTTGTCAGCTGTTTATTAAGAACAAAAACAAAAATAAAAAACACAATTTAATGTTTTTAAGTACTTACTGTAGAATCTTAAAGGACTTAATATAAGCAAACAATACTGGCTGAAGTCTGACAGCACAGCAGTGGAAATTAAGATGTAGGAGGTAAACAATCCATCTTTCTTGTGCCTTATACTCTAAGCCACTGCTTAGTCCCAAGCAATACTATCAGGCTGCAATCACAGGTGCTCTCCCTACTAGTTAACATCAGATGGGTTCTTCTAAAGCCATTTCTGAGCATGAAGTGAAAGAATAAAATGAGAGAGGTGTATAAGGCAGCCTTTATACTGTTCTGAGGAACACCTTTCTGCTAGGAACACCTATTTGCTAGTCTCTCATATCATGATTTATGTACAATACCTTAAAAGAAAAAAGATTTTTCTAGCATTTTCTTCTTAGTGTTAGCAAGCAGTAAGGCATCTCATATAAGATTTATTTAAAGATTTTAGAAATAATAGTATCCCTTTTGAATATCTTTATGTCTTCATACATGCAGAAAGTGATTAGCTGGCCATATATATATATATAATATTTTAGAGACACATATGAAATATTCAAAAGGAAAACAAATGAAACAAGCGGGGAAGTTTATTTAAAGATCTCCTACAGCGCCAAGCCAAATCCATTTATAACTATTCACAAGTAATTTACTAACATTTTCAAAGTTAAGTACTTTTGTTTGATCTAAAGTCTTCATTTTATCAGAAACAGAAATGAATACATAAACGATCTTGCACAATAATCTGGTACTATAGATTAGTTTGAAAAAAAAAGTCCAAACCAAATTATTATTTTCTTACTGAGGTATACTTTTTAAAATCCAAAGAATGGTATCATTTTGGAATTTTTTTTTTTTGCAATAGCTGGTTTATTGGAATTAAATGCCTTTCTCAAAATAATTTAAGTCCTTGGCCTGACATAATGAATAAACTATACAGAGAACCATTAGTAACGGCTTGAGTTAGGCTGGCTTTAAACCGGTCTCATCCAACACGCTCTTCTGCCAGTTAACTTATTCTTTACTTGTAAATATATAAATTAATAACCTGATAGTTTAGTAATTATCAATATAATTTTATTTGATATGAACATTTAGCTCTGCTTGATCAGATGAAACAGGCACACATGCTTTAGCTGAGAACTTCCTTTTGGTGGCTCTATGTAAAGCAGCAGAGAGGAAACAGCTTCAGTCCAGCAACAGTTCCACCAGGCTGTTTCCTAGAGACACTTCCTTACTGTCATCTTCAGACGCTACTGGCTGTTTTTGGTAGGGCTAGACATTAATACTGACCAGTTTAGCTTTCCTGACTGTTAGCAAACTACCCCACGATGAACCTGCTCTCAGACTTCAGGCATCATGGAGATCCTTTAACACACATTTTCTAAAATATATGCTCAAAGTAAAAAGATCCAAATCCACAAGAGTATGAAATATTTATAAAAAAAATCATGCATCAGATTGTACAGTCTAGAAATAAGATTCAAATTCAGTAATAAATGTTAGAGCAAAGCTTGCTCTAAATATTTAAGAAATGCCTTAGATTCCTAGGAGGTTCTAGTCTCAATTGTCCTTTTCTGTTTGTAGAGAGGCAGCAGCCAGGGCTACGGCTGTGACTGGTTGGGCGATTCCATGGAGCTGCATCTTTGCAAGTTTCTTCTGTTCACATTCTGTGACTAAGCGGTTCAGTTCTGCTGCACTGTAGCCAATAAGAGTCTTCAAGTCACAAACAAATTTGTATACAAATCTCTTGCCTTGAACTTTACAAATCATGTCCCCATCATAATAATACCTTTAAAAAGAGAAACCACATTAGGACCTTGTGAAAATCAAGAGTTTGTATGTCTCATATTTTAGACTTTTCTACAAATAGAAGCCTACAGAGTTCTGTGCCCACCACAATAGTTAACAACATGAAACTTTAAAACACAATTTTAACGACTATGTTACACATTAATTTAGAAACCAACATAATTACTAAAGAGAAGACAAAAACAAACAAGTTTTGGAAATGGCAAAAGAATCTAACCAAGGGCTTTTAAGCCAGAAACCATTGACCTTGCACCTGGATTTGCTGCCTCTGTGACCACAGGAACATCCTATTTCCTTTAATCCTTCATTCCTCATCTATAAAATGAAGTTAAAACAGTACTCACCCTCACCGCATTGGTGAGTAAAGGAATAAACTTTAAAAAGCTCCTAGCACACAATGACTGCCAGATAACTCTTAATGAAAGTTACGCTTGTAAGAATCCAGGTAACAAATTGACAGGTTGAAAAGCCCACTTTTGTTTTATGGTGTAGGAGGTCCTTCTGTCTTTGTGTTGCTTTTATTGGTTAATAAAGAAACTGCTTTGGGCCTGTTGATAGGGCAGAACTTGGGTAGGTAGGGAAAAATTAAATGGAATGCTGGGAGGAAGAAGGCAGAGTCAGGGGGACGCGATGCACCAGAGATAGACGTGCTGAGACTTTGCTGGCAGGCCACGACCTCGTGGTGATATAGAGATTAACAGAAAGGGGTTAAATTAATATGTAAGAATTAGCCAATAAGTTAGAGCTAATGGGCCAAGCAGTGATTTAATTAATACAGTTTCTGTGTGGTTATTTTGGGGCTAAGCTAGTCAGGCGGCAGGATGAATAAGCAGCCCCTCCTTACAACAGTTTTATATAAAATCTAATATATCTAATATAATACAGACATGAAATTTGGATTTTCATTCATTCATACATAAAGGTTCCCTAAAGATAGTGGCACTATTAGGAGATGTGACCTTGTTGGAATAGGTGTGGTCTTATTGAATGAAAAGTATGTCACTGTGGAGGTGGGCTTTGAGATAACATAAATGCTCAAGATGCCACTCAGTATTTGAGACTTTCTGTTGCCTGCAAGATGTAAGAGTCTCAGCACCATGTCTGTCTGCACGATGCCATTTCTCACCATGATGATAATGGGCTGAACCCTGAACTATAAGTTAGCCACCCCAATTAAATGCTTTCCTTTATAAAAATTGCCGTGGTCCTTTTGGGAACCTGTTCCTCATACTAGACTACCTCACCCAGCCTTGATGCAGAGGGAGGACCAAGATCAACTTGATGTGCTATGCTTTTGTTCAAGCCCATGAGTGAAGGAGTGGATGGGGTGGGGTGGGAGTGGGGTGAGGTGGGTGGGGGGTTAGGGGGACAAGACTGGGAGTGGGGAGGGGAAGGAAAGGGAGGAGAGGAGGGATGGGAAACTGGTCAGCATGTAAAATAAATGAAAAAAAGTGTTAATTAGTTAAAATAGAATTTAAAAACTTGCCATGGTTACCATGTCCCTTTCACAGTAACAGAAACCCTAACTAAGACAGGCCCCAAAAGAATAACTACATGGGTGGGCCAGAACAAACAGGCTACAAGGAAGGAGGCAAAGGGTGTCATAAAGAACCATACTGCCCAGTCTACAATTGTAGAGAGGACCCGAGTCCACTCTAGTACTTTGTATGGAGACAGAAGCAGCTGAGTTTATAGCTACTTTGTACAGCAGACTTCACATCAAGAAAGAATTTGAGTCTCAGCTTACAAACCACCAAATTGCTTGTCATGCAGTTTAAAAATACAGGTTTAGATAGACATTTGGGAAAAGGAAAAAATAAAGTGGTTCCCTCTTTCTAGAATGTAATTAGAATGGGTATAATCATCGTTTCGTGTTGAAAGAAGAAAGGGCACATGTGAGCCTATGCTGCATCATCACAAGGCACTGTATGGCAGCACGCACTGCATCTGCTCTCTCCCTACTCACAGCTTCATAGCTATTTTGAACTATATCACATGAACAGAGACAACACAAAAGTGATTAGAAAAATATCCTTCAGGTCTAATAACAGAGTCTGTCAATACCTAGAGCCTCCTCTGTTCCTTCTCAACCATCCATACACTAAAGATTAACACCAAGCTTGCTCCAAGACACTAATTCCATTGCTCTTCTTTGTATTTTGTTCCTGAAAAGCAGATTCATAAATGCTGTGTTTGCTTTTCCTAGTTTATCAAACTGTACTAAGTGAATGCACATACATGTACACACACATACACACACGTATATTTTCTATATGGTCCTTTGGACCCAGACCCCTTCCTGAACGTCGGTATCATCATTTGTGGCAGTCATTCATCTTTAATACTCGAATGTATCACAACTAGCTTACTCATTTCCTGCCGGTGGATACATGGGTGAATTCTGACTTAGAATATTGTAAGTATGTGTGTGGACATTCAGACATTTCTGTTTGTCATCTACTAAGAAAAGTTACTTAGTAACTTAACAGGGCACATCTCTGGCCAAGGGTGGAAGCACTCCCATAGTCTCACTAACGCAAGGTAGTTAAGGTCTTTCCATTTAGAGTATTCATAGTATTTAAGGAAAATCATTCCAATTTTCACTTTTAGATTATTTATATTTAAGCAGATGTAAAAGGATAAAACTGTGAATATAACAGAAGTCAGTATTCACATATTTGATACAATACACACTCAATTTAGGATGTAAATAGCATCTCTGTAGTACAAATTATAAAAATATTAAAGATTAATAAGCAGGTTAATTTTGAACAGGGAACTATATGCTTTTAAATCACATAAAACAAATTATCTTATAATTTTAAAAAAAGCTTTATGTGCCTCAAAATTATCAGTAAACTCTTTAAAAAGTCATTTTTAACATAATGCATAAAAGTTTTAGTTTTAAAATTTTTTTTAAAATTTCATTGTTTATTCTGTTACAATGGGGCTGGAATTTTGCTTATGCTTCTATAGGAGATAATAAATTATGGATCCCATCAAAACTGATAAAAATCCACCATGGGCAAGAGATTTCTCCCAGATGCTGCAGATGCAGAGAGCCTCTGTGAAAGGCACAGGAGACCTTAGAATCAAACAACTAATCCTCCTACCTGGGGACAGCTTAAGAATGTGTGACAAAGGAGAGGTGATACTTCGCATGACTCACAAGCCTCTAAACTCTACAAACTTATTTCTTGCCATGCTTTCCATGGTAACAGTGCAGGTAAAAGGGATGGATCATAATTACTGGGCCTTTATCCCTAATCTTCCAATTACCTTAGCAGTGAGTTGGGGAGATATGGATATTCCTCTAGTGCTTAATGAATCTTTTTGGCAACCTGGTCCTTATGACAACTGAGGTCCTGCTCAGCCAATGGAAGAGAGTAGAGTGATTGACAGTTACACTGTGGGAGTCCAAGGAATTCTACTTGCATGGGAAACAGAATTCAGTACCTATTAAATATAATCTCTCAAGTATGGCTATTCATAGTCAACACTACCCAAAATTACTGTAACAAGTTGTATATGCTTCAAGGATTTGGTTTTATAGGACAGGATATTAATGTTACTATTCTGTGATATGTGGGTTACCAACAAGGAATTTGACTAGGCACAATGGCAACAATGTCAGAATGAGACCTCGATTGCTAATTAGTATCTTCCAAGGAGACACCTGCGACAATACTATATGTACATGTGCACGTGTGTCAGAAGCTGGCTCTTTTCTCCTACCGTGTAGATCCAGAGGGAACTTGGCTGGGCAGGCTTGTGGTGAACACCTTTATCCACTGAGCCATCCATTAACCAACCAACCAGCACGCACGCACACACCTTTTTTCTTTCCTTTTGGTTTTTCAAGAAGTGTTTCTATGTGTAGTCCTGGCTGTCCTGGAACTCTGTAGACTGGGCTGGCCTTGAATTCAGATACACCTACCTCTGCCTCCCAAGAGCTGGGACTAAAGGCATGCACCACCACCGCTTGGTTCAAACCCACTATCTTAAGAAAAATGAATTTATTTTTATTACTTAACAGGTTTTATATCAAGAACAAGAAGCTCCATTTTAGGTAAGTCTGGTACTGGGGGAAAACAAATAACACAAATGCTTACCGTAATGCACGGCTGAGTTTCTCATAGTTCATTGTAGGCTTGTTTTTACGCTGTCCCCATTTTTGTGCAACCAATTCAGGTTGATTTAGCTTAAATTCACCTTCATCACCAACCCAAGAAATACAGTCTCGAGCATCCTTGTCAGTGAGAAGTTCTAACAAAAACTGCCACAGTTGGATCTGACCATTGTTTCCTAAATCCATAAGCATAAGTACAGGTCATCACGTTAGAATCTAACACAAGTCAAAGGCAGTGCACAAGTCCTCTGGTTCAATCTGAGCCAAGGCAAAAACAAACTTCTCATTTTAGAAATATTAACTACACACTTGCCAGAGAGATAGTCCATATTTATACTTTCATATGTCTACCTTGACAAGTTTTATAATTTCAATCCATGCAAAAATACCTGTTCTATTTCCAGGTGAGCTTCTATCTTCTCCCGAAATCCTCGGGGACCTCTGCACTTTGGCTGCCTTTGCACTACTATTTATAACTTTGATCGTAGTTGGGGTAGCAGACTGCACTGATGCTGGGATAATTTGCACAGCTAAAAGAAAAGGCAAAAAGGAAAATATATTTTCCTTCTATTATAGGAAATAAAAGTAAATGCAACCAATAAAACTAATGTCCCTCTAATTATGTCAAGAAAAGACTTCAGACATAGGCAGAAAATAAAGTCATACAGTCTCCACTGTGGTTTGTGAATCTTAACTTAGGAACAGCTAGTCTTCCTTGATCCAAAATAACAACTTAAAATGGCAAAAACTATTCTCAAAGTCATAATACATTTGTTTATAAAAATGGTTTCAAAGATGGTACAAATG
The DNA here is from genome assembly GCA_004026605.1 of Ondatra zibethicus. Lineage (NCBI taxonomy): Eukaryota > Metazoa > Chordata > Mammalia > Rodentia > Cricetidae > Ondatra > Ondatra zibethicus. The sequence continues at coordinate 102,677 of PVIU01000212.1, read as the reverse complement.
TAGACTACTGAGAATTCACATTAATCTATAAGAAGACTTTAAATTAACAAGCAGTGTGAGAAAAGCTGGCACTCACTAGGACTGAAAGAGTAGAAATAGAAGCTGCTAATTTTTCTTAAACTTACTAATCTCTAAGTAACATTTGTGGCATTTTAGATATGCTATTCAGCAGTGAAAATGAATGAAACAAGGATCAACAAAGCCAGGTCTCACAATGTCAAACAGTAACTCAGCTTATCAAAGATCTACAAGCCTCTAGAATGCACAGAATAATGACTACCGAAGATTTAGGGTAGCATAGCTGGTATAAAGAAAAAACTCTGAAAGTATAGCTGTGGATAATGAGTTCTCAATTTGGAGAGGGAAAAACAGGATCTCCAGTGAGCAAACACAACACCCAGGTCTATTCCTGGTTCACATGAACTTACGGCTGTAGCCAAAATCTTACGTTGAAAGCAGTATTTTAAACATGGTTAATTCGTAGCACTTGGGAACTAAGGTTTTACTGAAAATTTAACTTCAGGAATATTACAAATTTAAGGCAGGTTTATTCAAAAGTGAATGTTATAACTGAAAGGTTAACTATAATGCTTCACTCCTCTGTGAGCCTAAAGGTTGGTCAGAAAGCTATGTTGAGATCTTTACCTTGAAGTTATCTAATAAAGAAGCATTTTTTACTGGTAAGTGGGGAAATTGTATGGGAATGAGTACTCACGCTGGTCAATTGTAACTATCTCATTCATCTGTTGTTCTTGGCTTGCCAAAACATCTGAAGAACACAAAAGATTCATTTTCATTTAAAACCAAAACTATAATTCCCGATCTAGTAAAACTGAGTTTAGCAAACACAATGTTTTTTTAAAAAATCCCCATAATTAAAACCTAAACCAGTAAGACAAACAAGATATATATTAAACAACTGAAACTTAGCAGGATAACAAACATCAAACCCTCGAGATGTTTTAATTATAACATTCACTTTTGAATAAACCTTCCTTAAATTTATAACATTCCTGAAGTTATATTTTCAGTAAAACCTTAGTTGTCCCAAATGCTACAAATTAACCATGAGTTCAGTTTATCAGTTCAGTTCCTTAAAGAATTCGAACTAACAGACCTGAACATAATACTCTACAAAAGCATTTATTAATCTGTCACTCTTCCCAGACCAAATGCCATTCTTACCCTGTGACAGAAGCACACATACACTTCCAGCACTTCAGACAACTATGCCTATCATCGTTATGCCTGTCTGTTGAAACTGAACCTGTCAGTGATCATTCTGAGACTGAGTGAGTCATGAGATTGGGACCCCAAGAAGATTCTAAGGGATGTATGTCTGGGTAGATTTTGAGATACAAGAGCAGAGAAGGGCTGGGAGATTAAGACAAGGTCTGGAGTCTACTCACCAGGTAGAATTTTCTTTGGGGCTCATAAGTTTCAGGGCTTAATTACTTAGGACTAGCTTCAGAGAGATAGGGGTTTAGATCTTAGTAATCACCATTGCTTAGGTAACATTTTGACCACGATATTCTTCCCAGCTAAGTGAGATCTCACACAGCACACAAGGCTGTAGTTAATGTTAAAGAAAACTTTTTAAGAAGCACACTACAAAGTTAACTTTTTAGAAAACTGAGTATTATATCTTTTTCAGACCTCTAGTTCTGAACATTCTACCTCAGAACTATTCTCTCTTAAAAGCTTTGTTTGTGGTAGATTTTTCCTCAGTATTTTAAAAGACTCAATGAAGTAAAGTGCTATTAAAACTGAAATTATTCTGTCACTAAATGAATAGGAGTGGCTTAGCCTTAAAGGAGACATTAGAAAGGAGCCATTAGACAGCCTAGACACTGGCAACCTGGAAACTTGCTTCCAAAACCTTCCTTCTCAGACTTGAGCTTGATATTGTTTTTAGACTCTCAAGACAGAAAGCAGAATACACAAAGTGACAGGTTTTTGAATGCTTAATCTAATAAAATAAAGAAGTGTGACTACAATACGTCTTCTAAAGTTCCCCAAATCTTGACCATGCATGAAGGAAATAGAATGCTTAGAAGCAAAGTCCTGGGGGACATGGAGGGGCTTATGAGGAAACATTAGACCCTAAGGGTAGAAAGCTGAAGCAGTTCTTTTCCCTTAAGACCTTGGTCATTGGCGACAAGACAGATGTTCACATCAAAAGCATGCTGAAGAATTTGTATCCTGAAACATTTTTCTATCTTCCCCAAATATAACAGAATCTGAAAGAAATTTTAACTTAGGAACTGCATTCAAGAGGGCCAAGTGGTAATCAAGGTACAAAAGGAGTCCTCTCTGTTTAGACAGCTTCACAAGAGAAGCAGCAGTTCTGTCCCAGGAAACAGTACTTTTCTGAATAAACTATAGGCCTTTCTTCTTTCTGCTCACTTGGGAAGTAATCCAAGAACATTTAAAAACTACAGATACTCTGTCAGAAACAGCCTTATAGATCATCATGCCCATTCTGTAAATGGGCCTTAGATTCAAAAACCAAATGCCATTTCCTTACTAGAGCAGAGCAAAGATCCATGCTGGACAAGCAAACAATTCTATGAGACATTTATAGAGGCTGTACAACTCTAGCGCAGAGCTTCCCTGAGAAAACTCGTTCTACTGCACAGAAAAAGGAGGATAAACAAGACTCTTGCCTCCTGACTAGGAAAAGCAAATGAGCAATAACTTTACAGTTTGAGAGCAGCAGATGAATCAAACTGTGACAAGAACGCACTGTGAGAGACTATGAAAACCACGACTTCGGAAGAAACTACTTTAAGAATTCCAACAAGAAAATGTTCGAATGAACATGATTCAGGTGAGACTATGAAAGCGCAACCAAGACATTCAACTTACTCGTGTATAAGAACTGAAGCTGGTAATAACCCTATACACTCAATGGATATACAATCTCTTAATAGCACTTAAAAACCATCTATGAGAATCCACTTAAGAGGCAACAAGCAGAGCTTTCCAGAGTTCATCTCTCACTCAATAAAGTAGGAGTCATGGCATTTCCATCCTAACGCCAAGAAAAAGAACAGCTATCCACTTATAAGCTGAAAACTATGGAGGTGTGGCTAATATCACTGATATAAAAAACAGTGAGGAGAGTAGGCTGCTAAGATTGTTAAAGAGATACCATAAAAGTCATTAACATATGCGATGGATTAAACAAAAAATTCACATTTATTTGAACTCTTTAGTCAGCCAGGCAGTTTCCAAGTTTTCCTCATAGTCCCTTAATCATAATCCTTGTGGCTCTCTTTAAAAAATCCTATTTATTCAACTAGAGAAGGTTCTTAAAAATGCCTACTTTCACAAATAAGAGACTAAGAGGGAAATCTGTGATCAAATGCAGGTAAAGGGGAGGCAATGATTAGATTTTATGAAAAGGACTAACGGTGGAGCAACAGGTGAGATTTAAGAACTTGGATTCTATTCTAGCCAGACTTGCACCTGCAATCTCAGCCTCTTGGGAAACTGCTAATTAGGGCTAGCACACAGTAACACCTGCCTCAAAAAGAAAACCAAAAAGAGAGACCATGGAATGAGGTATAAGTCTGTGTTAGAATCTTAGTTTGGACACTCCCTAGGTTCAACACTCTGTAGGGATCTTACAGCCTCAGTCTCTCACAGAAAAACTAAAAAATCAGGAAAGTTACTAGAGGAATTGAGATAATAAAGAATTCTTCACACTACTTTTAACAATAAATGTCAATTACTATAGCACATGTTTGCTTATAAACAATTAATAAAGTAAAAACATAGTTACAAAAAATAAAATTAAGCTTTAGTTACAATGCAAATGATAATAAGTCTAATTTTATACATTTTCGAAGAAGCTCCAGGTGACTCCAGAGAATTTCTCCCCGAGGGACCCGCTGAAAAAAATCTTCTTGGTTGAGACTACATAATTCTCTTCCCGAAATGTTGAGTGTGGTGAGGTCTATATCAGTCATGCTGAACTCCTTCATTACCCAAACCACCCAATGCAGGACTTGGTCTGTGGACCACTGTATAGGATCTAGAAAGAAAAATATTACCTTTAGCCTAGTTCCATCTTAGATAAATTTACAGTTCATTTCTCAATACACATATATACACATACGAAATTCAGACAGATGTTTTTCCCAAGTGAAGCAAACTGATTCTATGAAGAACAACTTTTATGCTGATGCATTTTCTCCTTAACTCTTTCTCAAGTTCTCAATCTGTTTCCAAAGGAGTCACTTGGTTCTGTACCAGTTAATCTGGAATTTTATCACAAAAACTAAACTATAAAATTGTCTCTGGTGGGCCAGATGACAACTGACGTATATTATCTTGGAGATAATGGAGGGTACTGACCAAGCTCAAAATATTATTTTGTAGTACTATATAGTTTGGTGCCTTAAGAAAAATTAAATGGGATCCTAAGGCGCTGGCATCACTCTTAAAATTGCGCACAAGTCTCCGTCCCTTCCAATAAAAGATTAGCTACCTTGGTGGCACTTATGATATGATAGTCTAACTACCTGTTCACTCAGTTGTTTCCCCATTGGCAACAAGGTTGTAACTCCAACGACTGTGTCTGGTAAATCTGACTTCAGAGTCTACACAGTGCCTTGAATAGATATTTGTTGACTTTACACAAAGAATACCCAAATAATTTCATCTTTTCTGCTACTTTTGTATTTATAAGCTAACTGAATTACAAATAGAAGAAAAAGATTGCCGGTATATGCAAAGATTATATCACTATATCTCTGGCACCTAATAGAAAATGTTATCTGTGGGAACTTGATGCTGAATTTATTTTGGCACTGGCATTCATATTTAAAGATGACTATCTACTCAAATAATAGTTTTCACCCAATAAATGGGTGTTATTCAGTAAGAAAATATGTGAAGAAGTAACAATCAGATTTTTTTCAAGGAACAATCTATAGTAAATATAAACATAGGATTGAAAGCAAGAAGAGAAGGGGCAAAGTATAGGAAGATGGGAATAAAGTTTGATTTCTCTAAATATACAGAGAGAGAAAGAAAGCAACTCAGGGTAAAATCAGAAACCTATAAATAAATCCTTACAAAAACCAAACAGCAACACCCAGGAGACAAAATATCTACCACGAAGTCCGTAATATACATGGATGAAGACAAAGCCATTTTTCTAAGATACTGGTGTGGTGGAACACTCTTGTAAACCCAACTGTTACGGAGACTTGAGGGCAGCTGAGCCAACAGTCAGCTCTCATCTCAGGTTAAAAAAAAATGCAGAAGAATGCAGAAAACATCATGGAAAAGAATGCAGAGGGAAGCAAAATGGCATGACTCATTCTGAGCACAGGAAGTCTGAATACAGACAAGAAGCAGTCACTGGAAGCACAGTAGACAAAAAAAAAAAAAAAAAAAAAAAAAAAAAAAAAAAAAAAAAAAAAAAAAAAAAAAAAAAAAAAAAAAAAAAAAAAAAAAAAAAAAAAAAAAAAAAAAAAAAAAAAAAAAAAAAGAGGCTAAAGAATAGTTTTCCGAATGCAGCACCAGCTGAATGCAGGGTCCAGGGATGGAATGAGAACAAAAGTGAGAAGCACAGGGCCATGACAACAAGGAAATGCACAGAGAAGGCCCAGGTGAAAGGAGATTAGGAAGAAAGTAATAAAATGAGCATGGTGGTGCAGACCTATAAACTGGTTACCTGGGAGCTTGAGGCAGGAGGATCATTCACAGTTCAAGGCCAACTGTGGGCAATTTAAGGAGGACTGAGGACATAGCTCAATGGTAGAATGCTTGTCAAGCATCCAGGAATCTACAAGTTCAAGCTCCATTATTGTCAAAAAAGAGAAAGGAAGGAAAGAAAGGGAGAGAGGGAGCTGGGTGAGGGACGATGAAGGGATGGGATATATGAGAACAGGGCAACAAACAAGCCGAGAGCACAAATGCTCAGCCCTGGAATGTGTCCTGAGAACAATGTAAGATGGCTGAGTTAGCAAGTTACCTTAACCACACCTCCCTTTAAAAGATTTAAGAAAGCCAGCTCATTTTATATAAAATTTAACAGGAAACTATCAAGATAAGTAAGGCAAAGGACATAGTCTCTCTTGTTTTCCTCAAACACTACCAGGACATCCGGTTCCATCTACTGAACTGGCTGTCTATTTGTCTTTTCTCTCAACAGTAAGTGAAGTGAGAGAGAAGCCATTTTTAAAGATGTACAAGCACAGAAACCCAGACACAGAGCCAGAGAGCGGGAGGGAGGAGGTTAGGTCTTAGAAACAGTAAGCTGGGCAATAATCAACCGACTCAGTAAAGAGAAACTGCGAAGGTGGCTGCCAGGATAAACTGAGAATTTCTCCCTTCAAAACTTGTACTGCTCAGGTTGTGCTGACTCAAGGCAGCAAGAAAGGCAGAAGGATAGAGGAGGGAACTCATTTAATGTATATGGTGGGATTATTCTTTTAAGGATACACATTACAGCCCGGCGGTGGTAGCACACACCTTTAATCCCAGCACTTGGGAGGCAGAGGCAGGTGGATCTTTTTGAGTTCGAGGCCAGCCTGGTCTACAAGAACTAGTTCTAAGACAGACTCCAAAGCTACAGAGAAACACTGTCTAAAATAAATAAATAAATAAAAAAGAATACACATTACAACGAATACATACTAATGCATACCACGACGAAGGAAAAGACTCTCACCATAACCAAACCAAGATAAACTCCAGACACAAAGAGCAGATAAAAAAGATACAATGATCAAGAACTTGAATTAAGGTGCCTCTGAATGCTTTATATGGCAACAATGATGGAATGGGGTCATCAAACACAAAAGAAAAGTGAAACTGTCAACTTTAATGTACTATGCACTACCATAAGCAGATCTGAGTAAAATAAGAATTGTTTGAAGGTATAAAGCCAAAAATCTTAAGGATCCCTTTCTAGAGAATCTATATACAGAATGAAAGATGGGAGTAAAACAGGCTGAAGTTACAAAAACGGGAAGTGGAGGACTCAGGACCACAGTGGAACAAAGGCTAAGACAACAGCTCTGAAGATATGGAGACTGCTTCCAGATGCACATGAGAAAGAGAAGAACTAATGGCTGATCACTCAAAGCCGGAGAAAGACTGTCTTGATGTGTATACAAGCCTATGTAACTAAAAAGACTTAGCTTAGGAGGCTGAGCAGGAAGACAGCTTCAAGGACAAGCTGGGCTAGATGGTGAATTCTAGGATTGCCTGGTCAACAAATCAAACAACAACAAAGAAGTCAATCCTGAACTTAGGAACCCTAAAAGCTGTCTAACATGGTTCTACAACGAATGAGCAGTCCTAAGATAACTTAGACGAAAGTTACAAAGCAGTTTGTAAAAACAGAAAGTGAAGCCAAGTGCCTGAAATTCCAGGCTGGATGACCACAAGCTAAAGTGCATATGGGCGACATAGGAAGACTTTATCTCAAAGAACACAATAAAGCAAACCATATACACACCACACACACCAGCCAAATCACCAAAATGAAAGAGAGCAAACTCTATGCTATACACAGAAGCCAGATAATTCTCATTCACTACAAGGTGCATTAGGGATGAAGAAAAGCAATAAAGCATAGAGCAGGATCGCCGACAGGAAACCTGTACAGAAATGGCTTCTGAGAAGCTTTTCTTTCTATCCATCAGACCTGTGAGAGAAGTTAAATAAAGGAGTTTACCAGTGTGGAGAAGACAGAGCTATGGAACTGGACAGCCAGCCAGTTAAACACAATCTTTAATACTTTTCTTGTGTAAATTATTTATATTCAAGAATCTACATATGTTCTTGAATGTTAGTATCTGGTAAAAACATGACTTTTTAAAAATTACTTTAAAAAAAGAATATAAGCCTAGCTATCATTTCATAAAGGAAAAATACATATTTGACAGAATTTATTTTTTATTGTCTTAACATTTTGTATAGCCCATCTCTTTGACAGATTTGTAACTTGTATACAATTATTAATTTCATCTTCAGATTAGCTTAATGTGCAATTCTAAGAAACACTCACACATAACCCCTGAATGAAGAAGTGTCTAAGCTGCTGTCAAGATAGAAAACTGCTTTATATTAATGTGAACTTTAAGGGACTTCTCAATGTGGGTCAGTAATTCAAAGAGATTTAAAATAGCTATAAATAGTTAATTATATTTCAGTGATGATTAGAATTAATAAATTTGTCAGAGATCTGCATGTAGATAAAGAAAGAGAAGTTTGAAATGATAGTTTTCTGAGAAAATGCTACTCATTTGTAAGATTGCTGTGGTATTTTGAATGTAACTGAATGTGTGTCAGTGGTGTCCCTGAATGGAGACTTAATAGAGAAGCCATTACATGAAGCTGTGAAGTTGAAGCCTGGATTGCCATGGACTGAACCTCTGAACTGTAATCTGCCACATCAATTAAGTGTTTTCCTTTGTAAGAGCTGCCGTGGTCAGGTGTCTGTTCACAGCAATAGAAACCCCACTTGCCTAGTGGGTAAAAATTTCATGACGAAGAATCTCATCAAAGATGATCTCAAGTATTTTAAATGTACTTTTAAGTAAATGACATTCTTGGTAGGACTTGCGCCACAGTGAATCAAGCATTGTGCTACCTATGGTCATCTTTATGTATTACTTCCTGTAACTGAAGATGTCTTGTGGAAAATACAGCAAATGCCGCAGCAAAACACTATTTAGAGTTTTCATGTCACATTCTTCCCTTCTCAGCATTTCCTCTCAGGTGATTCCTAACTTGCTATCAAAAAGATCAAAAAAGGGCTGGAGAGATGGCTCAGCGGTTAAGAGCATTGACTGCTCTTCCAGAGGACCTGGGTTCAATTCCCAGCACCCATATGGCAGCTCACAACTGTCTGAAAATCCAGATCCGGGGGATCTGAAACCCTCACACCAATGCACATAAAATAAAGTTAAATAAACGATAAAAAGTAGCTTTAAAAAAAAAAGGTAAAAAAAAAATACACACTAGCTTCCACATGCCAAAAGTAAATTTCTACACGTCACAGTAAGGAACTGCATATAGCTATCTCTTGGCATTTGTGAGGAATTGGTTCCAGGATGTCTCCACTCCTCAGGGATACCAAGTTCCCCAGACTCTAAGTCACCTACAAAATAGTGCAGCATTTATTTATAAAGGATGTACATGAACACATGTAACTTAAATCATGTCTAAATAAAATACCTAATGCAATGTGAATACTGTTAAGTTGTTATATTATTGAGGGAACAGTGATAAGGGCACACTACCAACTCTCCAACTGTACTAATTGTGTAACTTGCTTCCCCAATGCTTTTCTTCTATATTGCCTCAAAAAATTCTAATTTCTCTAACTTAAACCCAACTGAACAATAATTCTATGATTATCAAACTGATGCTACTTCATATTTTTTAACTTTCTCAAAAGAATCTCAAGGGTCTTAACACCTAAGAACTCTCCCTAAATAGCAGTGATACTATATAGTTATTTCCCTGTCTTCAGCTGTACCACTGATAGGGGTTTTATTTTGGAGACAGGATCTTGCTAGGCAAGCCTGGCTGGTCCAGAACTCAAAGAGATCTGCCTGCCTCTGCCACTGGAGTGCTAAGATTAAAGATGTGTGCCATTGTACCTGGCATCATTAATGTTTTCTTGTTTCCCTTCTCCTCCTTCCCCTGCCCTACAGGTTGTCTTGGAACCAGTAATAACGTGTTCTTGTCCATACTGTTTCTCTCAAAAGACTTTCATTTTTATGTTTTTAAATACAAACCGATCCCAAGAGTTTGTGCTCTTAAAACTATGTTAAGGCTACCCTAAACTGATTACATACCTTACTTCAAAATCAAGTGCTATCAACACCCCCCCATCCAAGACATCATTATATCACACATCTCTATTTCCTCCAATAGACTTTCAAGGTATGCCTAGCTGTTAGGAATCTAGTTTAAATGTCAAGTGCTTGCCTAGCTAGCATAAGGCACTGAGGCCAGTTCTACACAGGGTTCAGGGGTGTCCATGGTATGCTCTGTTCTTGCATATCATCATTAGCCCAGAATTTACCACAGTGCCTGGTAAACAGTATCATTCCACTGTAATGAAGATGTAACCAATTTATGTCAAAACTATCGCCCTAGTCATTCAAGCTCTCAAAGTTAGGTCAGTGCTTGAATATCCTCTCTCCATTGTTCACAATCCGCCAACCTTATCACTGTTTTCACCCATCTCTTCCTTTTTACTACAGAAGAAACCACATAGTCTATGCTAATCTGAACAATATTACTACTGTTCAAATGACAAAAATATGTTCTTGTTTTCTCTCAGTCATAATGTGCCTTATGGGACATCTAGGTAACATTTGTTTTTTTTGTTATCCCTTTCACTGACCAAAAACAGTTCTACGATGTCAGAAATAACTCTTGATCCGATATAGCCTAAGTACCCTCCATTCATCCAGGTCTAAGCTTTGCTTTGAATGCTTCTTGTTTGGAATGACCTTCATGAGAGTATAGTTTCTCAGAATACACTCCCTCCCATTTTCTTCAGAGCACTCTGATTCCTGTGACATTCTTGTTTGCTCTCTGAGAAATGGCCTGCAACATAAGCCTAAGCTCGCCCTGAGCTCGGGAACTACTGCTTCAATTCCATTGTCATTCCTCAAAACAGCCCGGCTATCCCTTTGAGGCTCTAAACACATGTTTTGTTTCTGTTAGTCACTGACTGGTTAAACTTTCTATGATAGTCACTCTTTTTATTTATCTTCTTTCTCTTCACTACACTGTGAACATGCGATAGTCAGAATTTCTTCTAATAATTCTTTGTATTCCAAGCCATCAGCATAGCATTTGTTCACCATGTGTTCAGTATGTTACAGTTCAAAACTAAATAGATAGATAAAAATCAATAATCTTTCTAGAAGGTTTACATTAGAAAATATTCTATCTTACCCAAGTGGTACTCTCTACATCTAACTGAACTGTTACCGCACCCAACCAGCAGCTGTCTCATTACCATAGGGGATCCCGAGGCGCTCCTGCTCTTTTCTGTAGCCTTCCAGTGCAGCAGCCCATCTGGTCACTTGCTCTGAGGTTTCATCGGAAATAGTTGTGATATGCTTGGTGCCGTCTAGAGTTATCACTTGAGCTTCTTCAACGAGATGTGCCTCTGCTTCTGCATGGTGGGCATCTGGATCAATGACCACTTCAACAGTTTCCGCAGTTTTAACAATTTCAAGAATGTTTAGCTTTGGCTCAATTCCTAACAGTGGATAGAAACAAAAATACAAATTTAAATAAAACCACAAGACACAAGACGTAAAAGTAAAGTTTATTTTTCCAAATTAGGAAAAAAAATGTTCTTGAAATGAGAAACTGAAAAGATCCTTATTTCTAAATACAATTCAACAGAAACAGTACCATGTCGATAATAATTTTCTGATTTTAGTAATTATAATGTGATTACACAGAAGAATGCTTGAGCAGTTTTACTGCTATGCTGGGGATCAAACACAGGGTCTCACACATAAGAGGGAAGTACTCTGACACTAAGTTGTATCCCCAGTCTAGGATCCTTGTTTTTTTAAGGAAACCCAGAAGCTGATAATATATTTAGAGATAGAAAATAATCATGCCCAAAATTTATCCTGAAATGTTGAAAAATAAAAAAGTGTGCTTGAAGAAAAAAAAGAGCAAATGTAATAAAATTTAACATCTAAGGCTTAACGATAATTCACACCTAAGCACACACACTTGACAAATGTTACCGACATACACCACACGGTGCCCCTTCTTACAAGAGTAATAAAGAAAAAAGATGAAGGTACTGACAAGAATTGAAAAAAAATAGAAACTAGAGAGTGCAAATGAGGAGCTACATATTCTTCAAGATTTTACAAACTTTCTAAGAGAGTTAAAATCAGGGACTCTGTCCTCCTCCTCTCTTAAACAAACAGGACCTCATGAAGCCCAGCCTAGCAACAAATTCACTACAAAGCTTAGGAGAAGTTCAAATTCCTATCCCCTGCTTCCGCCTTCCAAGTGTCTGGACGAAAAATTGACTGTGCTTGGTCATCCGCCTTCTTTTGACTTTATTGCTCGTGGGGTTGTGTGTGTGTGTGTACAGGTGTGTAAGTACAGGTATGTGTATGCACATGAAAGGCAGAGTTGATGTGGGGCGTCTTCTTTCTCCACCTTATTTTTTGAGTCAGGATATTTTAGTGAGTCTGACCCTCACCAATTCATTTGGACTAGAAAGTCAGCCAGCCGCAAAGGTTTTCCTTTTTCTGTTCCCCAACACCGCCATCACAGGTAAGAACCACTGTGCCCACTTTTACAGTGCTGGGATCTTGACTGAGGTCTTCACGCTCACTCACAAGCACTTTACAGACTAAGCCATTTCCTCAGCCCTTGTCTTCCATCCTAAACACTTGCTGTCTTTGCTCAATTAAATTCACATCAATTAACCCAAATCCTAAAGACGTTCAAACCCTTTTACTATTAAGAACTGTAGTTCCTGTGGAAAGGACAAAAACAAAGTTGAAGTGATTATCACTATGGAGACTCCTCCAGTGGATATTTAGTCAGGCAAAAACTTCAAGTTATTTCAGGAATCAGAATTATGTTTAGAAATTTTATCCTAAAAACAATGGTATACAACTAACTGAGATATGTGAGATAAATAGTATTTATTAAAAATAAAATGATATGTTAAGGGCAGGAATGGGGCGGGTATGATAAAAATAAAATGAAATTCTCGAAGAGTAAAAATGTTAGAAGTCAGGCGGTGGTGGCACACCTTTAATCCCAGCACTTGGGAGGCAGAGGCAGACAGATCTTTGTGAGTTCGAGGCCAGCTTGGTCTACAAGAGCTAGTTCCAGGACAGGCTCCAAAGCTATAGAGAAACCCTGTCTCGAAAAACAAACAAACAAACAAAAAAGTTAGAAGAAATAGCTCTTTATGATGTGATTCTGCTGTTTATCATAGTTCAATATACACCATTATCTCAGTTAGGTGAAATGTGCTACACTTTCAGCTTTACCCTGAAGATGTAAGTATAACAAAGCATGAGTATAGGATCATTCAAGTCATCTGGACACTCATCTCAAATACCTTCAACAGACAGATTTAAGCCATCAGAGAAACATGAGCTCAATTTGTAAATACCTGCCAATGAAGAAACTCACCTTGGTAAGAAATTACCTGTACACTAAGCTGTACAGTTCCATCTGTTTTGACACCTTGGTCAAATAAACTTCGTTCTGGATCCAGCTAAACACGGATAAAAGAGTAAGCAAGATTATTTTAACTTAATCATTAGATAAATTACTATCTATGGTTTAGTATAAAGCAGTATACGAAACAGAATATCTAAGTATACTAATCAAATTATAAGAATCCATTTAATTCTCAAAGATGTCATACTATTTATTTGCTAAATCTAAAAATATTTTCACCTCTGAAGAAGTGGAAGTCCACAAAAACCCACCAAATTAATTTTTCCATTTTAACTGAGGACTATAGTCAGGGAGGCCTCATGTGCCAAGCAGCCATTCTGCAGCCATTCCCTACTGCTGCAAAATTATTTTAAGGGGCAGTTTTCTATGGGAGCTGCAATCTCAGCTGGGATCTTAAATAACACCAACAGGCAATTCTCTATTCTGCAAATGCATTTAAAGTACAAGATAATGAAATGTTTATCAGAAAAGGAAGGTTGTTAATTAGCGGCTGACAATTTATCTAAGTTTATTAACATATTCATGCCGTATCTACCTTGTAACCAATGCCACATATTAAAAGTTAGGATTCATTCTGAAGTCTCTGACCACAAAGTTAATAAAATTAAAGGACCCACGACCTGAACACTGGATCTAGTCTGGCCACAATTCCATATCCTTGGCATGCCGGCACTCTTTCCCTCCATAGCTCCTTCTAGTGAATGCATTTCCTACCATAGCTTATTAAGGAAATAAAAATAATCTTGACCTCTGATATCACTGTCTTGTATCACTTGTATCACTATCTTGGATCAGACTTCCATCATAAGTATCTTATGTGTCTAGATGTATCTGCACATACATTGCTGAACACACAAATTGTCCTTTCACTCTTAATATCAAGAATTCAGTCCTGTTACAATCACAATTTCAATTATTATAATGTCTTATACATAAAACCTGCAGTATTAAGTGGACTTTACATCCAACTTTAACAGGAACAAAACAAACATATAACACACTGGATTGGCTACATATGGCAGCTTCTACTACTTAATGTAAATCTTTGCTAGACATTGAAGTCTTGTCTAGACATCAAGATTGTCCTCCAGGTCTAGAGGACACTAGCATTATCCCCTAGAAGCTATGGTCTATGTATCTTGAAGTTAGCTCTCAGGTCCTGAATACGGCAGCACGCTAAGATAAGGACAAACAGGGAAACAGCTCCAGCAGGGTTGCTTGTGTAACATATTCCTCAAAGAAGTACATCTCAGTGATTGTTCCTGCAGCTTTGAAGTCGGCATTTATCTGACGATGCCAAGGCTTTCCCAGAAGCAGCACGTACTAATGCCAGATGCATGTTTGCACTGACGGGGGAACAGAAACTGCCATGCTCACATTCTTTGTTCAGCTGAACAAACGTGCTAGGAGGGTGTGAAAAGCCTACAGATCCAAGCAGCTCAAGTGAATGATATCATGATTCACACATACTTCCATTTATCCAGAAAATGCTTACTGGGAAACTATGATAAAATAGGTATTTTGTAGGCTATATCTCATTATGAGGCCAGGTATTCTATCATTGCAGAATATAATTAATTAAAATGATGATTTTTAATGATAGATGGGGTCATTTGGAAGTGCTTTGCAAGTGCTTAACTCAATGTGTTCTATCCTTATAGCTCTTGCTCAGACTTTTAGTGACTACTTTGAATTGAAAATTCTATTTTAAAACATTTACTTTTAGGATACTTATAACATACGCTCATGCAGGTGAGCAATATGTAGGAACAATTCCTTGAAGTAGAACTGTTGGGCATTTCATACTTTTAATAAGATACTAAATGTCAATTGCTTTCAAAATACCATATTCATTTATCTTGTCATTACTAAGAAGAAAATTTAACATGTTCTTTTAAGTGCATACAACCATTGTCCCTAATTTTAGAAGAGCAATATCCAATTACCATTAACATTTACTATACACATATTAAAAGAAAAAGGTTAAAATATGGCTAACATCAACTAATGCATAAATTCTATTAACACATTTCAATGTACTTTATAACAGAATCTTGTTTAATAGTAATTGCAGATCACCTGAACTTTTAAAATATCAAGTCAAAGTTCTGTGATATATGGAAAAATGGTATTACAAGACAGGCATGATGATTACAGACAGTAAAGACTAAAGTGAAGCAAACAATTCAAAAGAATGACAAAATATACATTCAGTTAATGTGAGAAAAGTGTACAGATGCTGGTAGTGAGTTTAAGAAAAGTCATGGAAAACTATTTCCACAATATTACTCAGGTTACTACTTCTTATACATTGAAGTAGTATCACCTGGGAAAAGATGAAACAAGTCTGTGAGGATGATTGAAACATACAATAATTCTACAAGGGAAACATTTAAACTTAGTACCAGAGACGATGCAAAAGCAGTTGATGTGGGGGTCCCCTCTGTATGCTGTGAATACCATTGGTTAATAAAGGAACTGGCTTGGCCTGTTGATAGGGTAGAACAAAGCTCGGTGGGGGAAAACTAAACTGAATGCTGGGAAAAAGAAGGCAGAGTCAAGAGAAGCCATGTAGCCCTGCCAGAGACAGATGCCAGAACTTTACCCCATAAGCCACAGCCTCGTAGAATATACAGATTAATGGAGATGGGTTAATTTAAGATATGAGTTAGTCAGAGATATGCTTAAGTTACTGGCTAAACAGTATTGCAAATAATATGGTTTCTGTATGATTATTTCAGGGCAGTGCAGCCAGGAATAAATAAGCAGCCTTCCTACTACAGGCAATACAAACAATTTAGTCAATGGACATCCTCCTACAAAAACTCACACAGAAGTCATGTCAGCCAGCACAGACTGCAGTGCTTCCCACTACTCCATTTTTAAATTGATTTTATTTCAGACACATGAAAGTAAAAAGGAACAAGTGACTTATTATTTAACTCAATTTTATTACTTAATCCTTTAAATTTTAGATACAGGAAATTTTCTGAAAGAATTTTCATTTCTAAATGCTCAAAAATATAAAATTATACAACATAATTTTATAAAATATAAAATTTAGTCTACTTATCAATATCCAGAGAGATGAACCTTACCTGAATATCTTGCAGGCAAATTTCATGAGCGTCTAAAGAACACTGCAGTCTCGGTTCTAGTAGTTTCTTTAAATTGCCTATTGGTTCATTGATGTCTATGGCCTGGCTTACACATTCAGCTGGTGTGTAGGTCTGTTCCACAATGCTAAATATTAATGGAGATAAAGGTTAATAATTACATTATCCTGATGTAAAGGTAACACTATGCTCAAAACAAAATTAATACCAAAACACACATGGTCTTTGCAATTCTTGTCTTCCCTTTCTATGTTCTGTACTAGTTTCTTCTGTGATGCTATGTTAGACTAATGTTGATGTGAACCCTAAATCTCATAGCTAATTTGAAACTTAAAGCACTCTTGAAAACATGCTTAGTCATGCATACAAATATATGTGCCAGCGCATACGTATTAGATGTATACTATCTATAGGGAAATGTGTACCTTTATATTACATCTCAAGTTATTTTCAAGATTTAAGGCCTAAAAACACGGTAATACACTATGTCCTTAAAATCTGTAAAGCTTATTGGGATGGTGGCACAAGCCTGTAATCATAGCACTTGGAAAGTAGAGGCAAGAGAATCAGTTCAAGGCCATTCTCCAGCCTTAGTTCCAGAGAAATAGAAAGCAGCCTGGGCTATATGAGACCCTATGTCAAAACCCAAAGCAAAATGCAGCAACAACAACAACAAAATCAAAATTGTGTACATCATTTCTACTAATCAATTTCCTTCCTGATATAATCTAGTAAATATAAATTGTTAAGGTGTAACAATATAAATACTTCCAATTTGATTTGAATACCAACCAGTTATTGGGTTTTTGAGACATGGTTTCTCTTCATAGCCCTAGCTGTCCTGAACTCACTATATAAACCGAGCTGGCCTAGAAATCACGGAGACCTACCTGCCTCTCTGCCTCCTGAGTGCTCGGATTAAAGGCTTGCACCGCCACTGCCCGGACGGTCTTAGGATATTATTGCCCCTTAAACCTTACTTAGAGCTCTTCTGCACTGTTATTTCACAATTCAAATAGGTTTAAAGCCTTGACAAGCAATTGCACATATCTCTTGTAAATGCTTAGAGGAGGGAAAAGAGAAGACTGAGAAAGTAGTATTTACTGAATTAAATTTCTCAACATATTTACTTTAAATATAACTTAAAAATCTCTTCACAGTTATTAACAATATGTATCAAAAGTAAGTATGAAGCGGGAACTGGACACGAGTCGGCTCTGAGCCCACTTCAGGGGCTCTCCCCTAAGCTCTAGCTGCATGGTGAGCTGATGCTTTTGCTTCTGCGGGCACCTAAATTCACCTACATATACTCACTAAAACATATCTAATTAAAAACAAAAATAAAGCCAGGCAGTGGTGGTATACGCCTTTAATCCAAGCATTTAGGAGGTAGAGACAGGTCGATTTCTATGAGTTCGAGGCTGGCCTGGTCTACAGAGTGAGTTCCAGGACAGGCTCTAAAGCTATAGAGAAACCCTGTCTCGAAAAAATCAAAAAATAAATAAAATAAAAAGATAAAAATTCTTATTAAAATGCAGCACAAGTGAATGGCTAGGGATGACTCAATAGGCTAGCACTTGCTGAGGAGGTCAAGGACCAGAGTTTGGATCCTCTGACCCATGTAAAGCCAGGTGTGGTAGCTCACGGTAAGATGGGAGACAAGGCAGCAAAGGCTTAGGCTCACAGGCCAGCTGGGTGGGACTAGGCAACAGCAAACACAAGAGCTCTGTTTAAACAAGCTGGGTGCTGAGGACCCACACCTGAGGGTGACCGCTGACTTCCACATGCACGCTGTGGCATGCAGGCAATCACATTCAAAACACAAACAAGCATAAGTTCACGAGTGTACACACACACATACACAATTTATTATTTTATTTTTACTTATTTTTCAAATATAAGGATATATATATAAAGTGAATATATACATTTGTTCTTAAAATATTTAAAATTTATAAAGCAGAACCATACATGATTAAAAACAATATTATTTCAAAATAACAGTATATTATTATTATTACTGGTTAATGTAAAGAATGTTCTGTTGATTAAGAGAGCACTTTGAGCATATTTTTTGGCTATAAGCACAGAAACCTGTCCTTTTTAGTAACAATGATTTTTAAAGGATCCAAATGTTACTTTAAATCAGATTGTAAAATCTCACTTTTATGAATACTGAGTATTAAGTTCTCCAAAGCTTCCTGTTGCAAAGTTACAAACCTTGGGAAATCTAAAAATCTTAATATGCAGTTTCTTTTGAAGGAATGTAGTTGATCATACATTACTGTTTCTCAATCCCAGCAATGGCCTCTATGTTATCCACACAGTAACAGCTAGTCTCCCACCCAGACACATGCAAAGGGTCTGTAATAAATACTTCAGGCTCTATGAAGCATTTGGGGGTGTCTGAGTGCATAGAAATAAACAGACATGCTAGACTCCAATTTTGTAGCTCCTTCCCAACCTGAACAAGGGTTGAGCTGGGTGACCAAACGCTACAAAGTTTCTTAGGCTGAGTTACGTAAAAGGCACCATGGCTTCTACCTTGGTCCCCTCAGCTTAGCTGAAAAGCCACAGAGAAAGCCTCATGGACACACTGACATTTCGGGCCCACGATAGCAAGAATGATCTCTGGGCATATACTATAGCTCAGATCACTCTCAGGTGACCACAGACCACACTGACAACTGTGTGCTCTTGAACTCAAGTCAAAGCCACCAGCTAGGCTGATCCCCAGTTCCCGACTCTCTGAAACACTCATCAGTAATAAAATGAGAGAATCACTCATTTGGTTCTTCTGCTGCAGAAAGGACAAATAAACAGAATGCTCTCTTCAGCACTGATGTTTAAATTTTAGCTGTCTTCTCAGCTCAGTACCCTCTAAATCTAAGTCATCCTGCCGGCCTTTTGCTACTCTACAGAAGTCCACCACAGCCTTTCAGTTCCACTGTCTTGTCTCCGGCTTTAGAGTAAAAGAGCACCTCAGCTACCACCTCCCACAACCTTCTTACTGACTCCAGTCTCTCTAATCAGTCTCTCCCTTGACTCTGAATTCATCACAACCTCCTTTGTCATTCCAAGAAGCAACACGTTTACAGTGCTAGACCAGTATGTCTCCTCAAATACTCTGACACTTTTCTAAGGTCATTTCAATATGTATTATTTTATTCCTGACAGTTACCAACATACAGCAGTTATTCACAAATAACAATTGTTAAATTCAGGTTAAATTAAATTGTCTTTGAAATAAAAGTGACCAGCACTTAGTAAAAGAATTAAAAAAAAAAAAATCAAAGAAATGCCTTTTAGATGGGGGTGGGGGCTGGCTTATTATAACTGTGTGATCATTATCAACTAAGTTTACTACTGCTTCTATTTCAGAAATGCCTTTTTCTCTGAGCTACAAACTATTAAGTCAGGGGTAAAACAAAAATAAACATCAAATTGGCCTACTCCTTGACAGTAACCTGATATACCAGTAGTAGTAAACCTAATCAATTCAAAAATGCCAACCTTTCTTCCGTGCACTCAGGTTTCTCAGTTCCATCAATCTCAATTTCTATCAGTTCTTCTGCTTCTCTCTTAGTCATGGCTGAAATATTTCAGATGTTCAGTCCTGGAAGAGTTAAATTTTAAGAGATTTTTAAACATCTTCGGCATAAACAAAAATGCTTTGCAAGAAAAAGACCAAATCTGAATGAAAGCAGAGAGAGAAAACAGACGTGCTCTTTATATATGTGAAAGCTCACACACAGCATTTATAAACTGGCTTTTGTTTAAATTGCCATTTATTAGCCTGCTATGGCGATTTCATTATTTATTGGAACTTGTTGGCCCAGTCTAAGTTGTAGGGCCCATGGGTCTACCCCTGCTCCTTGGGTTCATCTTGAGGACAGTTTCTGGTCAGCCAGCTAAAACACTCTGTTTGTTCCTGTGCTCCCTCTGCACCGCCTGGTGATTAGCTGTGGGGCATTGTTTACACCATCTTGGGCGTGGCAATTTCCCACCTGGGGGGGGGGGTCGGGTCCCTGGGCAGCAGCTAGGTACTTAAGGATTTTCCCAAGGTTGAATAAAGGTGCTGACTGAGAGCCCTTGCCCAGCTTGTGTACAGTACCCTGGCGTGCAAACTGTACCGAGAGGGTAACACAGACACAGATGTTACACTAAGTCAGTAAGTTAATTCAAGACACTACAAAAGCAAATGATAGTTATAGCAACTATATTAAAGCAACTTGGTTTCCAACCTGAAGCTTAACATGGAGAGGGATAACAAATGTCTAGCTAAAAATCTGATTGCATAAGATTAAAATTGTTCAATGAGCAAGTTATAGAACAGAAAAGATATCTACAACACATGAAAATAACTATTACATGGAACAGACCAAACCTTCAGTTAATTAATAACCAAAAAGAGAAAAAGTAGGGACAAACTACCAAAACTGGCAAAGCAGAGCACAGAAACAGGAAATCTACACCAAAGCAAACTAAAATAACTCAGGGTATGAAGAAATGCACAAGTACAGATCATTCCAAAATGAAATTCACATTATAATGTGCATTTCCTAGAAAATGCAGTCAGCATTAGGAAAAAGTACAGCATGTACATCTGTGATGTGTGTGTAAAGAGCAAAAATCAAATCCGATTAGAAGTTAAAGACTGAATATCTCCCTTCTAGTGAAGGGCACATGCGTTTTCAAAACTACCCTTTTTCTTTTCAGTCCTGTAGATTCAAGGTTTTTTAGTTGCCAGAACTATTTGGTGAACTATGCTAATTCAGTACTTGGCTTCTGTCTGCTCGCCTTACTTTTCCAACTTAACATCTCAGTACTTAATTCACTACTTCATGACCATGTATCCAAGATCCACCTCTGTACTGTAGTACAGGTAAAATGGACTTATGCCCATTCGGCACCCGGTTATGCATGCAAATAAGAAAAAAAAAAAGGTGCTAAAGAGGTGGCCAGTATCTTGTGGAGTTAAAGACTGTATGGTACCTAAGAATAGAAAGATGGTGAATCTGTTCAGATCCTTTGCTCTTGCCAGCACTCAGGCCTATCGTTAGTCCAAACTCCCTATGGGTTTTTAAAACTTGCATTTACTTACTGCTAGGCGTGATGGTGCACTCCTTTAATGCCAGTGCTCAGAAAGCAGAGAGGCACACAGACCTCGGCATTCTAGGCCGGCCTAGACTAAATACCAAGTCTCCAGTCAGCCAGGGCTAGATAGTGAGACATGTTCGTATGCATGCGTGTGCGCACGTGTGGAGGTCAGAGGACTGCTTGTGGCTGTCAGTGCTTTCCTGCCACTTTAGTTCCAGGGGCTGAGCCCAGGCAGTCGGGCTTGGCAGCAGGTGGTTTCACCTATCGAGCCATCTCACTGGCCTACCTATGGATTTTCAAATGACTACCCGTCCTCGTGAAACGAGGTATTGGCACCATCCTCTGTGCTGTTAACCCCAGGGTGGAATCCCTACACTCCATCGTGTTCGCTGCCCTACAGCAACGGGGGGGGGGGGGGAAGCTGGCAAGCTACTTAATTAACATTTACTGATCTCTTCTAAAACAGAAAGTCAGCATAAAGATCAGTGCGGCGGCACTGGTTTGACTTTGAAACAGTTCTAGAAGGCAAACTAGGGGTGGAGTGCGGGAATCACTGAGTCGGGTGACAGAGACCAGGGAGCGCCGCGACTACGTGGACAGTCAGCGCGTGGGGCCCGGATCGCGCCGGGCGACGAGCGCGTCCCCAGCGTCCCGCCGCGCGGCTCCGGACCTGGCCGCTCCCCGCGCCCCTCCCCTCGGCTCCCCGCACAGCTTCTCCCGCCCCTCCCCACCCGGCTCCCTTAAGTCTCCACGAACGGAAATGGGAGTCACAACGCCGGGGACCAGCGGAAACAAAACACAGAGGCGGCCGCGGGGGGGCCGCGGCGGGGGGAAAAGCCCCGGAACCAGGCCGGCCGCGCGGGCCCGCGCTCCCCCGCCAGCCCGCGGCCGCACTCACCAGCTCCGGAATCCGCCCCGTGGCCCTCGGCCGCGCTCCAGAGCCGGCTGGGAACGGCGGCGGCGCGGGCTCCACGTGCAGCGCCTCTCCGGGTAAGCCGCGCCTCGCCCGCGACTCGCAGAGTGAGGCCCCGGGGCCCTTCCCGCGGAATCGGCGCTAAGGAACCCCAGCCCCTCTCCCGCCTCCCAGGCACCCCTGGGCCTGGAACTACAACTCCCAGCAGCGTCCGCGACACGAACGCCCGCGGCAACGGAGGCTCACGAGGCACAAACGCCCCAAGCCGCTTGGTTTGACGCGCTCGCTTTACCCCCACGCTGCATCCGCCTCCCCAACCCCAAGGAACAAGACGCTGACTCCGAAGGGAGCTTGGACCAGGAGAGAGAACAAAGTACGCATGCGTAGAGGGCACTGTTTCCAAGAGGGAAAGAGGGGTGAAGTTAAGGGAAGGAAAGATGGCGGAGGCTTAGCTAAGGGACCCGGAAGCACTTACCCTCCACTTCCTCCTCCTGTTTGGCTTTTGTCTCACCTAGAGGCGTCCGGTCGCGGACTGTCTCCGAGGCGCTTCCTGTCCGGTGAGCGTCGAACGACTGAAGCGGTGGCCCATAATGCATTGCGATGGCGGGTAGGCGTGTGTGGGCGGAGCCAGGGCCGGAAGTAGAACGGTGGCGGCGGCGGTGACTCTGGCAGCTCGGGACTGAGTGCAAGGTGACTGGGAGGGTAACTAGGCTAGCGTGGCCTCTGGGGACTGCGATTCTGGGTTTCTTCACGAGTCCAGGGCTGCCCATCACCTTTGCTCTAGTAGGAGAGCGCAGCCTTGTGCCCTTGGCACCTTCACGGCCTGGCCTGAGGTCACAGGTGACCTCGGCCCTGCTGGGTGTTCAAATTTGCCTTAGACACAATAAATAGGACCGTTACTACCCTTTTGGGAGCAGAACAGGCCATCGTGAAAGGCAGAAAGGCGGGGTGGTGGGTCTGCAGCCCGCCTGGGGCAGCCCAAGGTCAAAAAGAAGCCTGTAAATTAGAAGCTAGCAGGTCGTGTCCCTTAAGGCGAAAAAGGGCACCAGACATATCCTAGAAGTTTGCCTCTAGTCTAGAAACGTTGGTGCTAAAACAGCTTTGTGGATTGACTTCATGAGTAGATATTAACAGGCAGGAAACAGTCTAGCCTTAGCCGGGCTGGTCAGTCATCGCTATAAATAGAAGAACCATGGTCCTTCCCAAAGCTACGCCTCTGGGTTTGAACTTTTTTTTTTTCCGATTCCTTCCCCAGTATTTTAATATTAGAGCCCTAACAGGCAGCTAGCTCTTGATAGTATATCAGTACAGAATTTGTCACAGATGATGTTTTACACTTACGGTGGCATTTGCCTTCTTTGTGATAGTGAACAGTGCATAGACACTGTTGAATCTGAAACAGTGGAAGGCAGTAAAGAAGCAGCACCGAGTAGCTTTGGTAAGAGTATGTGCTCATGTGTTTGATGATTGTGTAGGATTTAGGAGGTGAATATACACATACATGTATGTTTGGGGCTCAGGAAGTAGGTGAATTAGAAGTGTGAATTGGGAATCAGTACTTTGATGGTGCATTATTGAAAAGGGAAACTGTATGTTGCCTACTTTGTAGAAGTGACAGTCTTTGTAGTCAGTTGGGAGCAGGTTGGCTGTAGGATGTTTGGTAAACAGTAACCTTTTGTAGACATAATTTTTATCATCTGTAAGCAAGACTAGGAACACCTTGCCCTAACTCTTTAAAGGGTGTTTTCCTTCGCTGGGCAATATAGTTTCCAAATTTCCTAGGGTTAAACAAGTATTGTTGCCTTACTGATGTATGTTGTGTCTTCCTAAATTTCCAGAAAAGAGAACAGACATTGAGTTGGGCAATATTTTCTTATAAGGTCTTTTTGATTATTTGTTGGCTTGTAGTCCTTTCACCTGTATAATTCTCTGGTAGATTATGAGTGATAAAATAATCAAGACTTTAATTCCTTCAAATGTTTTCATCCAGGCCAAGGAATGATATTTCTCTTATCTTCTTATTTGATTTCTTTAAGGAGTACTAAATGTTATTCCAGGCTTTGTTGAAGTCGGTATTACTGACACTTTGGACTGGATAATTCTTTGAAGTGAGGAGCATGGGGAGGGTTGTTATTTTTCATGTTGTTGGGAGTATAGAATTGTGCCTGATCTCTACCCTCTAGAGGCCACTTGCATCCACCCTATTCAGGACAACTAAAATTGTCTTCACACAACAAATACGCCCTGGGAGAAAAAAATCGCTGCTTTCACCTATGCTTAGTAACCACTGTGCCAGGCTGCTGGTTTACAGTTAATGTTTCTCAAATTTTCAGCGATAAAGGGGTACTTCAACCCCTCCATGCAGTTCCGTCTGTGCATCTGCGTGTGTTCATGTAGGTGTGTGTGGGCACGTCTGCACGTGTGCATCTGCCAGCCAGAGGCCAATCTCAGCTGTTACTCTTCAGATACTGTGCGTCGTATTTTTGAGACTGGGTCAGTCAGTATCTAAGATCTAGCCGAGAAGACTAGGTTATCAACCGAGCCCCAAACATCTGCCCGTCTCTGCCTCCCCAGTGCTAGCATTATAAGCTTACTGCCAATCCTGACTTTAAAACAAACAAAACAAAGCAAAACTCACAGGTTCTGGGGATCAAATGCTGTCTCTCTACCACCACTTTTGGAATTGTTGTCATTACTAAATTCAAGAGTCAAATTAGTCAAGTTGCTGTAAAGATTTTTAAATCCTTGTTCCTAGCTGCTCCGTTAACATAAACCAGTAGCAGTATGCCCACTGCTAGTGGTCCCTTCACAATTCAGTACGAGTCATGTTTCATCAGGCAGGTTCAGAAAAAATAAATCTAGGGGAGAGCATTTGAAGCATGTTGGAATAGCAGGTTTTCCTCGGGTTTGAAGGCCCTTTATCACTGACAGTTTGAGAGGCATTAACTGTATCACAGCAGACTATGGCACAATCATTGTTAAACAGATGTGAAGTGGCAGAGGGCTGGTTTATTTCCCAGGGCACATTTATTGTCTAAAGAAGTGTTAGGAAGATGTCCATTGAAATGTGGATACCTTCTATTGCCATTTCACTAGTGTTTGGTGAGCTCGTTCACTTTATAAGCTAAGTCTAGATCAGGAGAAATTTTTCTTCTAAGTTTCAGCCTCTCTGTCTTTTCCTTTTGGGCTTACTGCTTGAGTGTATTTATTGTCATTTGGAATACTTTTGCATTTGATCTTTAGATCGTTAAGTCAGGTCTTAAGAATTATCCTGCCTTTTAATGTATCTATCAACATTTTTATCTAGAAAATTAATTTGTTTTAGCTATAGGAGGTCTAAGGACTTGAAAGGTTTTAAGCTCTGATTTTTAAACTTTTGACTTGGACCTGCAAACCCTCTGATGACCTTGTATCATCTAATCTCTGTTACTACAGGGCTTACTTGGCATGGATGCTGTTTTTCTTTGCTGTTTCTTCTGGAAGTTGATTTGGTTGTTACAGTGTTAAGTGGCTAGGATCCTGCCGTTGTTAGCAGGCAAAACTGTTTCCCTTTCTGTGGGCCTGTGAAGTGGAAATTTTCAGCCTCTCATTCCTGGCTAAGACAACTGTCTTTGCTCTCTTTGTCCAGCTCCCTTTTTGCCCTTTGCGGGGTCATGGAAACAGGCACATTATAAGCACATCGTCCTTTCCTGCTGGAGACAAGCAGTGTTCTTGAACAGCCTCACCTCACTGTTTCCTCAGGTCCAAGATTAAGTTCATAGGTGACAAAGCACCAGCCCAGATTTTGTGTTTTCTCTCTGCTTTAACCCTAGTAGACCTCTCAGCTGTTCCTATGTCCTTGAGTTTTTCAGTAAAAAGCAAAGGTCTTGTAATGGAAGGGTCATTCCATATAACTGACTGGCCAATCACAGCCTGGGTCCAGTCTACACTAGTTCTCTAACTTAATAGATTTGGTCTCGCCAGGTGATGTAGTTTTATGAAAGTACATAACCTTCTGATGCTTGTCTAGTACCGGAGACTCACCATGATTCTTCAGAGGATCTTCAGGCTGTCCTCTCTCCTTCAGTCGGCAGTCTCTGTGAACTTGAGGAGGAACATTGGTGTTACAGCGGTGGCGTTTAATAAGGAACTTGATCCGGTACAGAAACTCTTCGTGGACAAGATAAGAGAGTACAAATCAAAGCGACAGTAAGTGGGCAGATTATGAAGCACATTGTGAATATAAATATTCAAAGTATGTAAATTTCAGGATGTAAGTTCTAACTATATCGTCTTTATAAAGGCTCCAAGGACAGTTCCAGTAAGTCTGTTACCATTTGAAGTGTAGACACAATAATGTCATTACAGTAAAATAAGTCAGGTCATAGAAGTACACAGCATCCTGAAGTCATTTGGTAGCTATTTAAGAAAACTGGGTCCTGTAGACATTGATTACCTTAACATCATAAAACTAAGAATGATAGGGCAAAACATACAATCAGAGCATTCCAACTGTCATGTTTGGCCTTTTCTATGACGTGATTTGGGGATGTACGTAAACAGCATTTTCTCTTTAAGGATGTTGTCATGGTGCTATATCTCTGGAAACAATCAAAGGACAAAAGACTCAAAATGACATGAAGTAAGACCTGGAAAAATAGGATTTCAAACCCACATTTGAGATGAATATACAATTTATTCATCATTTGGTTCAACCCCAAAATCTTAGGAAAATGATAAACAGGCATGTATTTCTTTGGTCTTCTATCATTTACAAAGAACATGGGGGCCAACTGATATGTTGTTTTTACAAAATGCAGATTCTTAAAACCTGATAGAAGTAGAAGGCTTATAAACAAGTAAATAGAATTAAATGGTTAGTTGCTAGCTGACATCTAATGTTTGGAGATTAGAAAGGGAAAACCACTCTTCCTAACTGGAAGCATTTTGAAAGGCATCTTAGAGAAGTTCACATTTGGCTTTGAAGGCAGTGCTTGGGGTCCTTTCACCCTTTTGATGTCTGTCTCCTGGGCAGCTGTAATCATCTTCCCATTGCAAAAAGGAAAAAAAGAAAGAATTTCCTCATGATTTTGCTTAGAGCTTGTTCTCAATCAACTGGAAGAAATACCTTGTACTATACCAGGTTAAGAATAATAATTTTAAAGAATAGATAGGTAGGCCGGGCAGTGGTGGAGCACACCTTTAATCCCAGCACTTGGGAGGCAGAGGCAGGCAAATCCCTGTGAGTTCGAGGCCAGCCTGGTCTACAAGAGCTAGTTCCGGGACAGCTAGGACTGTTACACAGGGAAACCCTGTCTCGGGAAAAAAAAAAAAAAAAAAAGACTAGACTAGATAGGTAATTGGGAATAGGAAGATTATATCTTTTAAGATGGAGAAATGATGTAATGATGTCAGATTAAGGTGTGGAAATTAGAAAGCATGAAATTTGTTTGGAGAGTTACACACTTTTGATCCCAGAGGTATAGGACACAGTTTCAAGCATGAGCTTTGTAAATGATTGTTGAGTTAGTATTGTACTGGTTGGTTTTATGTCAGCTTAACATAAGCTTGGGTCATCAGAGAGGAGATTAAGAAAATGTCTCCCTGAGATAGGACCATAGGCAAGCTTATAGCACATTTTCTTAATTGGCAATTGATGGTAAGGGCCCACACCATTGTGGGTGGGGCCACCATGGGCTGGAAGTCCTGTGTTCTATAAGAAAGCAGTCTGAGCAAACCATAGGGAGTAAGCCAGTGAGCAGCTCGCCTTCACGCATGGCCCCTGTATTAGCTCCTGTCTCTCGGTTCCTGCCTTCTTGAGTCCCTGTTCTCACTTTCTTGGAAGATGACCGTGATATGGAAGCATCAGTCAAATAAACCCTTACCTCCCCAAGGTGTTTTGGTAATGGTGTTTCATCATAACAGTAGTAACCCTGACTAAGGCAATTGTCAGTGGTTGGACCCATTTGGTTAAAGCTAAAGTGCCAGATAACTATTTTGGAATTCTGATGGTAACTAACCATGGAGTCAATAAAATTCTTGAGGACTGAGAAGATGTTTCAGTTGGTAAAGTTCTAGCATAATAAAGAGGGACCAGAGTTTGCATCCCCAGCACCAGTGTAACAAGCCTGATGCTGTAGTCACAGCAGCATTTGCCTAATCTGAGCATTAGTAGACAGGGGCAGGACATCCTTGGGGTCTTGCTGACCAGCCAGTTTAGCCAATTTGTGAACTCAAGTTCAGTGGGAGACCCTGTCTTCAAAGAGAGAGAGAGGAAGTCACTGGATGTCGTCATTGACCTCTGGCTTCCATTCATGCATACAACATACGGACCTTGGATATTTGAATGACTGTTTGTAATAATTACTCTTTTGTTGTGGTTGTTATTTTTTATTAGTGTGTATGAGTGTTTCGCATGTATATATATATATGTACACCACATGTGTGCCTAGTACCCATGTAGGTCGGAAGGGAGTGTTAGGTCCTCTGGAACTGGTGTTAATGGTGAACTGGTTGACTGGTGAACTACTGTTTGGGAGCTGAGAACTGAGTCTGAGTCCTCTGCAAGAGCAGCAAGTGTTCTAAGCTGCTCAGCCAACTCTCCAGCCCCTTTATCATTTTATTATTCAGCAGCTCCCAGGCTTAACATTTCAGACCTCTGCTGTCTAGGTTTTGCTGGGGATTTTTGTTTTGTTTTATTGGTTTGTGTTTCTTCTTTTTTTATCTGGATTACATCATATTCCATATACTGCAACTCAGATCCTAAGAGGGTCTGATTAGTAAGTATCTTTGAAGCTAACAGACCTTTAGTGTTAGAGATTTGTTTGAAGTTACCGCATTTCTGAAACCAATTCTAAAACAAATTTGAATTTAAATTTTGATACTAAAAGGTTTCCTTTCCCCACCATATGTGTACCTTTAAAAATCTCTTTAAACTTGATGGTAAAGGGTAATTTCTGTTTTGTTTTTTTAATTAGTGCATAAAATCAGTTTTCTTTGTTCACTGTACAATAGGACATCTGGAGGACCTGTTGATGCTGGCCCAGAGTATCAGCAAGATTTGGACAAAGAGCTTTTTAAGCTTAAACAAATGTTTGGTAAAGGAGACATGAATACGTTTCCTACCTTCAAATTTGAAGGTGAGTCTGATCCCAAATTAAATCTGGGGAATTATTGTAGGTTGAGAATATTCATGTACATTTTTTGGGTGTTCATCCAGGGTCCGGCCTAGGGCCTTGCCTCTGTTATGCAAATGCTGTCACTGATGTGTACTTCATTCTTAAGAAGTTTTTGGATTGTTTGGAAGTTAATGTGTTCACAAGGAAGCATTCACGCCACTGTTTTACTTCGAGACAGGGCAGCACATGTGTAGATGGAAGTTTCTGTCCCGCTCGTTCCAGCGGCCATTCAGTTCCAAAGAAGCACACAGAGGCTTACATTAGTTATAAACTGTTTTGCCTATTAGTTCAGGCTTATTATTAACTACCTCTTACAACTTAAATTAACCCATAATTCTTGTGTATGTTTAGCCACATGGCTTGGTAACTTTTCTCACCTTGCTTCCTCTAAGTCTGGCTGGTTCCTTTTCCTCTTCCCAGAATTCTCTTACCCTGGTTGCCCCACCTATAATTCCTACCTGGCTACTGGCCAATCAGTGTTTTATTAAACCAGTTCAAATCATAAATCTCTACAGTATACAAGAGCATTATCCCACAGCACACATGAATTATGATACATTTCTTATCTGATTGGTCTAGATACACAACACCGTTTTATTAGTGTAGCATACACTAATAGCGAGCCCTGCTTACAGAAGCTGTTGAAAGTTTGGCGGTTGTTATGTATCTCCATACATGTTTAAAAACAGATGTTTTCTTAAAACTGGTAAACTTCAAGCACTGTAGCTAATCTTGTTATTGTAGTGTGTCTAAGCCTGAAACTTTTCCCTCTTTTTAGATCCCAAATTTGAAGTCTTCGACAAACCCCAGTCCTGAAGAATACTATAAAATCCATCTGGCAATTTAGTTGTATAACTAATTAAAAAAATTCAAATAAACTTTCATTTCACAGTTATCAGATGTCCTTTAAATTCTTTGATGATATGGAGGATGTGCCTGGTGTTGATTTATCTCTGCGTTGTTTCATTTTGTTAGAATTAAGCAGATGGAGATTTTGGATAAATCAGGTAAAATTGCCTTGTCCCTACTAGACTCTTCCCATTGTACGGTGCTGTCCTCTTTAATAGTGGAGACCATCACCTAAGGGAATGTTTGCTCTTAAGGGAAGGATGTTATATTTACCTGTAGCACAATTAATAAAAACCCAGAGACAGAAATGGGGTTCAACCTGAAGACCCGAGCAAAGCAGACAGCCACTGGCTCTTACCTCTGCGTCAGTTTGCAATGACTGTCCTGCCTCCAGGACTCTCAGAGGGAGACTGTGTGAGAGCTGTCTCTTCCTGTTTTATATTCCTCTCTAGTGCTGGGGTTAAAGGCGTGCTCCACTACCACCCGGTTTCTATAGCAACTAGTGTGACTATTGGGATTAAAGGTGTGTGTCACCACTGCCTGGTCTGTAAGGCTGATCAGTGCAGCTGTTTTACTCTCTGAACTAAAGGCAAGCTTTATTTATTAAAATATAAATGAGATATCACTACATTTACCTGTGTGTATGGGGGGTAGGGGGACTCAAGACATGGTTTCTCTGTATAGACTTGGCTGCCCTGGGTCTCACTCTGTAGACCAGGCTGGCTGGCCTCAAATGTACAATAGATTCACCTGCCTCTGCCTCCCAAGTACTGAGATTAAAGGCGTGTGCCACCACCACTCTGTTTATATTTACGTTTTTGAAGGAGTGGTCCTATATCCTTTGTCATGGCTTTCTTAGGAAACTCTGTGTAACTTACTATGAACAGAAATGTCTGTTATGTCTTAACCACTGTCAGCTCAAACTGCCTGCAGGTTATAGCATGTTTGGATTCGGGCGGGACTGTAGCATCAAGCAGAAGGCTCTACAAGATGTGTGTTTGTTGGCCCAGCCATAAAAGAGCCAGCAGTTATTTCCTGGGGATGTTGCAGGTCAGGAAATTTATTTCCATCAGAGTTTTAGAAACTGTAGGTGGCCCTAAAGGAAGTTAGCCTTTTAAAGGGAAATAGCCTTGTCATCTTACATTGACATGCCATTATATGGGTTCATTAGACCTTTAGCTACCTTGGGGACAGTTGGAGAATAAGATTGCTCTTAACTTTGATGGACTCTGACCAAGTCATTCTCTGTCAGTTTTCTATGTCTCTCTCTCCTCATTCATTTTCCTCACTAATACATCCATACACACTTAGGTGTACATAGACTATCTCAAGATAGCACTGTCTTCAGTCATTTTCTGTAGGAAATACAACACTTGAGTCTGGGCAGCAGAGCAGCCCTGTTAGCACTGGTGTGTGTCTTTATTCTCTCTGCTCTCTCTCATCCTCTGCATCTTCAGCTACTTCAGGGAATTCAATGGTGAAATACTTTTTGGAAGAAAAAGTCAGTTTACAAGTTAATAAAAATGGAGATAATAAGGCCAGGTAGTGGTGGCGCATGCCTTTAATCACAGCAATTGGGAGACAGAAACAGGTGGATCTCTGTGAGTTCGAGGCTAGCCTGGTCTGCAAGAGTTAGGTTCAAGTTGGGCGGTGGTGGCGCACGCCTTTAATCCCAGCACTCGGGAGGCAGAGGCAGGCGGATGATCTCTGTGAGTTCGAGACCAGCCTGGTCTACAGAGCTAGTTCCAGGACAGGCTCCAAAGCTACAGAGAAACCCTGTCTCGAAAAACCAAAAAAAAAAAAAAAAAAAAAACTAGGTTCAGCACAGCCAGGGCTGTTACACAGAGAAACCTTGTCTCCAAAAGCAAAAACAAAAAAAAAATGGGAATAATTACAATAATTAAGAAAGGAAGATAGGGAGTTCAAGGCCAGCCTGGCTTACATACTGAGACCCTGTCTCAAAACAAAGAAATTGAGAGCAGTAGTTACTTTAAAAATCCAACTATGGATTATAGAAACATGCTTAATTTTTGTATATTTTTTAGAATGTTTAGAGGTAGCATATTAAAAGTTGAAAATCGATCATAAAATGGATATTAGAAAGTATCTGTCTTAGTCTTAAACTAAATGGGTCCTTTGTTGACAAACTGTTCATTATTTTGAGAGCATTTTCTTCATAGAAAGTAAAAAGACATTATAGTGGATCCTTGTATTTGAATTTGGTAAAGTTGCTGGGCGGTGGTGGCGCACAACTTTAATCCCGGCACTCGGGAGGCAGAGGCAGGCAGATCTCTGTGAGTTCGAGGCCAGCCTGGTCTACAAGAGCTAGTTCCAGGACATGCTCTAAAGCTACAGAGAAACCCTGTCTCAAAAAAAAGAAAGAAAGAATTTGGTAAAGTAAAAATACAACACATTAAAAATTGGCATATATTGGTACCAGCAAATCAAACAAACATGATAGTTCACTTAGATTTCTTTACCAGTTATTATTGCTAAAATATTCCCAATCTTACTGAATAAGAAACAAGAGATGAAAACGATTTAAGAATTGTGTGTATAGGGCTGGAGAGATGCTTCAGTGGTTAAGAGAGTTGTCTGCTTTTCCAGAGGATTTGAGTTTTGATTTCCAGCACTCACATGGCAGCTTAGAACCATCTCTAACTCCAGTTCTGGGTGTTCTGATTCCTTCTGATGTCCGATGCCACTCGTGGTGTACAGACATACACGTAGGAATTACTTGCCTACATAAAAGGAGCATTGTGTGGAAACAAGCACCTGATTGCTAAAAGGGAAACCTAATTTTTGTCCATCTGTAATTCATGTAATAATTCATAGAAGACAAACTGAGTTGTATCAGAATATAATGTTTTATTCATACTCTAAGTAGATGCTTACATTTAATCATTCTTTGTGCTTCACAGGTATTCAGCAGTTTTAGGAATTGTTTTCATGTTAGATACTATTAATACCTTGGGGTTTATGAAGACCTGGGTGTCAGACATGTCCATACCTACCTGTGCTATAACAGAAACAAATGAATATCACAAAAGAATCAAACACCTTGGGAATTCAGAGAAGAAACTTGCTAGAGTAGTTGAATTTGACTTGTCTGTTAGGAGTAGATAGTATTTCCATAGCTTGTGGAGGACTAGCATTCCAAAAGAAGTATTGTAAATGAATGTATTCACAAGGGCAGAATAAATTGTAAAGACAAACAGTTCAGTTGACTGGTGAATAATAGTGCAGCCCCTGAAGACAGGGATGTGGCCGATCACGTGTGTTATAATACGAGCGAATATGTAAGAGGACAGGAGGATCCTTTTTCATTCCCAGCTGTGGAATGTAGACTTGACTAACTAAAGGAAGAGTGAAAGGTGTTCAGCAGGGGAAGAGAGAAGCGAGTTGTTATTGTTGACAGTAGTAAGTAAGCTGTCAGATGGGGTGACTAGAGGATGCCTTAGAGCAGGAGCGGTTAGGTGACTGGAAGAGGTTTTTGAGAGAGGGCCCCAGAAAGAAAAGGTGAGGTTACCGAAAGCCTGAGGTTCCAGTTTTAATGGCACCGTGGGGTGGTTAAAGATGGAGAAAGCTAGGGATGGGTTGGTTGTGTAGCTAGAATTTACATGTAGCATTGTTTATAACTAACTTTAGCATTTAAAAACAAAAAGTTACAACAGTTTTATTCTGCCATGAAGTCAAATGAAATTGCCAGAAAATGGATGGCACTGGAAAGGATTGGACTATAGCTCTCGAGTGGGTTCTAGCTTCTTGCTGCAGAGTATGTTTATCGAGGTGGGAAGTAGGAGGAGGACAGCAGCACAGAATGGAAGGAGAATACCAAGGGCGCTACAGCAGGAAAGGGGGAAAGGAGACATGCTTGGAAATGTTACTTTGTAAGAGACCTTTAAAAATACCAGGTCAGAGATGTGGAAGCCAGAGTGGATAAATATGCCCACGATGACAGAATGCATAGTGGATAAAGGTATGTCTACCATGACAGAATGGATAGAAGACAGGTAGGTTTGAGGGCCAGGGAGGGCTGGACAAGCCAGAGGTTACTGAGGATGAAGACAAAGTATAGGGAACTAGAGAATTTGAAATGAAGAAAAAGTGAGCTGTGAATTAGGTGGACGTGTGTTCACAGAGAACCCAGCTCCTCCAGCAACAGCACTGAAACCCGAAATTGCCAACTCTGTAAAACGACAGACTCCTCTTGATTCCTTTTAGAAGAGGAATGAGACTTTGCACTTACTTATCCCTGACCTCTGACATACATAAAGCATGCAGTAAGTAGTTTTCCCTTTTTATTTTTCAACTTTAGGAGTTGGCAGGTATCTAAGCTGAGCAACTGAGAGTCTCATCTTAACTCTGCAGAGCTGCCTCACAGCTGCAGGTGGTAAGAGGGAGGGGTTTCCTGGGCTTTACTGAACAATAGGTGAGTGACTTCCCCTGCTCTGTTGAATGGGGCTAAAAGTTTAGCTGCCTGTAGCTATTTTTGTAATGTGGACTTTAATCAAAAAGTGAGCTGTAGAATGAAGGAAGTTCTTTGTAAAGTTGTATTGAAAAATAAATACTCAGACTTAGTTAAGCTAACTCCTACCCTAACTAAAAATAAATTGGCTCTAGTTACAAAAACAACATTACTAAAACAAAAGTTGTTCCTGTAGTTTCTAGAGCCCCATCACAGGTTCACTGTGGAAAAACAAAACGCTCTATAAACTACAATTCAATTTCGATACACTGAATCTCAGAAAAGAGCAAATGGATATGGCAGTGACCGCTAATAGATAACTAGGTTAGTGTTCGCAGTTACAGCCTTTGTGTAGAAGAAAGTATTCTTTAGGCAATGTTCTGCTTAGCTGTACAGTATTTTAGTTAATGATGTATAATAGGTATTTGGCACAGACTTTGTTAGGTTTTTTCATTGCATAAAAGGAATCTTCAGGCTTCAGTTTCTTAAAAGGAAGCTTTGCATATCTAAGTGAAGTTAAGGCACTACATAATTGTCCTCTCACACTGGATTTGTGTCATTTAAGTGGAAGCAGTGGATCTTGTGATGGTGGTACATGGCCTGAAGAGGCATCCTCGAGAGTTCTGTGTCTACTTGGCACTGCAGAGGACAGCATTCCTTCTACCAAAGCAAGTCTCATAGTCATGGCATAGGCAACATTGACCCTGATTTCTTATAAACCACAAATTTTTGGTGTTTGTCATTTGCTACCAGGAATGAGATTGTAGCAGTGGGCAAATCCCACCTGTGGCACTGATTTTGTCAATTCTGCTTTCTTAGAACAGAGCCACACTTACTTGTTCTCTACATCGTGTGACCACAGCAGGAACCGTGGGGGTTAAAATATCTACTGTCTTGTTCTTTGTAGAGTTTGCTGGCTCAACTAAGTGTGAATCTGACCCTGAGAGCAGAGCCACATTACAGAAGTTAGACCTTTAGGAAGGAGTCTACTGAGAAGGACTAAAGGCCACAAAGTTAAAGGGGAACAGCATGGCAGTGGACAGACAACTCCCCAGTGACCTGAGCACTACCAAGTACTCAGTGACCACCTACTCCATTGGTCAGTGAATCCTGAGAACCTGCTTTGCCTTTCAGGTAGAAAGAACAAATTCTTTGGAAGCCAACTTGACTGTGTTCAAAGCTGACACAAGGAGTGAGGGACCTTTTAACACCATTACCCAGAACTAGATATCTCTAGTTACAGTTTGCTCGCAACATGGACTGGTTTTACTGTTGAGCCCTGGGAATTTTATATTCTGACATCAGCCTTTGTGGTTAAACATCTCAGAAAACATGAGACCCATGTCTCTTTTCAGCTATGGTTTCTCATGTGCCCTTGCTGTATCAAGCAAGCTGGGAGTTACAATGAGCTCATTTGTTCACATTTTACAGACAGGGCAAACACTTCTCTCCTACATTTTCCTTTTTCATTAGATGCAGATTGGCAACCCCTTATCTTCAGCAGTGGGAGAGCTGCCCAGCTCAGAGTTGCTTTTAGAGATAGGTATAAGATCACCTCAGGCAGAGCAGGGTGTCTGCGAAGTGTTCTGTTGTCCAGGTCTGAGCCTCTCCAAAGGAGGCTCAGGAAATGGGAATAGCAGCTCCATTCATGTTGATTTTGGTTCTGAGAAGTGAAAGTAAACACAAAGTGAAAATCCTTGGGTGTAGGATTGAGCCCTGGGCTTCCCTTACGGATCTCTTAGAGCAAAGGACCACAGGAATAAGGGGTATTTTGTGCTAAGAAGGTTCTGGTGGGAATTTTGAGATCAGAGTTTCCGTTCTTTAGAGTATTTCCTGAACACACAAGCCACTCTTGCACGGAGAGCACATGCATTGTATACTTGCCTCTTACGTTAGCTTCATAGTCAATAATATATTAAATTTTCTAAAGTTTTGGACATTCATTTGCATTTCACAAAACTCTGAATATTACCAGGTATTTCACTTCTCTTTAGTTCAGACACAGGATGCCAGACTGTATTTTAAGTGATGACAAAAACTCTTTGCTTAAAATAACAATTTCAGGTAAACTAGAGGTCATAAAAATTATGATGTCATTTCCTCATTCATCTCTTTGCAAATGTAAGACAAAGCAGATTTTTATAATATTTTAATAACTTGTGTGACAACTGTAGTTTTGGCGCATCTTGAAAGTGGAATTCTTTTAAATTATAAAGGATTTTGTGTGCTTGAAATCCTAGAAAAGAAAGAAAAAAAATCCTAAATATAATGTACTACTTCATATATAAATACATTCATATAAATCTTAAGAATATCAAACTATAAGATTTTTAGAGTTACAGTCAGTGTATATGTATCGAAGTCTAATTTTATGGACAATTAAGTAAAAGCTAGAAGCCAAGAAGCTTGAACTTTGCTGAGAATAAAGAACTTGGGCAGGAATTAGCGCAAGAGGACCATGGCTTGTTAGGCATGTGCTAGGGCACTGTCGCTGCTCATCCAGTAGTGCACAAGGCAACACTGCAAGGTGGGAAACCCTGCCATGGGGCAGAGCTCAACTGGAGACTTGTGGAGCTGATGAGGGTAACTGAGAGGAAGCCGAGGGAGAGAGAGAGAGATCCTTTCCCTTTAATTTGGAGACAAAAGTCCTTTTTATTGTTTGACAGTATGAAATTACTTTATTCTAATCTTAAAGACTTTCACTGTAAATTATAGATGATAATAGGACATGGTATTTGTTCCCTAATTAAAGATTAGTTCAATAAACTACAAAATGTAACTTTTATCGTAGATCTTAAAGTAAGTAGATTTTAAAGAATTTACAGAGCAATAAATATGTGTTGTATACTTCTACTAGAATCACCTAAATGTTTAAGGTACTGATGCCTGAATTCTGCTGGAAGAAGTCTAGAATCCCTTCCCTAGAGTTCTAAGGGATTCTGGTAATTAAGCTTCTGAGAATGTTGGGTTTCCCTCTCTTGTTAAGTTACCAAGTAGTCTAGCAGGTTCAAATGATGTTCTCTAAGTGACTTCAGCTAGATGATAATTTCCTTTTACTGCAGTAGCAAATGCTGTTTTATATCCCTAACATTTCCAAATGCTTGGAATAACTAAGTTCTAGAACCGTAGCATGGTAATAGCCATCTACTAGGTCAGACTTGAAAGACACAGGGTACCTGGATTTCCCCTCCACCAGTGTTAGCCTGTGAGAACTTGTACTCAGCTTCCTCATTATCAAAGATGGCCGAACATGCCGGGCTCGGCCACATTAAGAAGGTAGACTGAGAGCAGAGTATGATGAAAATCACTTCCTGTGATTGCCCTATAAATGTCAGACATCTTTATCATGCCAGCCCAGGGGGAAAGGAAGTGAACATTTACTTAGATACTTTAGTGTAGCAGTGGTAGACACAAATCTAAAGTATTAAAAATGTGATCACAATATCATACATTTGCTTCATTTCCCTACCATAGTCCCTAAATATGCCTATTCTATAAACATGCTTTATTAATACTCACATTTTCACTCATTGTAGTGGCTTTAGATGCAGGACTGCCCTTCCTGTTTGTAGAACACAAAGACAGTATTTACTATATTATGACTTCTAATCCTGGAACCCATCCTTATTCAGCAGAACTATCTTAGCCAGGCAGGAAGAAAAACCAGCACCCCAGACTGGTTCCTGACGTTTATAGACAGTACCCAGAGAAGCCATGCAACAAAGTACAGGTTTGTATGAAGTCCCAAACAACAAAATGTAGCCTAAGGCTAACATGTTAAATTGTTTTTGTGGAATACACAAACAAGGGACTTACTTTCAACCTGATGTAATAACATAAATATTTTAAAAGTTTGATTATTATAATCTGAAATTTCATTTGCCCATGGAAAGTTTTATGTGTTGATTGGGGTTCTAGTAGAAGCTCAGTTTGAAGACTACAGGTTTCATGAGTGGACATAAGGTGTAAGGAAATAAAATGTTCTTTCCTGGATTATGAAGATTCCTGCCTGATTTGACAGAGGCTCAAAGAAATAAAGCATAAATCCCCCTCTTTATTTAAGATCGCTTCTCACTCTGTTCAAAAAATGCTACAATCATTTTGCATCTTAATAAAAAACTGAAGTGCTTACAGTTGCCTGGGCGTGGGTTGGGTAGTGACTATACACCCAGGTTGTTGTGTTCTTCTGAATTTCCCCTTTGCTAATCCTGATATTTAGACTTTGACCTGTATTTGTACTGGAATGCCATGAGATTGAGACACCAGGGTTGAGGCAGGCGTGACAGGTGAGTCCTCAAAGGATTTAAGAGAAGCCATGCCAGCTGGGAAGAGGGAAGAGTGTATAGGGGATCTGCCATGCCCATATATAAAGGGTGGTCAGTCACAGAGCAAGTGCAATGAAACTGGGACTTTGATGATCTTATCCATGTCTTAGGCATGACTCCATTTTTTTCTCCCAGGGGTTAGAGAGATGTTTTGGTGCTTAAGAACACTTGCTAAAGCCGGGTGGTGGTGGTATACTCTTGTCGCACTCCGAAATGCTGGAGAGTGCACAGATGTAGTTATTTTCACACTCTGAAGTGCTGGAGAGTGCACAGATGTAGTTATTTTCACACTCTGAAGTGCTGGAGAGTGCACAGATGTAGTTATTTTCACACTCTGAAGTGCTGGAGTGTGCACAGATGTAGTTATTTTCACACTCTAAAGTGCTGGAGAGTGCACAGATGTAGTTATTTTCACACTCTGAAGTGCTGGAGAGTGCATAGATGTAGTTATTTCTGCTACTGGAATGGAAGCTCCATAATGATACTTATTTTGATTCGTGATTTCCAGCAGAGATTTTGTGGGTGTTTTGATTAAAAAACTGATCTAATGGCAGTGCCTAAAATAGTGTTGGGCACAAATCTGATTAAATTTCAACTAAGTGTAAAAATTATTAAGTGAAAGCTTATTTAAAAATGTTTAGCTTAGTGAAACATAGAAATGTATTTTTAAAGTTTTACTATGGAAATGCCTACAAAATTAGAGACCATGTTCTTCTCTTGCTGTTTATAAGCAGGCACAGAGGTAGTATGTATTTCTTGATGAAGGCAATTAACTTCAAACAGGATTACTCTATACAAATAAACTACTTTTGACATTAAACAGATGATTAAAGAATAAAAGATATGAAGAAAAACGTTATGAAAGGATACTTACTGGAAGGAAGATTCTTCTACAAAAGAACAAGTATAGATCATTAGTGCAAGAATTGATATGCAGATCTATCTATAGTGACTTTGGCTTGACTCCCTTTAAGTCTCATCTGTAACATCTGTACCTTCTAAATGAAAAATTTTCTGTAAAACGTGATACATACAACAGATGTTTGGGCTTTGAGGGCTCAGGGGTAAAATCAAGAATACTTTGGAATTATATAATCAAGAAAAAGTTCCAAAAATGTTATTAAAATTGATTGATTTATTGATTGATTGATTTTCGAGACAGGGTTTCTCTGTAGTTTTGGTGCTTTTCCTGGAACTAACTCTTGTAGACCAGGCTGGCCTCGAACTCACGGAGATCCACCTGCCTCTGCCTCCCGAGTGCTGGGATTAAAGGCGTGCGCCACCACCACCCGGTGTTATTAAAATGTAAAGAAATAGTAATTGTCTCATTAGCTTATTAATTAAAATAATAGGATTCTTTTGGGGGTAGGGCTAACATTTCTTTGAAATGTGGTCAAAGGTAGTGTTACTATTATTAAATAATTTGAAATTTGCATCTGTAAAAAGTAGCTTACAGGCCCTAGAAAATGAGGCAGGGAGCTGGGCCTGTTGGTACTTGGGAAACTAAGGCAGCATGATCATGAGTTCAAGGCCAGCAGGGCTGCTTAGCACGACCTGTGTCAGAGAAGCGAAAGGAAAGCTGGCTGTGCTGCTCAGCAGCAGACCAGTGGTCTAGTGTGTACAAAGTCTT
Organism: Ondatra zibethicus; assembly: GCA_004026605.1. Lineage (NCBI taxonomy): Eukaryota > Metazoa > Chordata > Mammalia > Rodentia > Cricetidae > Ondatra > Ondatra zibethicus. The sequence continues at coordinate 61,889 of PVIU01000212.1, read as the reverse complement.
GGGTTCGTTTTCTACTTCCAGAAGACAAAGGTAGAAAGAAAAGAAAAACAGATATAAACTGGGCTTGGCCAGAGGTTATAGTTTGCTGATGCGGATCCCAAACACAAGTTTAAAAATATGGTTGCCTAGGACAGGTTTTCTGCCATAGCAAAATGGAAGTAATAATCTTAGCTAACGAACTCTTAAGCCCCATGTCAGCTCTCAGTATTTTTAAGAAAAGTATCTTTACTGACTCCTCATTTAAAAGTCATCAGGTTTTTTTTCCTAAGTAGGTAAAAATGACAGGAATTTTGAGTGATAATTTTGTTCATACTTTTACTGTTGCCCAGCAGGGGGACACAGCTACATTCTATTCATAAAATAGGCTAGGCTAGGCTCAACTCTGATTCACACAACAGCTCTCTTTTTTCTTGACACAGGGTCTTACTTTGTAGACCAAGTGGGCCTTGAATTTACGATCTTACTGCCTCAACCTTAGGAGTGTTGTAATTACATGTGTGAACTCTGTGCCCAGCAGTAGCTAAGCATAAGGAATTACCTTGAATCCGTTTTCATGGAAACATATCTGATGCATAACATTTATTTATGTTAACTGGAACTCCTATTGATTTATTTTGATATGAATAATTTTCAACCTAAGTTCTAAAACTAATAACCATTATTAAGCAATGGATCTAAAATTCATGCATGTTAGAATTTATTATTTTATTTAAAAATTCAACTTCATACCCTTTTGTCAATGTAGCAAGTAAAAGCTCTTGCACTTTCATAAATTTAAACACAAGGAGAAAAGGAATACATTAAGAGAATTAAATATGTTTAAATCTCAAAAATGTATAGAAAACTAATTGCGTAGTCAAATGTATTTTGAAGTTACAAGAGTTTAACCAGGAGGAACTAAAAACCTTGTCTGGAAGCATCGCTAATTCAGTAGGGTCTATGTGTACTCTATGTTGGTTTTGTTTGTAGCTTATTTTGAAACAGGATCTCACTGTATAGCCCAGGCTGGTCTCAAACTGACTTTTCCCGTGACACCACCCTGCCCTCCTGTACTGGGATCCAAGACATATATCACCATGCCCAACTAGGTTTCTAGTTTTTGGTTGACAATTTTCTTTATAGTTGTACGAAATTAGACATTTGACATTTCACAGTTCTATACGAAAACATTTCACTGGTGGTTGTAAATTAAAAATCAGTGTCTATCATGAAAGAGGTAATTCCAACTTAAAATATAAGGATCTCACAATATGTTAATACACCATAAACATTCGTCTACATTGAATGTCTGTGTTGTTATAGTCCCAGGATAATTCTCACACAATCCATGGAATTGCCTAGAAGTTTTCAAAAAAGAAGCATTCTCCACCTCACCCCACCCCCACTCTGGTTGCCAAGGTGCATCACAACCCTTATACATGTAATTGTGGACATTATCTATAGCACAATGGCAGTAAAAATACTCTCCAGAGTGGGTAGAACTTCATAGGAGAAACAGTGTACCTTAAAAAGAAATCTCTCTGCTCACAGGAAATCACATATCTGAGAGAGGAATTCAACTTACTTGAAAAGTAGCCTTTTCTCTGAGCATAGCACACACTAAGGCCACATACAGAAATCACGAAGGCCACAACTACTACAGCTGCTATGATGCCACTTATGTTGAGAACATCTGGAATGTGAAATAATGCATGCATGAATTCATGGACACACAACTAAATCCAACAGAGTCATAAAAGCTCCTCTTAGTAGCAATGTGAAGGATACGTGTATGCTTTTGAAGCCTATTTAAATAAGCTAATTTCAAGACATGACTCAAAGCTGATTGAAAATATTGAGAGAACCAAGTTTTGCCAAAGTCTTAAACGTTAAACTGGCAAGATGGCACAGTGCGTAAAGTCACTTGCCATCTATCCAGAACACCTGAGTGCAATCCCTGAAACCCTTCTCTGACATCCACTCATGTCCTGGGTTTGATCCCTATGGGTGGGGGCGGGGTGGCGGTTATGCTCTCTGAAACTCATATTTCCTAGGAAAGATTTGTGAGCTGTCATTCTCTTGAATTCCAAAAGTCACTTTGTGAAATATAATATATTGTAGCTACAGTTTGAATAATCTAGATCCATAACTATTTCACGTGTCTCTTGGAAAACCTACTTTGAAATTAGTATAAGCTTAGTGTTTCAGGGCATTGCCACAACCATCGCCAGTGCCTTCATGACAATAACCCACATAGCACATGAGCACTGCTGCACTGTTTTCATGGAGCCTATGGAGACAGAACCTGCCACTGCAGGGACTGAAATGTGTAGCAAGCTGGCAGCAGGCGTTCATGTGGGCCCCCAGGAACACATATATAGCACACTTGGCCGTGATTTTTTTAACACAGATTTTCTAGAAGCACATTTTAAAACATTTTTTTGAAAAATTAAAAACATGGTTATGTATAAGCTAAATTGTTTGCCTCAATTAGAAGAGAGACTGAAAACAATACTGCTTTTTAATATTAAGCTCATTTTATATTTTTTTCCAATTGTCCTTCAAATCACTCAGCCCCTTCCATCCCCTGGGTCCTTTAGTCATCAATATTCCACACTCCACTCCCACACCAGTGCTCAATATCCTGTGCTTACCTACTTGCATTCGTTTCCCGGGGCACCTGCGGTGTCCGACAGAATTACGGGCTTCGCAGTAATACTCTCCACTGTCCATCTTGGAAATCATGTTAAATTGCTATTTGTACAAAGAAAAATATTTTTTTAACCTTTAAACTGAAAATCTGTGAGTAGACTCCTAAAAAAAAAAAAAAAACTAATGAATTTTGTCATCAACTGGGTCTGTCCTTTGTAATGACTCAGAACTTGATATTTTTCTTGCGTATTGAGGTATGTATCAACCAGAATCTGCCAGGACTTCAAGAAGTAAATAGCTAGGCCTATTTAATTTGACAGAAAAAGACAAAACTATCTGAGGAAATCTGTCTCTCTTCTTCCATTCCCTGCTACCTTCAACAGTATGCCACCATGTTGCCCAGGCTGGCTTCAAACTCTTCATCCTCCCTCTGTAGCCTTCCAGCAGCCGGTATTACAGCGACATGCCACCTCCATACCTCTAGTTTGGGGAGTGCCAGTCATAAAGGACCGCTCCCTAGTGAAAAGGCTGGTGCACTTTCTCAGTCCCAGTGGGTTCCCTGCAGGAGCAATCACCAGCACCTTCTCCAAGGAGTCAGCTATGGCCAGTAAGTGGCTCTGGACCCAGGAAACCTCAACGGATGTTTATAGGATTGCAAATTATAGTAATTCCAGACTATTTGGAAATATATTCTGGAAAGATGAAAGTTCAACCCTTACTACTTCTCCCTGCCAAGTCATAAGAGGTAAGAATTTGCTATAAAAGGCTTTCTAATTTGTAGTGGTAATTTGATAGCCTTGGCGAGTTTCCGGAAGGGTGGGAGCTGGAGGGAAGGTGGAAGAGCCCGCTCCAGTGTAAGCTGCCTTTGGGCATGAGAGGCCCTTCCAGATACCCCGAGGGCTGAGGTTCCCTGAGGAGAGTGGATTCTAGCATTTCAGACTTGCCTCGGGGCTTTTATCACCCACTCAGAAAAAAATAAATCCGAAGAGTAAATATAGCAGAGTATGACAGCAGGTGTTGTGCCCAATGTCACAGTGTAAAATCGCTCGGACCTGCTGACTGCTCCTGAGGACTGGAAAAGGCTAGAGCATGGCCTTATTCTGCGCGCAGCAGCCTCTCTCCCTTTTCATTTAGCTACAGAGCTAGTGTGCTTTCCTGGGCATGGGAAGACCTGGTTTTCTATGTGGCACTGCACTAGTAGAAAGAATAAAAGGAAAGACTATACCTTTGTTTCAGAATTTCTAAGACGAATTTTAATGTTACCTGTAAGTGTGTTTTTCATAATAGTTGTGGTAGTGATTTTGAGTTGCTGGAAACAAAACATTTAAAACCCAATGTGATATTATCTAGATTGGAAACAAATGACTTCAAATTAAATGACCTGATTTTTTTTTCGGCCCACCTCTACTCTGAAAAGTCACAGATGAAAAAGTAAACATGCTTTATAAAAAAATGTCATTAAGCTTGAACAGCATATTTATGGAGCCCTCTCAGTTACCTCTAGGAAAGAAGCAAATAATCAAAAAAATCCAAGTTAAGGTACTAGATAAGTAAGTCACAGCAACTGTAGTGAAAGAAAGATCTGGAGCCTTGGGAAAGTTTAATGACCCCAACATCCTAACGTGGTTTTCCTGTGGTCGCTGTTCCCATGTTAGCACTGAGGTTCATGTATCCCCAGCTGAGTTTTTTTGTGCATTTCCTCAGCGGTGTAAGTTGAGGCTGAGGTCAGTGACTTTCCAGGCCCAGAGGTAGCTAGAGAGTACTGCCTGATCCATCATGAACAAGGTTTGGCCTGCCCCAAGTTCATGGTCACACCTTAGCTCCCTGGTTGTCTGTACCGTTTTCCCACTTCCCATGATGTCTGTCCCATCACTTATTAGTACATGCACTATCCTCTGTCCTGCTCCCACCCCCTCTCCCCACTTAGTAAGTAATGATATTGATCTGTCATTCTATATAACTTTAGGTTCTAATAACCATTTATTTCATCACAATGGCGGTTAGTATTTAATACCTGAAGTGACCTTACCAGAACTCCAGATTTTGTGTTCATTATGTATGAGCTGTTGTGTTTGCCAGGCTTTTGATTCCCTAGTAAACTGGTGCCGTCTTTAAACCATGTGTACTCAGGAGCGGGGTTTCCTTCTTTATCTTGACACCGCAGCTCTACAACACTCCCACTCATGACAGAAGTGGGCACTTCACATGAAGGAACTGCAGGAGCCACTAGACAACAGAGGCCAGAGTACAGGTTGTTCATTGGCTGAACATGAGTTTTAATAGTCTGTATTGAGGGGACACCTGAGTTACAGATGGGCCACTAGTCACTAGATGTATTTCCTTTTTTTCCCGGGCATACAATATACCATATTTTTTACCCTTCTTGCTGCCAGAGGAGTTACATGCATTAGTTTTGGCCAAAGGAATATAAGTAAAAGTGATACAGCCATTTCTATATCTAACCTATTAAAACTTCATGTCTGCTTCATTTGCTTACCTTATCCTCACCTATTACCAAGTAGTTTCCATTACACTTGAGCTTAGAAAATCATGTATCGAAGATGCCAGACCAGTATTTTTCTGAGTCGCATAATTTCATAAAGTAGGGTGTTAGGGTTTGGATATGAACTATCCTCTCCATGAGCTGGTTCATGGGTTTGAACCCTGGGCCCACAGCTGTTGCTGGTATTGGGAAGGTTACAAATGACTTAGGAGCAAGTGTGCCGCTGAGGACTGGCCTTGAGGTTCATAGCCTAGTTCTGCTTCTGGCCCCTCTGCTCTCTGATCTGCCAAGATGTGAACAAGCAGCCTCATGCTCCCAAGGCCACAAATGAGCTGGTCCCATCTCCGTGACTTCTCTATCATGCTAGACTTACATGCAATAAAAACATGAGCCTTCTTTAAGTTGCTCCTTGTCATGTAGGTGGTCACAGAAATGAGAAAAATCGGTAATAGCAAAAATTGGCACCAAGAAGTGGAAACATTGCTGGGACTTTCTGACCACACAATTCATAAGCCTTAGGAACTAATTTGCAGGACTGTAATAGAGTTTGGAGGTGTAGGGAGAGGCCCTATAATGCTATACATAGAAGTTAATGGTTTATTCTGGTGGGTGTGGAGACGATAAGAATGCCAGTAGAAGGTGAACAGTAAAGAGTGTGCTTACTTACAAGGCTTTTTAGGGGATGAAGGACTTGCTTTGTATCAGAAACTGGATCAGAGGCTATTACTATGACATTCAGATAAAGAATCTGGCTTCGTTCTGCTGGTGTCCTGAGAACTGGGGTGAGGCAGTGGGCTGAGTTGTTTGGCTGAGGAAATCTCAATGTGTGCAGGCTGTGCATGGTACCTCTTCTCTGGTTTCTGTCAGATTCACAAGGAGGGAGTGGAAAGATGTGCAAGTGAAGTTTGTAACCAGCAGAGATGCACAGAAGTGTTTAAATTGCAGGCTGAGGGCAAGGTGAGTCCAGACAAAGCAGCTGTAACGTTAAACACATTGGCACCATGAAGGAATAAAGGGTGCCTTGAGCGGAAAACTCCCTCATCAAGAAGAGCTCCGTGGTGTGAATATTCAAATTCCTGTAGAGGACGCCTTCCTGAAAACACAGCCTTGTAGGTATCACTCTGTAAAGCAGACATCAAAGGAAGACTTCTGCCCGAGTTCAGTAGCAAAGGCACAAAGAGGCTGTTAGAGCTGAGGTCCAAGAGGGTCAGGACCCATCTTAGCCAGCTACAGTACTGGGCATTAGCTCAGTGCTGCTGGTCTGTCTGTTTATTTTCAGGCATTCTGGTTCAAGAGAAAGACAGTTATACCAAGAGCCCAGAAAGATGTTTCGACAGCTGTGCAACAGTTTCAGATTCTTTGCACGGAGCTCTTGTGTAGCCTGGATGTGAAACTATGAGGGTAAAGCCCAAGTAAAGTGAGAGCCCAGGGTATTAGAATTGTCAGACAGAAAGGTCCTTCACTGAGAAGTCATTCAGGCACCAAATGGAGCTATCTAAAATGAGAAGCCACCTGTGCCTCAGGTAACAGTGAACAGTGGGGCTGCCCATGGTCATTGAGCCCGATGACACCACCAAGGCCCAGAGAGTATACACAGAGCTGTGGAATTTGGTATTTTTCATTCTGTCTTGTTCTGACTTTGGCCCAGCCTCTCCTTTCCGTGACTCCATTATTCCCTTTTGGAATGGGAATGTTTATTGTGAAACACTGTATATTTTATTTTATAAGGGTCCATGGCTAAGCGATTGCTTTGAATGAATTAAGACTTCAGCCTTTCAAAGAGTGTTTGGGCCACGAGCCTAGTGATTTCTGAAGTTAGACCTGATGTACTTCTCCTTACTAAATATCCACAAGTGTATGGGACTCATGGCAGAATGAAAGATCTGAAATGACATGACCCTCATGGACTCACACAGTCTCCAGTTTGGTGGTACTTTTGAAGAGGTTGTGGACCCTTTAAGAAGTGGGTTATTTTTATCTTATTATATTTTATTATAAAATATTTTTAAAACAACAACAAAAAAAGAAGTAGGGTCTGATTGGAAAAAGTGGGTTTTAGGGATTTGAAGTAAAAGAATTTAGTAGGTAAATATTAATAATTTGGAAAACTCGGGGCTGACAATGGTGGGCCGAATTCCAAGACAGTCCCAAAATATCCCCATCTTCAGTATGAACACATTGTCTCTCAGATATTCAAAATATAAAAGTACTGTGAAGAAATCCAGCAAATAGAATTAAGATTTGAAATCACCAGGGGGTGGTGGTGGTGCACACCTTTAACTCCATCACTTGGGAGGCAGAGGCGGGTGGATCTCTGTGAGTTTGAGGCCAGCCTGATATACAAAGTAAGATCCATGACAACCAGAGCTACACAAAGAAGCCCTGTTTAAAAAAAAAAAAAAGACACGATTCCAAATCTATTGTCTGTAATATTAAGAAGGAGGACTTGGCCACACAACATGAACCTTTAAAAGATTTACTTATTTATATTTAATGCATATGAATGTTTTGCCCGTATGTAGGTATATGCACCAAGTGCATGCGATGCCCATGGACGCCAGAAGAGGGTAGCAGATCATCAGGACCTGGAGTAATAGGTTTGTCATTTACCTATGTGGATGCTAAGAAAGAACCTGGGCCAACTAGGATCATCTGTAGGAGCAACAAGTTCTCTTAACCACTTGTGGCCCATCTCTCCAGTCCCCAGCATGGGCCTTTTAATTGCAGGGTGACTTCTTCTGGTTAATTACTGAAGGAAATGGTGGCAATTCAAAGTATAAGAAGGACCAAGCATGCCTTTGTTGTACTGAAGATGAAAAAGGGTGAGGTCACAGGAACATGGGCAGCCTCGAAGAAATGAGCGTGACTCTAGATGATAGGTAGCTTGATATGAGATCTCAGTCCTACAATCCTAAGGAAATGAAACTCTGCCAACACCTAGAATGAGCTTGGAAACAGATTTTCCCCAGAGCCCAGAGAAAGGAATTCAGTCCATGTAAGACTTTCATTTCAGCCTTGTAGAACAGTAAATAGAACCTGGCCTTGCTACTGGACTTTCCATCCATAGAACAAGAAGTTCATAAAGGACTGTTCTCTTAAGATAGTGTGTGATCATTTACTTTGTAGCAATAGAAAATGATTATACCAACTAAATTGGCTGCAAGGTTTCTGAATCACATTTTCTCTTTATCAGCACATCACTATACTTTATACTTGGCCTTAGTCAAGAAGCTGAGAAACAGTACTACAGCAGAAAGATTCTGAATGACATTTTTGTTTAAAAGAGGAAAGGTTATTTTTCTTGGTTTCTTATGCTAACATTATAGAAAAGATGGTCCTACCTACTGCTGTATATGAACTTTCTTAATCAGCATAAGAATGACTGTCTACCATATTAGCCTTGTTAATCATATTAGCCTTGGAGTTAACCTTATCTGGATCTGGATGACATTTGGATAACATGGTTGGGACATGTTCTAATTGTGTGCCACTGGGCAAATAGTTTAACTTCTGTTTCCTCATTTGTCAAATTTAATTTTGTAGTGAAGATTAAGTAAAATACTATGTGAAAACGCTTAATGTCTGCTAGCTACCAAATAAATACTAACTCTTTTGAACCAAGTACTTTCTGATTTTTCTGCTAGTCTACAATTGCTGATTCTTATGTTGGTTTTCCATCAACTTATGAAATACCATATAGAATACTGAAAAACAAACAACAACAAAAACCCAGAACAGAATCTTGGGCAAATGTTCATGATCTAGAGCAGAACCATTAGGAGATACTACAGTTTAAAACAGGGAGATTGTGGAAATGAATTAGTGATTCCAGCAGCCAGTGAGCTGAGTGGAATAGCTTGGGTCTTGCTGAAAAGGCACTTGTAGAGTGTGGTGGTCCTGGTTGGGGCTGGGTTAGTGTTTCACCCACAGGGGTGGAGGTGACGATGGGGTGGCTGACAGGAGTTACACATGTGTGCGTGCATTACCCAAGACTTCTAGGGTGACTGTATCTTCCTGCAGGTTTTGGCCTTGATCAGATGGAGCACTGACTTCACAGCGATATTTTCCAGCATCATTTCTTGTAACATTTTTGATTCGTATATTGAAATCTATCATCTCAGCACGATCTTTAAAGTCACCTTGTGGGGGGAGAGAGAATAATGTTAGAAACAATGCAAACAGCTTTCCATGTAACATCTTCCTCAAGTTACTTCATTCAAAATTAAACTATTTGTTTTCCTGGTAAATTTAAACTTTGAATTTACACATGCATATTATACATTTTGGAAGACATTTTATACTATTAAAGACTATTTAGTTTCACCTCCTTCCCAGGGTTTCACTATGTAGCCTTGACTGGCCTAGAACTCTCTAAGTAGACTAGGCTGGTCTTGAACTCACAGAGATCTACCCACCTCTGCTTCCTGAGTGCAGAGATTAAAGGTGTGTACCACGACATCTGGCACCATGTTTGATTTTAAAGAACTCAACTGAATGCCTGCCTTGCCACCTGTCTAGTATCTGTTTCTGCTTTCAAAACTGAATAGTTTGATTTAATAGGTCAGAACAGAATTTTATATGTGGCCATTCAAGTAATACCGGAGAAGATTATATAGGTGGAAAGGACCTTAAAAATATTATCTTGATTAGATTTTGATAATTGGTGCGGGACAATCATCTATATTCTGTCAATTATATTTTAAATAAACACTGATTGGCTGATAACCATCCTGCCAGGACAAACTCTGACTCTTTCAGGCAGGCGGTCCAACTACGGATCATTTGAGTGTGGTTTGTGAGCACACTGCTGCAGCTTGCTTGCTGGCAGGGACCTTGAAACGCCATAGAGTTGTTGCAATAAACATGGCTACAGCCAGTACCTCTGCTATGAGGCTGGAATCACAGAATGCTAAGGAATGGGCTGGATCCAGCCGTCAAAGCCATGGCTTTAATCCTACCCATATTGCTTGGTCAATTAAAGACTCGTGTATTCAGAAAAAGAGAAATATACAGTAAAGAGAGATTCAAAGATGAAGAAAACCTCTAAGTGGTTTACAGTCTGTTAAAAATATATGCTGGCTTGGGAGAGAAAAGAAAAAGGTTAAAGTCCTTAAAATAAAAAAGAAAGAGGGCTGGAGATATGGCTCAGTGGTTAAGAGCATTGACTGCTCTTCCAGAGGACCCGGGTTCAATTCCCAGCACCCACATGACAGCTCACAACTGTCTAAAGGTCCAGTTGCAAGGGATCTGACACCTTCACACCAATGCACATAAAATAAAGTTAAATAAAGCATAAAAAATATAAAAAAATAAGAAAGAAAGAGAGTAGCTGGGTGTGGTGGTACACGCCTTTAATCCCAATACCTGGGAGGCAGAGGCAGACAGATCTCTGTGAGTTCAAGGTGTGGTAGCACACACCTTTAATCCCAGCACTTGGGAGGCAAAGGCAGATGGATCTCTGTGAGTTTAAAGACAGCCTGGTCTACAGAGGGAGTTCCAGGACAGCCAAAGATATACAGAGAACCTGTCTCAAAAAGCCAAAAATTAAAAATAAAAGAAATATAGTTTAAAATAAAGCCACATAAGGATGGAAAACACACAGAGAATCTGGATACTGTATGTTATTATGCTCTCTTTGAATTGTTTGAATGCTGAGGAAGGAGCAACAGCTGCTAAAAGACTTTTGTTTATAAATGCTGCTGAATTAATCCAAGATAGGTATTTTGAAAATACCTTGATTTCAAAATTAAAGTCAAAATGTATGTTACTTTGGAGAAGAGATTTCGCTTTTGTTTCCACAGGAAATGAGAGGCTGTGGATTCATTCTGAGTTAAGAAAAATCAGGTTTGATCAAGGAAAACCACCTGAGAAATCTCTGGTAGGAACAGATGGCCCAGATGACAGAGTTCTACATCCAGAACAGATTCAAGACTGCTGCCTGAGATGATCAAGCCTCACAGGATACTCCAGTTAGGACTTGATCATAATTCTAAATTTTCTTTAGGTCCCCATAAGATTATCAGTGCCCCCAACCAGCCTGGAATACTACACCCACATTCCCAAAAAATGAACTATGGATATTTTCCTTTGTTTTTTTTTAAAAAAAGAGGGAGAAGTGGTGCAGAACAATCATCTATATTCTGTCAATTATGTTTTAAATAAACGCTGATTGGCTAGTAGCCAGGCAGGAAGTATAGGCGGAAAAACCAGACAGGAAGTAGAGGTGGGGCAATGAGAACAGGAGTATTCTGGGAAGAAGGAAGCTCTTTCCCCAGTCCTGGCCCATACACCAAAGAAGCAGGATGTGACCTGCCCCGCTGAAAAAGTTACTGAGCCATGTGGCTAACATAGATAAGAATAATGGGTTAATATAAGCTACAAGAGCTAATAAGAAGCCTGAGCTAATGGGCCAATCAGTTTATAATCTTATGGAAAGTTCTGTGTGATTTTCTTTGGGGCTAAAGGGCTGCGGGAAGTGGGCAGGACAGAAAACCTGACAAGCAGGCCCTCATGTTACAGATAATTACAAGTAGTGAATTAAAGTGGGCTTTTTTTGAGCTAACAAGATGGCCTAGTGGGTAAAGGTGCTTGCTGCAGAGTCCAATAATTTGTTTCGTCCTAGAGTTCCACATGGTGGAAGGAGAGGAAACTCCTGCTAATTGTTCTCTGACTTCCACGTGTCATGCGTTCCCCCACTCTCCCAAATAAGTATATGTAATAAAATTAAAAATAAATAAAATGGGGTTGTATAATATGCAAGTGCCTAAATTAGCAGCTGTGGTAAATGAGTGTGAAAATACCTGTTCTATTAGCCATTTGAAATTTAAGTCCTATCTTATTGGAGTAGAATCAGATGGAATATTTTATTTATTTGATTTTTTTTATATAGGGTTTTACCACATAGCTTTGAGTGGCCCATGACTCACTATGTAGATCAGACTGGCCTTGAACTCACAGAGCTCTGTCTGCCTCTGTCTCCCAAATCCTAGGATTAAATGTGTGTCACCATTATCTGACCTCTAGTGGCTTTAGCTTTGCCTCTGATCTTCAGGCAAGATTTGCTTATTAAAATACAAATAATATACCACTTTACATCCCAACTTTCTAGGCTTGTTTTCTAGAGGGAAACAGGGAAGACAGTAAGGCTGCTATTACTGAGCATCAATCCTAATCCCAATCTCATCTTCTGTTTATTTTGTTTTGTTTGAGATAGGGTCTCTCTTTGTAGTCCTGACTGTCCTGCTATGTAAATCACACTGGCCTTAAACGCACAGAGATCTGCTTGCCACTGCCTCTAGAGTGCCAAGATTAAAGGAATGCAGCGCCATATGGGTCCAAAGTCAGATCAGTGTTTTTCTCCTTTCTAACAGCTTAGTTTATCAGGCCAGCAAAAATAATTGTGTTTTGTGTTAAGCAACCAAGGATCCCAGGAATCAGTGGAATTCACCTACTTTTGTTCTGTCTGTTTTTTGTAACTGTTGTATTTTAGGCCTCAGACAGCATTCATTTCATCTCACACTTACAGAAACACATTTTCGGTAATCAGTCATGTCCTGTTTCCATTTGTAAATGAAGGAATATGGGCTGCACTTGATGTCCTCTCACTCTGACCTCTTCAAGTCTACGGTTTCTTACCTTGGAGAGCCTGTTGGTAGTAAACCAAAGAGACGCCCTGTCCCAGTTTCTTCCACTCTAATCTGGAGGAAGTCGTCTTCTTTGGGGTTTTACAAGCTAAAATAGCCTCTAGAAACAATAGGGAAAATATGTCTTTTAATTGTTCCTATGATCTTACATGTTACTTAATTTAAAAAACTTTAAAAAATCTTTAAATGACTTTTTATAATTTTCTTTGTGTTTCTGTCCATCCATTCATCTCCTTACAGTCACATGCAGAGACATAAATACATCACATCAGTAGGTGCCATGTTGCTTCACCCAAAGATGACAACTTTCTCTGTAATAATTATGTGACATAATCCAAGTTCTGGAATCTGAGTTTTCAGCGATAAATGGAATAGTGACTCACACAATTGTGAGTCTTCAAAAGCAGCAATTTAAGTGAAACATTTCATTTTCATGAAAACATTGTTAGTACTGAATAAACAGCCTCTGTGGCTAATTATTTACTGTTAGTCTAAGTCTTGGCATCTGAGGAGTCTAAAGTTTGACGGCAGATGCAGGCAAGACAATGCCATTTCAGGCAAAGATGATGGGCATCAAGAAGGAGGCCAACGGGACTACTTAACATTTTCATCTAAGAAAGACCCTTAGTCCATTCCAGGCATGCTGGGAAAACGCACAGAAGTTCCTCACAGGCTACATTCCCCCTTGTGACTCACTCTATATACACTTAATATAGCCTTATACTAATTGTAGGTTCCTACTGCAAAAGGACTGCCTATAACTTTGCCTGAATCTGGAGAATCTATTCAAAGACGAGTCTCCGCACCAATCTTATTTCAGTGTCACAAAGATGATCAGTTTTGTAACAGCAAATTGACCATAGTTGGATCATTAAGGAATTCCTGGAGCCCCTGAGGGAGTCACCTCTTTTGACTGTCCAAACAAAATGACTAAGGGAGAGTCACTCAACACTGGTCTCAGTAGTTTTCCAACCTGACAAGCAGAAGCTCCAACTATAAGTAGTTTAAAAGTATGTTTCAATTAGGGTCCTTTATATTTCAGAAGTACTTCATATTTCTGAGTATTTTTAACCATAAGGCATGTGGTTTGACCTAAAAAAAAGCACAGGAACTTTCACTGAATAAAAAGTTAAAATCTTTTCCATATGTCTGATTTTGATGTTTAAGAATATTTAATGTCATTTTTAAAGAGTCCCATATCTCATCTGCATAATCATGGACAAAAAGTCTATAGGCATATGTTTGAATGCTTAAAGTTTTAAGCTTTCATGCTAAATGGAGCAATCGTTTTTCAGAGGTGTTTACAACTCTGCTACAAAGACAAATGTGTGCTAAGGGACCTGTCTGAGGAAACAGTTCTGTGCTGTTGATTAAGGAGAAAGGGTGGTAACTTCCGGAGTCTTGAGTTTTAGATAGGTTTCCTTCCCGTATTTTGTTGAGTTTTCCAACAGTTATGTACACACCCGCACTCCTTTTTACTGTTTCTCTGTCTTACTCCTACATCTTGAGAGATAATTTGATACTGCACCACACTATTTCATATATTTAACTAAACATGTACACAAATGCACCCCTTTTGGTGCGTTCCTCCTGATTCCTCCCTCATTGTCCTGTGGAAAAAAACCTGAGGAAATTCTATTAGAAAATGTAACCAATGACTTTCCCTACACTAGTGACTTCAGTTTCGTCTCCTTCTTACTGAACATATGTAATGTGAAGAAGTGATCTATCCAATTGTCCAAAATATGTTCAATAATCCTGTGGGGCCAGCAAGGATCCTTTGGCTTTTGGGATCTGCAATCTAGCAAGAAAAGTCAGGCCAACAAGCAACCCAGAAGGTCAGAGATGGGGAAGAGAGAAGCAGCAGGGGAGATGGACAATTGCTGGGACCAGGGCGCAGTGTACAAGGCATAGTTGACCTCTCTCAGAAGGTAACATCTGATCAAAAATTTAGAAGCTAGGAAACTTAGTTCCAAGTCAAGGGAAGTCATGGCCAAGAAACCCAACACAGTGGTTCTCAACCTTCCTCATGCTGACAGTTCCTCATGCTGTGGTGACCCTAACCATAAAGTTATTTTCGTTGTTATTTCACAAAAAAGTATATTTTGTTGCTATTTTTATTTGCTACTGTTATGAATCCTAATGTAAATATCTGTGTTTTCCGATGGTCTTAGGTGACCCGTTAGAGTGTTGTTCCACCCCGCCAGGAGGCACAGGTTGACAGCCACTGTTCTAAGACATCAACACCTTGATCTTGAGCTACCATCCTCTAGAACTGTCGGAGAACAGGCTGTTGCTTCAGAGTCTGTAGTATTTTGTTAAGACAGTCCTAGGATATTAATACAGATAGTGAAAGTGCCAGAATTATAAGGCTAAGATTTCAGGATAAAGAACCTAGATGTTAACTCTCCCTTTTCTCCAGCCAAAATTCAAAACTCCCAGCTGGCATAATTTTCAATATCTGGCTTGTGGGTTATTGTGACATGGGTCAGCATTGGCCAGCACGACACAGGCGTTGGGTTAGACCTTGATCACACATTAGGCCTGAGATAATAGGGGCATCATACTCATATCAGTGAAATGATAAAATATGAATGATAAAAAATGAAATGATAAAATATAAATAAAATATATATATATAAATATGTATGTGCATGTAACATGTGTCCCATAAATGACCTGCTATTTTCATCCACATGGGGAAAAACAGTGAGGTCACCTCCACATGATATCATCACAAGTCTACGTTTACATTGCCCAAATCTGAACTAAAATGTTACCTCTGTTTTGAATAGTAAAACAAGTAGTATTGACATAAATCATGTCTTCACACAAGACACATTAATACTCAAAAGGTGCCAACCTTTTCTATTTAAGTGGATTATGTTGTCAAAACATCTGTTTAATCTTGATTGAAAAAAAAAAAGACCATCGTTCAGGAAAATGGTCGCTATAAGCTCTGATTAATAACTTTCAGGTTTGGACACTGCAGAGAGCTGCTCATGTGATGGACAAGCTGGCAGAGAGCTGCTCATGTGATGGACAAGCTGGCGGAGCTGCCCTGATTTCAGGCTTAATCTGCTTTTGGCAGCACCATGGGAAGAGGGGCAGAGAACCAGGGATTAATTCACAACTTTTGACATCAGGGAAATATGAGGGGGAAAAAACCTGAATGAAATGTGTTTCAGGTACACAGATCACAAAACGTCACAGACTTAAAGTTACTGCAAAAACAAAAAACCAAAAACCACCAACAACAAAACAAAACTGTGGGAGAAACTAAGAATTGATTTTTGCTTAACAGAGGGCCCCATTAGAAGCAGGGCATAGATAAAACAGAATTAAAGCGTACGCCAATTAAAAGAAAATGAAAGAAGAAAACGATAAACATTTACTCTGGAGTCAGATTGGCTCTCCATCCCTCTCTCCCTCCCTCCTTCCCTCCCCCCCCCCCTCCCTTCTCCCCCCCCCCCCGTGTGTGTGTTCACACATGCTCTCCGTGTATTAACCCAGCACCTTGTACACGGGTAAGCACTGGCCTTGCCATGAAGTACCTTCTCACTGAGCAGAGTAACTTCATCCCTGAGATTAACATTTGATTGCGATAAATTATAGAAGGATTTTCTATGTTAAAAATAAAGCATGTCTTTAAAAAGAAAAGCCGAGTGGGGACAGGATTTCACTTTGGGGTAAAGAAAATGTTCTGGGTCTAGGGAGGGTTGTGGTTTAAGAACATCTTGGATATACTCAGTACCACTGAAGTGTTTCCATTATAAGATGTCAGATTTTAAAGTCATGTGAATTTTGCCACAATGTTTTACAAGTAATGTAAGACTAAGCACATAATGGTGACATTTAACAGAGATATAAGAGCTGAGGCATGCACACCCACTGCATCTGCCTGGACCTAGGTAAGCGCCTCTGAGGATCTGAGTAGAAGGCTGAATTTCATTGACTCTCGAGGTCAGGTCACCCTCTCCTGCTGTGCACACTCTGGACCTTCCCAGCCTCCCTTCTTGCATGCTGCCAGCTGTTTGGCCTCCTGTAAGTACTCCAGAGTCCAAGTAACTTTCAGGCATTTATATCCTCTTGGCCATCTTCCCTCATTTGAAATTGACCTGCAATACAGTGTGTGCCTTATTAGCTTCATCATGTAGTATATTACAACTTCAAGGCCTTAACAGAATTATCTGAGTGCTTTTTGTTTTACCGCCCTAATCGTGTACTGCCTAGGTGACCTAATGGAGTTTCTATTCCACCCTTATCTTGCTCATCTTTGAAGATAGGGTGCCTGAAGGCCAAAAGTTCCTCTTCGGGTGAACAGACCAAAACCTGACTGGCTATAAGATGGCTACCAGAGTGGCCACCACAGAAGCTCCAAGTACGTGATCAGTAGCATTCACTACCAGCGTCATGCCTGGTAATAAATGCCATCACAAGAACCAAACAGACCATAGAGCAGAAAAACAGGATGTGAGCAGGCCGAAGTTAAATGGCTCAGCCGTTCAAGGGCAGACTACAAAAGCCTAGAGACTTGAGTTTGATGCCTGGAATCCACACAAGGTAGAAGGAGAAAACTGACTCCATAGAGTTGTCCTTCCAATGTGGCTGCTCTCTCCCAACACACGCACGCACGCACGCACGCACGCATGCACACTCGTGTTGGGGGCAGTATGTAAACAAACCAATCCAATCCAATCAAACCTTGAAGATGCCATACCTTGGTACTCTATTACTGTAACTTCTTGGTGGTCTTTTGATGCAGAAAGTCCATTTGCCTTATGATCTGAAAGAGTAAAACAGATGGATAGTTAATATGGAAGTCTGTTTTCAAATGTTTGAGTGGGACACAGCATTCAATAAGCCAGCATAATCTGAATAACAATTGCTGCATAATTAAGAACACATAAAACAAATTATCCAAATAGGGAAGCCATACCACACATATCACTTTCATTTTCTGTATGGTGATTTGGGCTTTTAGCATTTCCCAGGCAGAATCTATAGCTGAAAGTACACTCTCCTCCGCACTCCTGAAAACAAGCATGACCTTAATTTATCTTATTATGCAATATAGTGTCTGTCCACCCAACCATCCATCCATCCATCCATCCATTCATCCATCCACCCACCCACATATCCATTCATTCAGAGATAGCTTCTCAGAAAAGACTCAACTATCTTCTTTTTATATAGTCTTTTACTCTCTCATTGACTCAATTACCATTTTTTGCAAAGACAAAAACCAAAACCAAACAAACAAAAAAAACCCTTCACAAATACTTATCACTAGTTCTGATATCTCTTTTGAAATAAAATTTGCAAGCCTCCCTTTCTACTAGACACCTGTATCTTCTTTTTCTACTTCCACCACACATTTGTGGGCAAAAGCAACAACCAGCTTGGTTGCAAACTTTCTTTTATTTCTACAAATTTCAACTCAGTGAAATACATCACAATGCACAGGGTTACTCATGCCAAAATCTGACACTTTACCCAGGGTACACCCATACAGGCCAAGAATTCTGCCATCCACTAAAGTGCTTTGAATATTTGTCCTTTTTGTTCTTACATTCATCCATGTTCCTTGTCTTAAGAAGGTATGTAAATAACCAAAATCAGGCAAGAGAAAAATAGGGCACACCTTGCCTCATCACCTTAAAATAAACACTGGTCAGGACAGATGTGGGAAAAAATAGATAGCTTAGGCAAGCATTTGAGAGAAACCATCATTACTAAAATACACCTGCTTCCCAGACTTGTAAAAGAGGGAGTTGGCCAACATGGATCTTGGTATAGAAAGCACCAAAAATAATAATACTTAATGATGTGGGATTCCCCTCTGTATGCTGTGTTCCCCTCTGTATGCTAAGCTAAACCACCATATATATTTTAAAGGTATCTTGATTTCATAATTTGGGTCTAAGGATATGTTACTTTAGAAAAGAAGTTCTTCTTTTGTTTCCACAGAGGATGAGAATCTGTAAAATCCTTCCAGACTAATGTGGTTTGATGGACCAAGAGCCCCCCACCAAAAGGTCACCGTAAACACCCCCAAAAATTACTTTGCCCAACAAAAAGCCGGAAGCAGTTTGGAGAAAACTATGCCCAAACTCTATAAATGATTGTCTATAAATGTTTGTTTACATTTAAAGGGGATATGCTATAGAGATTTGCATTGGTATGGATTTTGGTTTATTGATACAAATTTAAGGTCAATTTTGTTATACTGTGTATATGTATTTCTGCTCTTGATTAAGGTATTGTGTTTGTGTAGCTCATTTAAAAATGTAATTAAAATACACGTTAATAGATAATCATCTATAATAGTCAAGCTTGTAGTCATGTTAGTTATGTTTCTAGATGTACAGAGATATATTTCACTTAAATAGATATTCTTCAAATCTTTCAAAGAGCTTCAGAATATGGCATTTAAAATGTTTTAAGAATTTAGGACTTTTCATGATAGTGAGACACATCTGCTCCTGGCAGCACCAATCTACTTCAAGAGGAAGATGGGCACTGAAGAGGCTCCTTATGGAATTGGTTAGCTGTTTGGGCAAGAAACTGATCTTGCCTGGACTATTGATTACTGTGTGAACTGGACATGTGAACTGGACATGCAGGGCCCACAGAAAAATGACTGCTGAACTTGGCTAAAGGTGAGACGGTCCTTTGGGGTTCCTGCTTCATGAAAGAATAGAAAGAGTATGCTAGACATTCTGCAGAACACAAAAGAAAGTGACTGACAAACTGCCAATATAGGCAGAACTGCCTTTGAAATTTCCTGTTTCAGGAAAAGTCTGCTGGATACTATGGGTCTGTAAGCTAAAGATGGATGCCCCAATAGTACGGAAAAACTTTGGGTGACTGTTCAGGCAGTGAGATGTTTCTGTCAATTCTAGAGTGCTTACAATGCTCTTCTGTTTACTTAGGTAATATCACATCTTTCTGGAGTCTTTGATGGAGTTAAATAATTTACAGTTATAGTTTTCCTTAGTTGTAATAAACAATAAAGTAGATATAAATATTGTAACTGTAATTCTTGCTTGATAGCTGTTTTGCTGTATGTAATTTTTCTGTGTTAAAGTTAAAACCTTCCTTTTATTTAAACAGAAAAGGGAAGGTGATGTGGGATTCCCCTCTGTATGCTGTGAATACCTTTGGTCAATAAAGAAGCTGTTTGGGGCCTGTAATAGGGTAGAGCAGAGCTAGGCGGGGAAAACTAAACTGAATGCTGGGAGAAAGGAGGAGGAGTCAGGGAGAAGCCATGGAGCTGCCCTGGAGACAGATGCACTGAAACTTTGCTGGTAGGCTACGACCTTGTGGTGATGTACAGATTAATGAAGATGGATTAAATTAAGATATAAAAGTTAGCCAATAAAAAGCTAGATCTAATGGGCAGGCAGTGATATAATTAATACAG
Organism: Ondatra zibethicus; assembly: GCA_004026605.1. NCBI lineage: Eukaryota > Metazoa > Chordata > Mammalia > Rodentia > Cricetidae > Ondatra > Ondatra zibethicus. The sequence goes on along the minus strand of PVIU01000212.1, from coordinate 41,686 downwards.
TTTCTGTGTGGTTATTTTGGGTCTGAGCTGCTGGGCAGTTGGGAAACAAGCAGCCTCCTATGTATTAAGTTCTTAGATGTCAGGCAGCATTGCCAGTGCTTCCTAAGTATGTACTCATTTAACCATTATAAGAATTATCTGTGGTTATGACTTGAATATAAAATGTTCCCCCAGGTTATGGCTTGAATATGAAATGTTCCTCCAGCTCCTGGTTTTATTTTGGGACATTCTGGAAACTTTACAAGGTGTGGTCTTGCTGCAGGAAATAAGTCACTGGGGTGGAGTATTGGAGCTAACTTGACCTTGACTCTTTCCTGTCTCCTGCTTTCTGCTTCCTGTTCACCACAGGGTGAAGGTCATTCACCCTGTTATCATACTGCCATGATGTTCTTCCCACACTCTTTAGGCCAACCAACCATGAAACAGGAGCCAAAATAAAATGTTCCCACCACCTTAAGGTTTGTCCAGGCATCTTGGTTACAGCTATGCATACATAACTAATACAGTACCCAAGTCCCACATGGTTGCTTACACTCTACTATCTATTCTAGTCTGTATTATACTGTGCTATGCCAGGCACAGTGCCCCATTTCCCTTAAGTTGAACTATGAACAAGTACTGCCAGTTAATACAGATGTCACGTGGAAAGATCCTAGGTCTATTTGAATGCAGGACTGGGGAGACGAGAAAGTGGTATTGATGAAGGCAAAGGACTGGCTCTGAGCACAACAGGAAGGTAGAAGTGAAGAGACCAGTGATAAGGGACACCGTGGGAATCTCAGAAGGCTCTTGACCAGGCTTTCTCAATACTGATATTATGACCTTTGGGGATCAGGTACTTTCTTGTAGGAGACTGTCCTGTACACAGTCATGGAGTTACACCATCTCTGGCTTCTATCCACTAGATGTAGGTAGTACCTTGTCCATATCCTGACATCTAAAACTAGAGATGGACAAAGAGAAAGTGTGGTATGGAAATCACTCATGGTTGAAAACCCTGCTCCACTCGGGCTAGCTTAAGAACCAGGTATAGAAATACAACAGTAGGCATAAGGAGAACAGACAACTGGGAGGTCAAGGATTTTAAAGTTCTTGTGGAACTGACATTTTATAATGATGAGAGAGAATTTATCATGTTTCTGGAAAGGGAAAAATCTTTCACGTGAGATGGCATCTTCTCTTTGGCTTATTTATCTGTAGTCATTAAGGAGAAGTTTTTATTTTCCTTTTCATCTCTTTGAAGCATGCATGGTAGCACGCCACATGGTAAGTTAAAATTCCCCAGGCTCTCCGAGACTTAAGCATCCGGCTTGTCAATTTGGGTTTCGGTTCTAAATTGCACCATGGATACTAGCAACCTGGAGTGGGTGAAGAATGTAGACCTCCACTGACCCTGGTCACCGAGAATCACAAATGCAAACGGCTGGCCAAGGCATAAGTACACTGGGCTCAGTGATAGAGAGGAGTTAGGGCCACCAAAGGATCACTTCAAAGCAACAGTTTTGGCTGCTGTGTTTCAGGAACCACAGGTCCTGAAAAAAACGGTCCAGGGAGTCTCTTCAAATCTCCTTTCTGCTTTTCCCATAGACTTCCTTCACCTGCCAGCTGTTTCTCTCCCTCCCACAATCCTCTGAAACCGCTCCTTTCTCCCTTCTCCAGAGCTACTCCTCCACCGTCTTCTCCCTTTCCCAATTTTACTCTCTAGTGTTCGAAGACAGAGCCTGTACCTTTAGAGAACAGAAGAGGGATCAAGACTACAGCTAAACCAGATTCTCACAGGTGGGCTGAGGAAAACGTAGGCCTTCTTTTCTCATCCTACATCAAATGATAAAATCTCTGGATTATGGTTCCAAACATGAAAGGTTTTTAACCTTTCCAAGGACACTTTGAAACATCTGAATTAGTGTCCCCCAGCAGTTCTTGGCTATGACCAACAAGTCCTGTGATTTTTTTTTTTTTTGAAGTACTTTAGTGGACTTTTCAGACAAAACAATGAAGACTAACATTCTCTGGAAACCAGCTAAGGGGAAATCTGAGCAAAAGAGGAAGAGATAATCTTTGCTCCCTTCATATTGCCCTGGCTTTGAACTCTCCAAACACCACACGCCTACCGAGTGTTTATTTTCTTCATCTGGCTCGAAGGTTCCCATTTATCCCGGAACACAGCAATACAGTCTGGGACTAGAAGGTTAATTTTTTTCCCTTTTTGTCAATTCCAATTTTTTACTTACTAAAACTTCTTTTGAAAAATATTTTTTTAAATTTCAAAGACCACTAAGAGTTCTACCAAAAACAACAACTTTTTCACGAGTTGTACTCACTCCTCCAGACATTTCACATGCATGTATTTCAAAGTTTAAAACTTTTATTTATTCATTAGCACTTTCATTTTTAATTATAACTTTTATTTACTCTTAAGAATTGCATGCATTAAAAAGGATTGCATACACATATAAAATGAAATATGACCATCCATCTTTATTCCGTCTTCATTCACCACCCTCTAGCTCTCCCTGTATCCCCAAAACATCCATCCCTCCCCTCCCAACTTCATGTTCTGTGTATGTATGTATGTATGTATGTATTTATGTATATACTGGTGACCTGAGTTTGACCCCTGAAACCACACAGTAGAAGGAAAGAACACACACACACACACACACACACACACACACACACACTACAAAAGCTTCATTTCGGTCTATACTTGGGTTGTGTTTTATATTCAGTACTCATCCCACTGATCTGGACTTCCATTGTGTTATAATTCTGATGAGGTAATAATGAATAAAATAGAGAAGTAATGACTATGGTGACGGTGGAAACCTACTCAGTTCTCTGTCCTAATAGATATAAAATGAGTTCATGGCCTCATCATGAAGTAGAGTGCTGAGGCCAGCATCTTCCGGATTTTAAATTGTCGCTTCGCGATTCTACCACAAATCCAGTCATGCACATCTTAAACAGCCATCTCATCTGAACTAAATAGACTTTCATATTCCACATTTGGCCAAAAAACCTTTGTTACCACCTTTTAATATTTGATTTGAGTGAATTTCAAAAACTGGATCTTCTTCTAGTTGCACACACTATCCTGATGGCCTGTGACTGTTTCAGGACAAAGCTCCATGGGCCCCAGAGATTCAAATATGAATTCATCCAGACATTTTAAAAATGTTTGGTGGCTGACTCAAACTACTGTGTGTTTGTGTGAGCTCACAGCTAGGGGTGCAGGGACAGCTTTGGAATAAGAGTAAGTTAGAGAACCGCTTTTACCAAAAGAAAAAGGAAACTATAATCCTTGGATGTATAAGAAATGAGCGAAGCTAAATGTAAGTACTCTTCACCTGCCAATCACAAACATGACAGTCAGACAACGCTGCCAGACCATTGTTTCCATGTTCTGCACTTTAAAATAAATGGTTCTTATTCTTTTGGCTTCCTGAGCACTAATCAAAGGAAACCTGAAGCAACAATAAGCAGGGAGGTTTCCCTTGGCTTGCAGAGCCCTCCTGCTAGCGTTTATGTCAGTTGAATATAATTGGTAACGCGTGTGTGAAATGGAAAGGCTCAGATGCTATGAGTCATCATCTCACCAGAGACTTGGAAAATAATATCCATAAAACCCTCTGTTTTAAGGATTGGGGTTTGATAGAGCACATGAGTGTGTCCATAAAGCCATTGGTTCCGTAAGATCGTCGGTGTTTCAAAGGTGGAATTAGCAGACCACAGTCCTTGGAGACCGCTTCCTGTATCCAAGTGCTACAGGAGTCAAACTGAGGAGCTAAATGAATTCATGAACAAGAACCCCATAACTGTATGCTCTGTGAAAGACAGTGGAAGAAAGTGTCCTTCAGCTGGATGGTGGTGGTGCATGCCTTTGATCACAGCACTTGGGAGGCAGAGGCAGATGGATGTTTGTGAGTTCAAGGCCTTAAAAGCCACACAGAAAAATCCTATCTCAAAAAACAATAAATAAATAAAAATAAAGTGACATTTTTAAGCTATGGATGTAGTTTAGTGAGAGAGTAACTGCCTAGCATATATAAGGTCCTTGGTTCAATTCCTGGTACTATTGAAAAAAATTGCTAGTCTTGAAAATTTTACAAAAATGTGCTTATTGACAGGTCCTCCCTACCCAATGTCCAGGGCCTTGGGTAACACCCAGGCCAAGGTTGGCCAAAATGGGTCTTGCTTAATAAGTCCATTTATTCTACCTTATAAGTCTTCTGCTTCAGAAAAACATTTAAAACATTAGCAAAGTTAATACAAGATATATGGTCACTCAAAGATTACAAATCTGACAGTGTGGTGACATTAGAGAATTCTTTTAATACATCTTTATGCTACACAATTGGTATTCTTAACTGCTTTAAACAAATTGAAAATATTGGAACATTGAGCTGTTTTTTAGTGACCCTGAAATTGCTTTAAAAGAAAAAAGCACAGAAGTAGAACTCAAAGGTCACAGAAAGTTTAAAACAATACTAAGCATGGGTGTGGGCAGAGAGAGTTCAGTAGGAGGTACAAATGCTATCTTGCATCTGATGCTTAAGAGATTGTTCGTTTAGGATTTTTTTTTGTATGAGTGTTTTGCCTGTATGTAAGTACATGTACTGTGTATGCACCTGGTCCAGTGGAGGTCAGAAGACATCAGATTCCTCGGAACTGGACAACCAGATGATTGTGTCCTGGGAACTGAACCCTGGTCATCGGCCAGAACAGTGATTGCTCTTACTGCTAACCCATCTCTCTAACTCCTGCTTAAGTGATTTTATAAATATTAAAAAAAATCATGGACTAACTATTTCTTTGTCTCCTGACCAAAACAATCACTGAACAATTTTTGAATCTCTGTGTTTAAAACATTTCATACTGGTTTTCAGATTTTCAGAGACAGTATTGGCGACTCAGAACCTAAATTCTGTTCTTGGACTGAAGCTCAAGACCTAGGCTTTAGGCATTTGCCCAGAGTTAGTCAAACTGGAGAAGTGATGTACAATAGTCTACTCAAACACGATTTGTTTCATAATTCTGTTCTTTTGGTTGTTTTATTTTAATTTTTTCATATAATATATTTTCTTATAATATATATTCTTTCTTCTCCCCCTGACAATTCTATTGTTAAGTTCATTTCTACTGAGAAAATAACTACCAAATTTTGACATGGGTTTTGGATTTTTGGACTTTAAGAGCTATATCAATGTATAGTAATTAGATAATTAAAATTGCAGTCAAAGCCAGATGGACCATTTCTCCTATTGAGGTACACGCCAGAGCACTGGTCATCGCTGACGAGGACACTCAGGCTTGTCCCTCTTCCATGTCATCATGGAGAATGGTGTATTTTTGATATCTGATATTTAAATAATTCCATTGTTTGCTGTTGCTTTCATCTTAGGAGGAGTCAAGCAGAACATATAAAGGCAGAATGTCAGCTCTCAGCAATTACAATTTTTTTAATGTTGTTTTTATTGAGCTATATATTTTTCTCCACTCCCCTCCCTTCTTCCCGCCTCCCTTTCTATCCTCTCCCATGATCCCCACGTTCCCAGTTTATTCAGGAGATCTTGCCTTTTTCTACTTCCCATGTAGATTAGACAAGTGCATGTTTTCTGTCTTCTCACATTTTAATGTGGCTTCTCACTCTCAAAAAGAAAAATATCAGTCTTCTCTGTAGCCAGGGCCAGAATGTAAAAGTCTGAGAGTATAAGGGCTTCTGGACGGATGTTTCTTTGCTCTCTCTCTCTCCTCTCTGTCTTTTTTGCTCTCTTTCTGTGTGCCTCTCTTTTTGTCTTTCTCTGTCCTTCTCCTTCATGTCTTCTTTCCTCTCTTTTTTTCTTAAAAAGATTTATTTACTTATTATGTATACAGCATTCTGCCTGCATGTATCCTTGCAGGCCAAAAGAAAGCACCAGATCTCATTACAGATAGTTATGAGTCACCATGTGGTTGCTGGGACCTGTACTCAGGACCTCTGGAAGAGGAATCAGTGCTCTTAACCACCGAACTGCCTGGCCCTCCAGGCCTCCCTCTTCTCTTTTCTATCCTATTCTCTGACCATGTTGTCTAATTCTAATCCCTACCTCACTGGGCTGTTTTCTAGCCATATAAAGTGTGTTCATAATAAATTCTACAGTTTCACCTTCTTCTTGATAGTTCTATGCAATTTGTCCTATCAGTTAGTGCAATCATTATCAGTTATTTTAAAAATATATAATGATTTAAATATTTATTTTAAAACATAAGATAATTTATGTCAAATTTGATAATAAGTTTATGCGAGATACTACCTTACTTTACTTTTGAAATAAAAACCCTTACCATACTTCATATTTTGAATCATGCTTTCAGTGAAATCTGTTAATTTAGCTAATATCTTATAGAAGTTGGAAAACGGTTGTAGTGTAAAGTAAACATTTATTCTTAGCCCCAGCAGATTATCTTAAATGAGTAACAGAAAATACGAGAACTTTGATTCTTCAGTTAGCAGGGCGAGGGGTGGAGAGAAATAAGGGTTTCGTTAGGGAGGAAGGACTTCAGCAGGAGCTGTTTGCCATTATGGAAATAATCATCTCTGCCTCATTCTGTGAACTTCTGCCAGTTTTGGAATACATCCACAAGAATTAAAGATGTTTGTAGCTAGCGTTAAAAGAGCCATTGCCCTCAACCACATAATAATTTATTTTCCTACTTACTTAATTCTGAAAAAGTAAAGAAAAACTTGGTCCAGTAAAGAAGTCAACAGAGACTGCTCCTGACATTTGTTAGTGGAATGCTGAGGTGAATCCAACATTTTGTCTTGGTATTAAGAGTTATTAGGCACAAGTTCTGAAATGTGAAGTCTGGGGAGAATAAGTAAGGTAGATGTATGAGGGCATTTAAACATTTATAGTAATTTATAAGTTTTCAGATAAGATTAAGAACTTGCTGTTTAAATAAGTTCAGTCTCAGTGACCATGAATTAAAATTTTTTGTTTCATTTGCAAGCAATGTTTTAAGTAAATGGAATTAAGAGATGTTCAGTACCTAAAGATGATCCTTAAAACCAAAGAAATAAATATTTAGTGATCAAGAGCAACTACCTGCATATTAATATATTCAAACTGATCTTCAGTACTGGATACATATCCAACAGAACTAAAACAGCCATGTCAAAGAGACACCCACTGTTCATTTGCAGTACCATTCACAATGGACAAGAAATGAAAAGAACCTAGTTGTCTTAGGAAATGGAGGCAGAGGGATAAGATGTTAGGTCATTCTTAGCTACACAGCCACTTCAAGGCCATCCTGGGCTACATAGAACCCTGTCTCGTGTGTGTGTGTGTGTGTGTGTGTGTGTGTGTGTGTCAAATGTTTGTTTTATCACAGAAGTTTGAGACCAGCTTGAGCAAAATAGTGAGAATACATTTCAAAAGTGAGTGACTCCACACCCACGTACATAATGGGAGCACAAATTAGATTTGGTGTGATTTTCACTTGCTGAGCCATCTTGCTAGGCCAAAGTGGAATCTTTAAACAAAACTCGTTTATTTAGTTTTTGAGGTAGAGTCTTTCTGTTCCCTGGACTCTGAATCCTGCTGCTTCAGCCTCTTGAACTAGGGCTAGAGGTATGCTATTGGCTTATTAAAACCATCTTTGGTCTTCAAGAGAAGAAACAAGATCAAGTGTGACCAGTGTCACTTTGTGTAAGATACAGTGTTGGTTCCCTTCTGGGTAAAATGAAGCTAATGTCTTCCTTCGCTAGTTGTGAAGATTCAATTAAAGGCCATAATTGCTTAGCCTAGTTCTTAGAACACAATAAATTCTCTATAAATGCTTCTTCCCTTCTCATTGCTTGATGCTTCTTGTACAATGTGGTCATGCAAATTTAGTGCTCCAAAGTGACTCCACAATGTCCCACACACTAGGATGGACTATCAAAACATCGAATTGTTAGGCTCATGTTTTTTCTTCTAAGAAAGATTAGAACAACTTCCTTCCAGTGGCTACTCAGAGCGGGGGAGGGCTGTGTTTAAATTCTGCGTCTTCTTTCATTCTTGTCAGGACACGTTTTGAACAGTTAATGGCTCCTTGGACTGTTCCAGCATCCGTGAAACAGAATTTGTAACAAAGACAGCTTCCACACTACCATCACTGAACCAGATCACTACACTTTTCTTAACACACTTTCTGTACTTAGCACCCAGGACAACCCTTTCCTGGTCTTCCTTCCCTCTGATCGTATGGTTCTCTCTACCCATGGTTCTTTTCACGATGTTGTGATCCAGACTCCTGGCATTAAGCACCAATAAATGCCAACAACTTGTAAATATTTATCTCTGGTCTAGACATCTTTGCTGAACTCTGGGCTTAGATACAAATGTCTCTTCAGCCTTGCCACTTGAAGATTTAAGAGATATTGCAAACCCTATATCTAAATATTATCGTTTTCAGTCTACTCTACCTTTCCCATCTCAGACGGTGCTGCAGTTGCTCTAAGAGTCCACTTTCATGATGCATCTAAACTCTGAATGCTTCTTCCTGCTCCCGCCCCTACCACTAAGATCTGGGCACAGAAAACTCCTGCAGAGACCATAGCAAGGCCTGGCTCCTCCTCTCATGTCAGCACCCTGGCTGGAGTGGCCCTTTCTGATGCTAAGTCGCACCATGGAAGGCTTTGCTGGTAAAAGTCCTTCTACTGACCCATTTTAATAGCGTATGTATCCAGAGACTGCACAGCATGTTCCACAGGCATTATTTCAGAGCACCTCTCTCACTGAGTTTGTTTCCTACATCAACTAAGAATGAAACTTGGAAAGACAGTTTTCATAAAATACAGTATATAATAAACCTCCTGTCTTCGACCACCACAAACCTAAAGCAATGGTGCAGTGATGAAATACGTATAATTTACATATATTTATTTTAATTCATTCGTTCTTAGCTCTGTCAGAGCTCTCAGGTGTTAAGGGAGGAGGTACTGGTAGGTGCATATGTGTGCACATGAGTGTAGGGGCCAGAGGTTAACCTCAGGTGATGTTCCTGGAGAGCTGTTGACCTTGTTTTTAGAGAAAGGGCCTCTCACTGGAACCTGAAGCTCACTGATTCACTTACAACGACCAACAGTGAGTCCAAGAGATCTTCCTTTCTCTGCTTTACCAGGACTAGGATTACAGTGTGTATCACCAAGCCTGACTTATGTGGCACTGGGAATCGAACTCAAATCCTCACGCTTGAATGTAGCTGAGCTATCTCCTCAGTCCAGAACCTCTATAAAAAAAAATGCTGACTGCCTCCTTTCAAATGAAGTATGTTAATAATTATAACTATATATATATTCAGAAAACTAAATGTGAACTTTCTTAATGTTAAGTAGAAATAGAAAGAAAACAAAACGGCACATATTTTAACAAATATGTGCATAAGTGATCACTTATGAGTACATTGGAACACACTTAGAAAGTTGTACCTAGATTTGATCAAGAGGATAAAACCCTTCCAAATAAAATAGATAAAAAGAAGAACCTCATTACTGCAGATATTATAATAGAAATTTGTATATTTATTTAGATGAGACTGCACAAAATTGTTTATAGGTTAAATAGTGTAAATATATGCTTAGATAGGTGCACACTTTTCACTTATATGGGCAAGCGGTAGGATTTTGGGATATCATAAAGACTGAAGGGCATGTGCGGAGAAGTCTTCATTTTGATAGATCAATCCAGTAAATGCTAATTAACAACCCTGGTCCCTGCCCAGTAAATTCACAGCATCTACTTATCATGGTGACAATCAGTTATCCTAAGAAGCACAACATCCTCTTTTTTAAAAAATAAATTGATTTTTTAAGATTGTTGAATATTCTCATGGCGTATTTATTTTCATTTTATGGGTATGAGTTTGCCTACATGTATGTAAGTGCATGAAGTTATGCCTATTGTCCAAGGACACTGGATCCTTTGGAACTGGAGTTACACTTGGTTGTAAGCCCCCATGTGGATGCTAGGAACTAAACCACCATCCTCTGCAAGGGCAGTGCAGTTAACTGCTGAACATATCTCTAGCCCCTAAATTTGTGTTATTTGAGAACCTCATGCATGAGCACTCCTGTCTCCCCATCCCTGTCCAGCTGCTCCTATGCCTCCCCCAAATTAATGATCTCTTCTTCAACTATCATCCTTAGATGTATACACATATTTATATGCACGTATGTGTATACCATACCAATATATGTGCGTACACGTGCATGCGTACAGGTGCGCTCACTCATGCACACGCACACACACACATACACACACAACCTGTTGAGTCCATTTAATGTTGCCTGTACATACCTATGTCCAGGGGCGACCCCTTGGGATTGGACAATCTGTATGGGAGCTTGTCCCTAAAGGAGCCTGACTCTCCCTCTTCTACAGTCACTGACCACCTATATAGCTCCTCATCTAGGAATGAGACTGTGTGGGATTTCCCTGTCCACATTGGAATCTCTCTCATTACTAGCTCCTGATTTACTTCCTGAACACACTTTCATCTAGAACATCTGGAAAGTTTTGTTTTGTGAACATTTTTTTTCACTTATGTGGTAATATAACATGACTTTAAAGTTATTTATTTATTTATTTGGTTTTTCAAGACAGGGTTTCTCTGTAGTTTTGGAGCCTGTCCTGGAACTAGCTCTTGTAGACCAGGCTGGTCTCAAACTCACAGAGATCCACCTGCCTCTGCCTCCCGAGTGCTGGGATTAAAGGCGTGTGCCACCACCGCCCAGCTAAAGTTATTTTTTAAAAAGATGTATTTATTTATTATGTATACAATATTCTGCCTGCATGTATGCCTGCTTGTCACAAGAGGGTGCCAGATCTCATTATAGATGGTTGTGAGTCACCATGTGATTGCTGGGAATTGAACTCAGGACCTCGGGAAGAATCGCCAGTGCTCTTAACCTCTCAGCTATCTCTCCAGGCTTAAAATGAAATTTTTTTAAAATTAAAACATATTCTCTTCACTATGCTCCATGGACCCTACTTGTTTTCAGAACTATAAAAGATGTACTGTAGAGGACACATGATTTATTCATGGTCACTTTTTGTACAGTTTGAGGCCTTTGATGCTTATTTTATCTGACCTTTCTAGACTTTTAGTTACTCACTGCTCCAAATCTAAGTCCAATATAATTTTTCCTACTAACAACATGTGATAAGGGTTCATACTTTTATTTAAGAAAATGTTAAAGTGCGGTGGTGGTGCACACCTTTAATCTCAGCACTTGGGAGGCAGAGGCAGGCCGATCTCTGTGAGTTCAAGGCTAGTCTGGTCTATAAGAGTTAGTTCCAGGACAGGCTTGATAGCTACAGCGAAACCCTGTCTCAGAAAAACAAAAAAAAAAAAAAAAGAAGAAACGAAAGAAAGAGGAAAAGAAAAAAAGAAAATGTGAAAATGTTCATTTATTTATCTAGGATAATTACTGTACCTTTCAATATTTAATTTTCAAGTTATACTATCACACTTTAAAATTACTTTAAGGCTCCTTGATACAAATCTTTAAGGAAATATTTGAAAATGTAAACATATTATAAAATCATAGCCTGAGTTCCTCTACTTTAAAAGATGCTAGCAGAGACTCATGTTAATTAAACTACAATTGTCTGGATCCAAGTTACAAATCCTAGACACAACACTTTAAAATAGTTCCAAATACTTTCTGATTTGCCTTGTTGCCATAGAAACTAAAGTTGGGAAGTGGTAAAAGACAAAAGACATTGTGAAATAGGACTGAGGGGATTAGTGAAAAGAGTTATCCTTTATTTCACAACACAGCTTGTGTCCGTCTGTACAGCACATGGCTACTGTACAAATTTGCACATGTATAGACTTAAAAACATGTTGGAGGGCTCTTGGGTAAGGGCACTTGCTGCACCAGAGTTTAATCCTAAGAACCCACACAGTGCAAGAAGAGAAGTAAAGAATGAAAGCCATGTATGTTCGTTCACACACACACACATGTACACACTCATGCACACGCACACGTGCACAAACACACACACACACACACAAAGAAAATCCAGGAAATCTATATCATAAAAAACATTTAATTTTGTTTAAGAAAATATTAACATTTTTATCTTTATAAAATAAGGTATCTTTATCTTTAGAAAAGAACATAATGGGATCTTTTTCTACTTCCTTTTTAAAATAATCTGTGATCCTGTTAGATTTCAAAATTGAATAATAAATCTCTCAGAATATTGGATGGGCTTCTATCTGGATATCCCATTTAGTTTAGTATTTTCTATAATAAAATATTTATTGTAGGTTTATGGCTTATGCTTGATTTTAATATTGCTTTGAGATTGGTTTGAGATGGGAATGGGGAAAGCATTTATATATGTTAAGAGACAGCTACAGTCCAAATATACTTAGTGTTGAAAAGTATTTTAAGGATGCATTCGGATACTTAAACTGTTCACTACATGACTAAGCCGAGTCCTCTATTACCAGGACAGACAAGAGGCATGCTCACAGCGCCCCTGCGGGGTACTCACGCTGACTCCTGTGTCTGTGCAGAAAGACAATCACTCCTGAGTCGGGCCCACTGCTTTCACACTGAGAAAGGAACCGAACACCAGAGATGAACACTTTCACTTCCTCTGCAATCACCTCGGCTTCCTCCCTTTCCTTAGCTTTCCAGAACATTCTTTATATCTGGTTTAAAAGAGAGTGTGGGGTTCCTCAGTCGTGAAGCAGTGATACAAATAGTTTCATGTGCCCAACAACATGCTGATGTGAGGACGGAGGATGCAGACCCTGGAAGAGTGTTCTGAACAGAAGGAAAGGTGTTAAATTTGTTTCTCCTTTGCTTTTAGTTCTCTGCTTGCCGCTCACTTCCTTCAGCCAGACCTTTTCCTTCACTCCTCCTGGCCTGCAGACAGATGGCTTCACAGAATTCCTCCCTGGTGACCAGGACACTGGTTCTGCTGGTATCTTATTTCTCTGTGCTTTTGCCCTCTTGCCTAACATATTTCCCAGCTCTCCCAATTTGTCCTTGCTAATCATCCATGCCCCACCCAACAGTGTTTGCACACTTCCAGTTCGATTTATCACTTAACACAGATGGTGCGCACGGATAACCACTCCATCCTCTTGCGTCCCAGGCAGTGGGGCTGGAGACCCAAAGACACTGTTCCATACTGCCATTTGCAGCATCTTGAGGAATTCATTTTAGAGCTCTCAGGTAGAGTTAGGGTTCTGGGCTTCACTGTGGAAAAGAATATCTGGGCAAGCCAATACTAAGAAGAGTTGGCGTTTATGAGGAGATTTTGACCCTGATTTAAGCTCCAGCTTCCTGTAAGAGAGGCGCCCAAGTACAAAACAGACATAGCCGTATGTTACATCTTGAAGGATTGCTAAGACCCCCCTGCCCCCACAAATGAGATCCAGAGGTAGGTTGGCTAGGATTGCAGCCTGATAAGGTAAAACCACGAGTCCCAAGAATTTCACAAGGGCTCTGACGTGTCCGTTACTGTAGATTTTTCTTGTGAGATTTCTGGAAAATCACAGGTTTACATTTGGGAAGGGAGAAGGGGTCATATACACTTAGGCCTTAAGCGTTCATTGCTGCTCTGACATTATATTGGAAATATCTCCGTATAAGAGAAATCCCGTGACTGCTGTCAACCTTCGCAGCAAACGTTCTGCTGGCCTCCTGACTTTCAGCTTCTAATGGCTTCAGCCACCTGGCGCCAAGAGCGCCTTTCCTTCCCCATGCCTTCTTAATTTTCTCTCTTTCTATCCTGTCTGATTTCCAGTGACTCACCAGTTCCTGAAACAGAAAAACGCTCATTCCTCGTCCTCAATGCACGCCATGTTTTCTCTGGTTCTACGCATTCACGGTCCGAGAACTACTAGCTTTATTTTATCAGTGTCCCCCTACTGAATCTGACCAATCACTAAACCTGCATTTCTATTTTCAATAGCTTTTGGAATTTATTACTATTGATATTGATATGGGGACCTCACCACACAGCTCTAGGCTGACTTCAAATTTGTGATTCTTCCAACAGCTGGGACTGCAATCATTCAGCACAATACCTGACCATTTTAACTTGTGCTAAACTGATTTGGATAGTTGTCACTTTAATCCTGGATCCCATTACCTAATACTTCATTTAGCTTTGATACGAATTTCCTTTTCCCCAAAGTGGAAAAGATTATTTACCCTAAATACTACTTATCACACATTGCTTCATTCTTCTGAACACCCAGCAACTTCCTGTTGTCTATTGTACCAAAGACTTTACAGCATACTGTGCGCCCAACTCCACAAAAGCCAAACAAGTTTTAGAGATCCCCTCCCAACTGTTTTTGCTTCCTTCCAAAAGCCTGTGTTCTAATCCATAAGAATTCTGAAGGAGACAGTTTATAATTTAAAAATAAAATGTGTTCTCAACTATATATGAAATAAACTTACTTCAGATGAATTATGGTTCATTTTCCCACCCAGAAATGCGAAATTAAATGTTAGAAGCCATTAGGCACCATTAAATCAACCTCTCTTATTGAGCAAATAAGGAAAACAAAACCCAAATGAAATAGGGTAACTTTTCTAAGGCCATATATGGAATTACTAGGAGCAGAGCTAATTCAATTTTAGAACGCTAGTTCCATTTTATTGATGCTATGCTTTTTGTTTCTTTTTGAACAAATTCCACATTTATGATTAAGTTATAAAGAGGTCCTTTAGATATACAGTGGAGATATTCCACAAGCCATTTAGGTTTTTTATTAATTTAGCAAGATATAAATGGGCATATATGGATTACAAATATAATTCATGAAATTAATGAGCTTGAAAAGGGAAGGTGATTCTGCCTACCACCCATTACTCTCAGAGAGCCATGTCAGAAATGGTAGGACCAGTGTCCCTCCTAGTAACCAGGTTCACAGCCTTCTGTAGAGACAAGTGGATGCCAACACATCCGTGAAATGTCTTTGTTCTTTATAGGCACTGTTTCTCTGTTCACTTCCAAAATTGTTGGGTTTCTAATATTTAGAAACACTTCCTCAGTCATGCAGGTCCATAGAATAAAAAGTCTGCTCTTGCTGTTACTTAGATTTTAGCATTTTCCAACTAAAGATGAGTGCTTGAACACAGAAATGGTGAAAGTAACTGGGTGGTGACAGTGCACGCCTTCAATCCTAGCACCTGGGAGGCAGGGCAGGAAGGTCTCTGTGAGTTCGCCATCAGCCTGGTCTACAGAGTGAGTTCCAGGACAGTCAGGGCTACACAGGGTGGCCCTGTCTCAAACCGTACCCCACCAAAAAAAAAAAAAAAAGAGGAAGAAGAAGGAGAATAAAAGCAAGAGAAATAAGACTGTTTATTCAAGTCATTAAGGCTCTGAATCTATGAAAATGTTGGTGCAATCTTCCTTTTTTGACTCTAAAAGTGAGAGGTAATGGAGGAGACAGTGGAGAGAAACGTCCTCCTCTGTTCACATCCCTTGCTCATGAATTCACAGTGTATTTGAGGAAAGTGGTCCCTAGTGTGGAAATAGCTTGTGACATGAACAGCTGGGGAATGTGTACATGTTGCTGACACAGACAGGGTCTAGGCTGCTTTTCATTTGGCAGCTAAATGCCTCTACTTCTTCCACCCACCCCCTTGAGAGCTTTTCTAGGAGCCTGTGTGTCTTCAAGGTTAAAGGAAGCGTTCACGTTATATAAAGAGCTCACACGGAGCTGGCACGGGGCGGGATGGGGGGGGGCTCTGTTCTCATTCTCAGTTAAGTGCTTGCTGTGCAAGTGTGAGGACTTGAGGTCAATCCCCAGGCCTGTGTGGAAAACCAGGCACCATGGTATACGTGTAATGTCAAGACTGAGGATGTGGGGACAGGAGCTTGCAGTCAGTAGCCAGACTGTCCTACTAGGTGAGCTCAGTAAGATCCTTTCTCAGAAATGAGGGTGAAAGCTCTTGGTGACCAATGCTTGCAGCTGACCTCAGGCTTCCACATGTACTTTATACATATGGGTATTCGTAGGCACACACACACACACACACACATACATACACACACACACACACACACACACACACAGAGAGAGAGAGAGAGAGAGAGAGAGAGCAAAGAAAGTATCCATATGGAACTCAACATTAAGGCTTTGAGTATTAATGAATTTAAATGTTAAATGGATTATTTTAGGAAGTATGAAGAATTTTGAAAGGTGCTTGAGTTTATGTCAAATATTGGGTGCATTCTGGCTCTGTAGACCACTATGAGTATTTTCTTTTGTTGATCAGACTAACTAGAGGCTTTGTCAAACTTTCTCCTTTTAGCCAATTGAGGGAACATTTTTAGTTTTAGATATATATTTTTATGAATAAATCAGCTCCCTAATATTCAACTTTGTTCACCATCAGCCCGTGCCTGCCACGTGCACAGTCTGATGCATATTTTTCTGTTCTGAAATAAGATGTGGAAGCCCCTTTGGAAAGCGATGTGGCGGAAAGCCTGATGACATCATCATCATCATCAACAAGAAGCTGATCTGCAGTGAGCACTAATGGTCTTTGTTCTAAACTCAGGATCTTTAAGTTCTCACTGATGACAATATTATTCTGGATATTTTTAACGAGTTTTACTTTTCTGCTTGTCTGAAACAGACCGACTATATTAAAAGAAGTGCTACTTAAAGATAATTCATGTGGGGTTTTTGTTTGTTTGCTTGCTTGTTTTGTTTTAATGTAGACCACCCTGGTGAAGCTAGAATTTAAGAGTACAGGTATTTCATATATTTCCAGCAGGCTCAATGTCAGTTCGTTCCTGCTGGTAGTTTATACACAGTAGAAATTTATTGCTCATTCTGGAAGCTGGGACATCCAAGACAGAGGACAGGCAGAGTTGGTTGAGAGGGCCAGCTCCTTATTGATGGGCTTATAAGGCACATCTCTAAGTTGTCACCCGACAGAAAGAGGAAGAGTGAACGACTTCTCCAGTACCCTTTTCTTTTCTTCCCTCACTTTCTATCTCTTTTTGTTCTTCCTCCCCTCCCCCTCCTCTCCTGTTCTTCCTGGACCTTTTACAGGAGGGTACTAATCTCCTTCCCAAAGGCTGTGCCCTCACACACAACCTAATTATGTCCCAAAGGCCCGCCTCTCTTAACACTGCGGCTCTGGGATTAACAATCAATTTAAGCATGGGGGAGGGGCATGGGAAGGTGGATGGGGCTTTAGACCACAGTGCTCACTCTTTTAAAAGGCAGTTTCTTTTGCCTTTTAAACCAGTCAACGCAGAAGTAGACTGTGCAAGACAATGGAGATGGAGGTAGACAAGAAGTGTTAAAATTAGGTGCATGCATCTCTCTCTCTCTCTTACACACACACACACACACACACACACTCACTCATATAACACATCTCATTTGTTCTGGAACCAAACCATTGTATGGGTCCAACTGCAATAATCTCCCAGCTCCGATACATTTATCCAATATGTTACTCATTTTTTTGTGAGATAAACGGCTGCAGGTTTAGGTTTACCGAAAAAAAAAATAGACACTTGAGCCATCGTTCATTCCATTAAGTCATTTCTGCTGCCACTCAGATCCCATCCCTATTTTTAAATACCTCTAGAGCAGCTTCGAAAACATAAACACCACTCTCCCTTTCGAAATTAGCACTTTCCCAGCGGCTGCCCACGTTCCCTTTTTATCTGTGGTCATTACTTCTCTGGCCTCTTTAAATAGCAGCCATTTGCCCTTGTCTGTGAATCTTAGCTGTAGCTGGTGTTCTCTGTGGGCCTGGCACACACCTTCTTCTCTGAACTTTCTAATTAGATCTAGATTGGCATTTTTCCCTCCTTAGCCTTGGTCAGTGGTTTGGAAGTCTATTTTCCTCAGTTTTGTTACTTACTCTGTTCCATTATTTGCTTTTGTTAGGAGATTGCTTCTTGGTTTGTTAGAAGATTGTTGCATTTTGGCATAGAATCTCTCAAGGCTTCTCTATGATGATATTCTGAGTCGCAAGTATAAGACCTGACTGTGTAAGGGACGTCTTTACTAGCAAATGAACTTTCAGTAGAGAGAGCTCTACATGTATTCTAGCACACCACACAGTAGAATTTTACTTGTTGGAGGATGCAAAGCAGCAAACTTTGATTTTTAACTTTTTGTTTTGAGAGATGGCCTCAACAGACAGCCCAGTTGGCATGGAACTCCTCATGTGACCCAAACTGACCTAGAACTGATGGCAGTCTGTCTGTCTCAGTGTGCAGCACCATGCTTGTCTCCCTCGTTTGTAAAGAAACAAATAGACATAGTCATATTTCACAGGAATGGTTGTTTTCTATTTTCTGGAACTGTATGCCATTAAGCATGCAAGAGCACTTACCATGGGTCACACAACAGGAGTCAAGGGCCACAAAGGGGGCCTGGCTTCCTTTTGTACCCTTTCTACACTATGTGGCTTTACCATGTGTATGTCATTTCACATATTTATTATTTAAGTCTTTGCATCTTACTTTCTTATGTTTGGTTCTGTCTGTGGTAAAATATTCCACAGGTCCTCGTGATGTGAAAGGTTCTGAGAACAGAGAAAACATTTTGGCAGACTTGAGAGCTAGCGCACTGGACACGCCAAGCCAGAAGGGCATGAGAAGTGGTGTCTTCCCTCTCTACAGGCTGAAGACCGCTTTGTCTAAATGGCTTGGCACCATGACTGTTTTGGATTCTAGCATATGTGTACAGACAAAATACGATATTCTAGGGAAGGGCCCAGGTCTCAATACAAAATCTGTTTCTATATGGCTCTTGTAACCTGAAGGTAATTTATACAATATTTTCCTTGTACTGGTGTCCACGAAAGAATCTTCTACTTCTGGGGTTATGTCAGTGCTCAGAAAGTTTCTGAGTTTTGAGCAGTGAAAGTTTTCATATAAAGGAGTTCAGTTTCTAAAGGATAAGTTGGCCCTCTGGAGAAGGGAAATGTTGACAACTAAAGCATAACAAAACCTTATACAACTAATTCAAAACTGGATGCTAATGATGGAAGAATGAGGAGAGGGAGAGGGGGAGAGATTCCAATAAAGAGCCAAATTTCCTGTCAGTTGAGGTCACAAGGATTCTTGCTCAGGACTTTTGGAGCCAAGACAGTGAACAGCTAAGAGTGTACTCTTGAACACTTCACAGGACTGGGTCAGTGCCGTCCTTTGTTTAGCTTCTCATAAACTGTAGGACAATTCAGAGCAGAGAACACTTCAAGCCCACTCACTGGCCCATCCAAAGGCTGGAGTATGGTAGGCTTGCCAGCTGAGCAGACGAGACATGTATTTATGTCTTTAAATGGGTAGACATTCATATTCTCTCTCTCTTTCTCTCTCTGTCTCTGTTTTTCTCTCTCCTGTGTGTATGGGGGGGGGAGAGAGACAGAGAAAGAGAAAGGCAGACTATTCAATATATAATATAAACTAAAATAACCTTCCTGAGGGTGGCATCTCAGGGAAATTCAGAAACAAACAAATGCTGAAGAAAGGTAAACCCAGGGGTGAGAAAAGAAACAAAATTAAAGGAAGGTAAATAGTAACCAAAGAGTTCATGCTTTGTATCTGAACAAGAAGTTGGATATATCTATTGCAGACATTTTCTTTTCGGATTACTTAGGGTCTTGAGAGATAGCTCAGCAGCGGAGTGCAAGCTTAGCCTGTGCTGGGTTTTACTCCCAAGACAGGAAGAGGGACGGAGAGGACGAGGGAGGGAGATGGAGGGAGGGGAATCGCAGAGATCCAAGTATAATTTATCAAGCCTCTTATTAAATTTAACTGCTTTTCAAATATAAGACAATTCTCTGTGGGAATATACTTTGTGTAATCAAGTATGCGTATATTTTTAAAAGCCATTAAGAAATGATTATAGAAGCAATTGCCAACATGACAGTCACCCTCACTTGTGCGTTCTCCATACACCACCCAATAGGTCCTCCTCCAAATGTAACCTTAACTGAGCACATGCGTATAATAGAATAGGTCTGGCTGGCAGCCCACTTAATTCTGCACCAACACACTTAATTCTCCCCCAACTGCTATAAGGTCAGCATCATGACAGGGGTTATCACCGCCACAGATGAGTAAACTGAGACAGAAATTAAATAATTGCTACCACGTTGCCCAGCTGGGGAGTAAGCACGGAGTTTGGCATCACAGAACATTTTGTGGTGTAATTTTTAAACATCGACTTATTATTGTGCCAGGGGCACATGCATGTGGCAGTCAGAAGCCACCTTTGGGGGCTAGTTTTCTCTACAACTTCAGGTCCTAGAGAGCAAACCCAAGAAATCAGACTTGGCAGCAGATGCCTTTATGGTCCAAGTCATCACCCTGGCCCACAGTACATGTTCTTTACTACTGAGCCATACAGTCAAATGCAAAGTAAGACTATAGTTTTATATCACCATGAATGACAGCTCATAGCTGAAGGTTATGCTGCCTCTGTAAGATGTTGTTGACCGTGACACTGACCACACCCCCAGAAGGCCACAGATATCCGTAGCCTATTCTCCCAACCTACATATTCATTACCTTATACTGTAAATAGGAATCAGGGCTATTCATATTGCTAATCAATTGATCTATTGGTTACATTAGCTTGTATCACTCGTGTGAAGCAGGCAGAAGAGCGAGAGTCACAGAGGCAGCAGGCTGGCATTGCTGCTGGCTTTGAAGGTAGAGGGATAGGCCCTGTCTTGTGTTACTAGCTGGACAAGGCTGAGAAACAGGTTCTCCGCTGGGACCCCAAGAAGGATTCTTGCTGGTTGATACCTTAGTTTTATCCCAGTGCGGTCTATTTCAGACTTCCAGAGTATTAACATAATGAACTGGTATTGCATTGGCATGGCCATTTGCTTGCACAGCAATAGACTATGCATCATTTGGGTTACTCTTCCGAGTCCTCTACTTGAACACAGCAAGGCCTTCCGAGAAAGCAGTGCTCAGTTTTAAGACTTCCTTTCCTAGCTTTCCCAAAGGAAACACTTGACCCAGCCATAATTCCCCTTCTCTAAATTCACCCTCACCTTCCTCTACAAGTTCTGGAGAATGGGCTCAGAAATTTACCACTGACACCATGTGATGAGATAGACAGACAGATACATAGACAGACATACACACAAACACAGGTTCCTGATATGACAACCTGAACAGAACCCTGGTGGTCTTTGATTTTGAAAAAAAAAAAAAAAGACGTCAGTTCTTGCCTATTGCCCACTGACAAGTCCCTAGGGGAAAATCCAGTGCAAAGGAAGTTGTGGGTGGTCCATATCCACACTCTCCCGTGGGCTCCATTCCTTATGCACAGATGAAAGGATAAATAGTGTTCTTGGTCAAGGAAAACTCAATGTTCTCTGTAAGGCTGACGCTTTTGTTTGAGACTTTTGGAAATGCATTATCTGACATAGTCTTTTAATGGTTGTCAGGTCCACCAGAAACTCCCATTTTGGCTTTTATGTTCTTTAGGTATTGAAACTGTACCAGTTTCAAACCATTCTCTTCATCCAGTCGATCATGATGTTTTGCTCTTGACAATGTTTACAGTTGGCAGAAGTTTCCTGTCACTGGTCCCCTCTGGTCCCCCACTGGATATGACATATCCAGACCTCTCTTTCTTACCATAGCCCTGATCACTTTAGGGCAGACTGCAGACTCAGGCCTAGTGGCTGGCTAGGGTTCCAGTGCACAGCTGAAGACTCAGGTGCAATGAGACTGTTAAGTGGCAGGAAGTGCTCTCCAGGAGATTCCAATACCCATGAGAGCCCCATTCCCAACACCATTCCATTCCTCCTGTGTTTAGAAATATGATACTCTGCTCACTCAACACGAAGTTGGTGCTTCATGATTATAGTATGATCATTAATTTACTCTATATACTTTGTATATATACACTAAATATATATACATTATGTGCACACACACACACACACACACACACACACACACACACTATGTCTATCTCCCAAACCTCATCTTCATCCCAATCTATGGCCTTAACGCTGGTGTCTACCAGAGTCATTTGTGGAAAACTGATTACCAACATGATAGATGGCATTAGGATAAGGAACTGTTGGAAGGGGATTAGGTCATAGAGGGAGCCTTTGCAAAGGAGATTATAAAACAGGTCCCCAGAGAGCTTCCCTGTCCTTTCTACCTCATGAGGATGCCATGAGGAACACATATGAACCAAAAACTGGTCCCTCATCAGAAATACTGGAAATACTATGGCCTTATTTGTAGACTTCCCAGCTTCTGTAGTTTTGTGTGAGAGAAAAATATTTGTTTATAAGCGACCCAGTATATGGTATTTTGTCATAGCGGCCTGAATGGGCTAAGGCATCATCTGATCAACAGATAGATGCTCACATGTACGATGAGCCAGGTTCTTTGTTCAGTAATGGGCATAGTCAAAGATCAAAGGCATTCTGTCCCACTGGAGAAGGAAAGATATTCTGACAGTTTAGAGTTTGGGTACATCTTCTCTAAAGACTTGGTCTTGGCCTGTGGCAATATTGGGAAGTGGCAAACCTTCAGAGATGAGGCCTCCTGAATGTTCTATCATGGGTGGTGTGGCCTTGGGAAACAGGAACCCTCCTCTTTCCTCTCCTTTGGTTCTTTCTTGGGCAGAACTCTGTTTCTCTTGTTCCCCATGTGTTGTGTCAACACGGCAGCAAAAGCAGAGGCCAGGCATAGATTGAAACTGCTGAAACTGGAAGGCAAAACAAACCTTTGATCTTTCTAATATTATCCTATTATCCTAGATGCTTTGTTACAGCAGCTGATAGGGGACTAATACATCAGCTAAATACTAAAGTGAATGTCCATACATTAATAAGTGATGTTGAATTTATGCTTTAAAAAGTCATAACAAAAGTTCCCTAGATTACTATGAAGTATAGTAGCAATTGACTGATAGTAGAAAGAATTGATAAGCATGATATTGTAATTATACATGGTTGGATTGGGACAAAGGAACAGTACAGCTAAATTTGAGAGGAATATTAAAGAATTACAGATAAGAGATGCTCTAGTTATTTAATAAAAATGCTATTATGTTATCAACTAAATCTATATTATTTACATACTTATTAATAAGCTCACGGTGATATTAAAATAAGTGATTAAATAAGTGCATAAATAAATTCAAGAAGTCATATCTGTGATGGATATGAATCCCAAGTAATGTGTGAAGAACTATCACCGTGAAGGAAGTGAAATCCATGCTCCTTCCTGTGTGTGCACATGTGTGTGCACGGGTATGTTCATATGTGTGTATATGTTCATGTTCTACAAGTGTTTATTTCCAACCCCTTTTTTCTACCTCTGAGGCCCACCCCCACCTCGTTCCTGGATTGTTTCTGGAGATAGCCATAATCACAGGCTGGCCTTTAATCTTCTATGGCCTTGAATGAGCCTCCTGCCTCCCTTATGGGTGCTGAGATTATAGTCCGGTATCACTACCCTAGACTCCTTTCTTGAGTGTGAGTTGCAAATATTGGCCTCCCTCTAAAGACCACAGCATGGGAATGAGAACACACACTGCCTCCACCAGGCAATGAAGGTTAATCTCAACAGTGACAGACTGTGTCAACATGCTCCCTGGGCTATGATTGGATGGAAAAGACACTTGCCTCTGTGCTCTTCCTCCAAAAGTCCCATAACCTCATCTAACCACAAAGGAAGCGTCTGAGAGATACCTGTTGAAGGCAATTTAACAGAATACTTGACCAGCACCCCAATACACCAATACATGTCAAGGTAATAAAAAACAAGAGGTGTCTGAAATACTGCCTCAGCCAAGAGGAATGTAAAGAGACATGACTATTAAACACAATGTGGAATACCAGAACAGAAAAGGACATTCCGCGGAAATGAGAAAAACCTGAGCAGAGTGTTCCAGATGACATTATAATAGGACAACAATGGTGGCCACTGGGTATGGAATAGATGGGAACTTTCTATACTAATGTAGTTTTTCTTTAAATTTGAATTTTCAAAAATTTTAAACCTATCAAAAGGAAAGAAACACCCATGAAATGCCAGACTTTCTGTATGGAAACAGTGTGGAAAAGGTTCCCAAACATTCCTTACAAGTATTCAGAGTAGAGTCCACAAAGAACTGAGAAGGCAAAGAGATCATTCTGCCCATTGAGTAAGCCTTTGCTTGCTTCTGAGTTCTTGACAATTTCAAACAGCGCCTATTGTTTCTACTTTGATGACTGAAGGGGAATAACAGAGGAAAAACTATTTCTGTTTTTTTAATGAACAATTTTACACTACAGTTCACACTCCTGTTAAAGTGAGATTTAAGAGCTCAGAGGAACATACAACTTTGCCAGCGGGGTTTTGTTAACTTCCTCCAGATTCCAGCTTCCTTGCTCATTTTCATTGTGAGTATGTTACCTCTCAACCCCCGTGTGTTCTGTTTGATACCAGCTGATATTTCAAAATGCAGAAAGGTTGCACTGTGAATCTTCAACTTCCTGGCTTGCCATGTCTCTTCCCTGAGACAGCAGGCACCCTGAGGAACATACCGCTTTGTGAGTTCCCACCACTTTGAGCTGGGGTTAAGGGAGTTTGAGAAAAGCCTTAGTGTGGCAGTGTTAAGACATTCATCAGGCAAAATAATTTATTGTAAGTACTGTGATTAGAACTTGAAGGTCAACAAGAGCACATGTCTCCCCCCAAAACAAAACAAAACAAAAGGAAACATGTGGGTATTAAAAAAACTAACAAAAGTAAAAAAAAAAAAAGAATAAACAACACCAAGACTTCTTCGCTTAAAATGTATCCTTATTTTCTCCATTTTCCTAAAAAGTTAACGCGAAGAAAACAAAATCAAATTTCAAATCACATGAGCCCGCTATTCGTGCAAATCCATTTTAAAAGCATCCAGAGAAACTGGCTTTGGGACATCTCCCGGCTACACCAGCTGCCAGCTTGCTCATTCATCTCCTGCGTCTTTCTAACAATCGCCCTGCTGGCCGGATGTCCCCTGAGGACATGGCAGCTGGCTAGAGTGGCCAGACAAGACTTCTCTAACTAGATTTTGCAGGGGGAGAGGCTAAAAGCTAAAAGCTACTGGGGCTCAGCATCCTCGAACTTTGCTCACCCCGGCCCCTAAAGTGTTTCACAAGCACCTTCCCTGCTCAGTCGGGACTCCGCCACTGACCCCTCGGCCGCTGGTACTTAAGAGTGCCCTGCGCCAATCCCGGATGCCATCTTTCTTGGGCTTTTTGCATCTTGAATACTTTATGAGTTTTGCATTCTGATCACGTCCTTGTGTCTTTGAAAACTTCCCCCAACTTTACAAGATGAGAATCTTCTAGTAGGGACCCTTAATTTTCTTCAACTTGAACTGACAAAACCTGACACTAACTATTTACAAGACACTCAAGACTTCAGTTTCCCGGCCCAGAGCCTGTCTTTATCCCGATTACCCTTCGTGCTCCCGGAGTGCAAAACCTGGTGCCCCGTGGCAGAACCAGCCCTGAGCGTCTCGCTTGCGGGCAAGTATCCAGAAGGCTGGTATAGCCGGACTAGAGAGTGGGTAGGAGGGTGACGGGGTTGAGGTACCCCAGAGACTTACAATCCAGGGCGACCATTAAGTAGTGCAGCAGCAGCAGCATCAGGAGGCCGTGGGGGCTCCTCGCCATCTACGCGGGCGCCAGCTGACTGCGGAGCCGAGGGTCCCCCTGCTGGAGCGTGACAGGCGGGCCGGCCCCCCAGCACTTGGCGGGGCGGCGGAGCAGCAGAGGTCCGGGAGAGGTGGAGGCAGAGGGGCGGGTCCCGTCGCGATGTCAGTCTCTTTGGTCGGGTTGTCTCCACTGGCTGCCCTGTGGCAGGTCTTCTGGCCCTGGGACCCCGGGTCTGGGACGTTTCTTCTTTTTAAGGCGGGGGAGGGGGGCTTGAGGAGAGGGCGTGGACGCGGGGCGTGGTGTCCGCAGGGTCCTAAGCGAGGGGTGGCTGAAGGCCCGCTGCTGGAGGGAGAGTCCTGCAGGTCGGCCCCCGCCCCCAGGCTGATCCGCTTTGTGTCTGGTCCCGCGCTGGGCTGCCAGCTGTCCCCAGGGCGAGGAGATGGGGGCGGGAGAGCGCAGCCGGGTGGGATGGGCACCGGTGTGTGTGTGTGTGTGTGTGCGTGCGCGCGAGCCCGCGTGTGTGTGTGTGTGTGTGTGTGTTGTTGGGGGTGGGGGTGGCTCAGATCTGTCTCGCCACGTTTCTTTTCTTCTCTTATGTAGAAAACTTCATTTTCAGTGTTTTGCCTAGGGTGGGAGATTTTTGGAAATTTTCTACCTAGCAGACAAAGCCGTTGGAAAAGCGCTCCTAAGTATTGGTTCGTGAGTTCTGCCTCGGACTCTACATAGGAGAAGAAAAACCAGCCTTCATTCCTGCTGCAAGTCAGGTCCCAGATTTTATCTGCTCAGTTCAGGTGCCCCTCCCGCCCCCCAAAGAGTTAAGGTGTGTTCCGGGTTCTTGACTTTTCCCGTCGTCATTTGGAAGTTCATCTGGCCGTGTGAAATATTTATCTTGTTTCTTTCCCGTTATGTAAGTGCTGCCTGTGGAGTTTTCCACATGTTAAAACTCTACAGCTGCCCTTTTGTCAGGTTTATTTTTGGTCTCCTGTGCTTTTAAACGGGAAATCCATTATGAATGCTGTAGTGCGTGCAGTAAAATTGACCCGCACTTCGGAAGCGCGCAAAGGAGATTTTCACATTTGCTCTCCAGAACTGATGTCTGGGGCATTCTAGAAAATTGACCCGTCAGTGTAAAGGCCATTTCCAGGCGAAGACATTTATATATACACGCGTGAGTGTGTGTAGAAAGGTTTAAATAAGGTAAAATAGTGAATAAAGTTTTGTGTAGAAGATAGTTGATTTACTGGCAGACCCCCTTACAAAGAACTGAGCCAGCTCAGTGGACAAAGGCTAAGATATACTTAGATATGCAGAGCTCTGAAGAATGAGGCATCCCCTCTGTTGCCTTGGTAACAGTGATGGAAGCTTTGTCCCCCTAGGGAAGGGGAGGGGACAGAAGACCCCCGGGAGCAAGAAAAGGAAAGTAAAAAAAAAAGTGGCAAAAATGTTGGAGCTGGTAGTCCAAGCACACAGCAGTAGGAGTGCCATCTCGCTTACGGGTCATGACTCCAAGGCAGGTTAGGTCACTCATCCTCAACAAGCCAGTCAAATTAGCAGTGGAAATGAGAGAGAGAGAGAGAGAAAGAGAGAGAGAGAGAGAATAAAGATCCGCTGAACCCCTAATCTGTCTTTGGGTCCAGGATCCAGAAGTGAGATGAAATGTAGAGCCAAAGATATGAAAAGCTAAGCACTCCGCCTGGAACTCACCATTGTCTGGGCTCCAGCCTCATCCTATAGGGTGCTAGACAAGTTCTTACCCGGAAACGAATGACCCCTCTGGATGGTGTCTTTGCCCAGCATGGGATTCCTGGGGAAGTTCCTATTCCTTTGGCATTTAAAGGATGCAGAAGTCAATAAGCCGCTTAGACTGCTTAACCTTTCTGGAAAGTGCCAGTTTTTTTGTTGTCGTGCTATGTATGGGTCAGGGGTCACTCAGAGATTCACCTTGACCATGAATAAATTTTAATAAGAAGAGGCTTTTTATTTAGGTACTGGCATCCAGTGTGGGGCCAGGACTGCACCTGTGAGCTTCCCCTAGTCATATCAGCCCAAGGCTTATGAAGGCAAAGCCCACAAGATTATGAGTTCTGTCTATGTTTAGGCAGGGACTAGTTTTAACATGGATGTCTTGTCGTTTTGAGCAGAGTGAGCAAGTTTGATTACTCTTGAAATAGCAGTTAGTCTTGTGACCCACTATTGTCTTCCGAAAACAGTGAACTTTGCAGCATCAGTCATTTCTTGTTTTTTTTTTTTTTGTTTGTTTGTTTGTTTTTTTCAAGACAGGGTTTCTCTGTAGCTTTGGAGCCTATCCTGGAACTAGCGCTTGTAGACCAGGCTGGCCTCGAACTCACAGAGATTCACTTGCCTCTGACTCCTGTACTGGGATTTAAGGCGTGTGCCACCGTTACTAACCATCACAGTTGTTGGCTTTTCAGACAGGGTCTCTCTACATAGCCCTGGCTGTCCTGGAACTTATTATGTAGAGCAGGCTGCCCTCCCATGCATCACCATACCTGGCCCACATTTTAAATACATTTTTACAAGACAAAGTTGTTAGAGGGCAGGGGTGATGCAAGACTTTAATCCCAGCACTCTGGTGGCAAAGGCAGGTGGATCTCTGTAAGAGGCCAGCCTGGTCCACAGAGCTAGTTCCAGGACAGCCAAGGCTACACAAAGAAACCTTGTCTCAAAAAAATAAAAGGCATACTCAGAGCTTATTCTATTTAGTCATTGATTCATTTATTAGAGGCATCTGTCCAGTGGCTACATTGTATCTCCAGGGAGAGCACTGCATAAGACCAATCTTTGCTGTTAAGAAATTCAGTCTCTAGGAGAGAGACAGTTCAGTTTGGACACATTTCTAACATCCCATTGATAAGTTGGGGTGGGGGCAATAGCAGCTCATCTTTCTCAGTGGTAGAGTCTAAAAGTTACAATACTTAATCCTCCCCATAGAGGAAATGCTATCGTTCCCATTATAGATGAGGAAAAGAGATGCTGCAAGGCTCACCTAAGATCAAGGAGAAGAGGATGGTTTCCCCGATGGGGATGAGGTTAGTGCTTT
The DNA here is from genome assembly GCA_004026605.1 of Ondatra zibethicus. Classification (NCBI taxonomy): domain Eukaryota; kingdom Metazoa; phylum Chordata; class Mammalia; order Rodentia; family Cricetidae; genus Ondatra; species Ondatra zibethicus. Next base: position 12,965 of record PVIU01000212.1, on the reverse strand, counting down.
ATTATTAGGCCTTGCAATATGGAACATTTGGAGGAAAGAAACAAAAGATGGGCATTTTCATTAGAGCAAAGAGCAGGGTTGATACCTGGGAGATCTAAAACTGGGTTTTGCTTAGGAGAAGCAAGGAAGGCTCTGCGGCATTGACCTATAAATGTAGTTGAACAGAGGACATTGGTGGAAAAGTAAAAGATTGGGTTACAAATGCCATTCAACATCATACTACTGGCTCTGGACATTGCGATACAAGAAATGAGTGCTTTGAAAGCAATGTGGTATGGGAGGAAAAGATTCAAATTAGCTAATTAAGGCAATGTCTTGCCATATAGTTCATGCATGCACTGTTAGCATTGCCACCGGGAATTCTGGGATGGCTGGCTTGATCCTAATTCCTTTCTTACAGTTTAGGATTATCTTTCTGTGTGCTTTCTCTGCATTTTTGTCCTACTTCTTTGTTGCTGTTTTTTGAGACAAGCAAGGGTTTTTTCCTGTGTAGCCCCGGCTATCCTGGAACCCACTCTGTAGACTAGACTGGCCTGGAAATCAGAGATTCAGAGGTATGCCTGCCTCTACCTCCAAGTGTTGGAGTTAAAGATGTGGGCACCACACCTGGCTCTCATCTACTTTTCACTGTAGCTATTTATGCTCTTTTCCCTTCTTATTGACAACAGTTACTCTCATGGCTTCTCTTGCCTTCCAGAACCAACTTCTGCCTCAGACTTTCCATCCCCTACCTCTGTTACCATGATCAGCTTAAGATCCATATTTTAGAACTGCATCGTCCAGTGTGGTAGCCGCTATATTCAAATGATTGCAGAGGTTTGAATTTAATTCTATTCAAAATTCAGTTCCTCAGTCCCACTTGCTACACCTGCAGTTCTCAATAGGTGCCTCCGGGAAGGAGCTGCAATGTAGAATAAGTGTAAAACATTTCTGTCGTCACAGAATGCAGAGGGTGGGTCAGAGACAAAAGAAACAAAAGTGTTAGGAAGCCTAAAGCCATTCTTGTGGTCTGTGGAAGGGACGAGGGTGCGAAGTGAGTGGTCCGAGCACAGTGAGGAGTTTGAAAACTTAGTAGGTGTGTCACAAACCTGATGAGCAGGACCAGCTGTAGGTAAGTAAGGGTGAGAGAGGCCAGAGGCAGGGGAGTGGGAGCAGAGCTACAGGGCTCCTGAATCAGAAACAACCTTAGCCGCCCTAGCCCCTCCACTCTAATCTCCACATGCACCCCACCTGTCAGACTCACTTTCGCTTAGCGTTAAGAACAGGGTTTTTCAGGTAACCACAAACGGAGATTTGACATTTCAGGACTCATCACCATTTTTTTTTATCCTTCCCACCCACTCTAATTCTGAATTCAAATAACAATGAGGAGGTGTGGAGGCACATTTCCTAAAACCAGCAGTGAAGAAAAGGGCTGGGTTTAAACTGAGTGACTTCTCACAGTGTCTCAGATATGGTGTTTCTGTGTTGCATGGGTTATTTTTCCTCTGGGTGTGGAGAAGGTGCTGGGAAGTGTGCCCACGCTGTAATTTAGAGACAAGAGCACAAAACAAGTCTCCATTTCCAGTACCACAGGAGTTCTCCGTTATCTCACAGATAAAATTTAACCTTGTATGGAAAAAAGTCAAGGTCTTCGATAAGTTCCCCCACTGCCCAGCTTTCCTATCTCACGTCAAAGTGTGCCTGGTTTCAGCATTCCACACTGCCATGCCCACCGGCCTGGTGTTTCCCCCACAGGTGCCCATCTAAGTGTTGGTCCTGCGAGGGGCCGGGGTGGGGGTGATTCTGGAAGGTGCTGTGGATGTTTAGGAGGTGGAGTGCAGTAAAAGGTCTTTAGAACATCAAAGACACGTGGTGGTTTAAAAATGGCTCCCACAGGCTCATATATTTGAATACTTGGTCTTCAGGGAGTGGCACTACCAGAAGGGGATTAGGAGGTGTGGCCTTGCTAGGCAGTGGAGGCCCATGCCTTTAATCCCAGCACTCAGGAGGCAGAGGCAGGTAGATCTCTGTGAGTTTGAGGCCAGCCTGGTCTACAGAGCTAGTTCCAGGACTGTTATGACTGTCACACAGAGAAATCCTGCCTTGAAAAGCCAATAAATAAATAGCTGGGTGGTGGTAGTGCACGCCTTTAATCTCAGCACTCAGGAGGCAGAGTCGGGCGGATCTCTGTGAGTTCAAGACCAGCCTGGTCTACAAGAGCTAGTTCCAGGACAGGCTCCAAAGCTACAGAGAAACCCTGTCTCGAAAACCAAAATAAATAAATAAATAATAAATTGAAAAAAGGGAGAAAGGGAGTAGCCTTGTTGGAGTAGGTGTGTCTTTGTTGTAGGAAGTGTGTCACTGGGGGTAAGCTTTGAGGTTTCAAAGGCACAAGTCAGGCCCAGTCTCTCTATCTCTCTCTCTTTCTCTTCCTGCTGCCTGGGGATCCAGATGTAGAACTCAGCTCCTTCCCCAGCACCATGTCTGCCTGTGTGCCATCATGCTACTCACCATGATGACAATGGACTAAACTTATGAAGCTGTAAACCAGCTGCAAGTAAATGTTTTCCTTTGTAAGAGCTGTCGTGGCCATGGTGTCTTTTTGGAGCTGTAGAACTTTGACTAAGACAAGGTTTATCCACAGACAGTTTGACAGCCCCTAGCCTTGGTGCAGGACAATTGTCTATATTCTGTCTATTATGTTTTAAATAAATGCTGATTGGCCAGTAGTCAGGCAGGAAGTATAGGTGGGACAACCAGACAGGAAGTAGAGGTGGGTCAATGAGAACAGGAGAATTCTGGAAAGAAGGAAGCTCATTCCTCTGCAGTTGTGAGCCCACCAAAAAAAAGCAAGATGTGACCTGCCCCGCTAAAAAAGGTACTGAGCCATGTGGCTAGCATATACGAAAATAATGGGCTAATATAAGTTATCAGTTAATAAAAAGCCTGAGCAAATGGGCCAATCAGTTTAGAGTTAATGCAGACCTCTGTGTGATTTCTTTGGGACTTAATGACTGCGGGAACTGGGCAGGACAAAAACCCCCGACAACAAATGGTGCCCAACGTGGGGCCTGAACCTATGACCCTGAGATTAAGAGTCTCATGATCTATCGACTGAGCTAGCTAGGCAGGACAAAAACCCCCGACAACACAGCCTGACTTGATATTATTCTCTCCTCTCCCTCTCTTCCTCCCAATTCAATATGTAATCATTAGCTTATTCCAGGTATACCCCCCACGCTCCTGCCCTCTGAAACATGATTCAGCCAATCAGGGGCCACCAAAACAGCACCATACAGTATGGACTTTTAGCCTCCAAAACTGTAAGCCAAAAGAACCCTTTTCTCTTTATGGTTTATCTGCCTTCATATTTTATTATAGTAATATGAAACTAATTCATGCACACATTCAGGCAAATACGCTTCTTTCAAGGACCCCATGCTATCTGAGGCCTAAGTTATTTTCCTAGCATGATGCCTTTCTCCAGTTTCTTGTAACAACATGCTGCTCAAAACTTAGTCCCAAGAGGCAAGTGGGAACTATTTAATTGCATTGCTTGGTTCTAATTACTGCAATCAGGAACGTTCCTTCCTCTGCATGTTTTATTCCTAAATTAGTGATTATCACTGAGTGAGTTCTGCCTTCCAATTTAAGTGAAGTTCGTTAGCAATTTATCTATAAAGGTATTACATTTTTTCTTTCTTAAAAAGCATATTTATTATCATCTGAGTAGTTGGAGTCTTCATTAGTAACATGGTGGAGCAGCAGTTCAGAACCTTAGCATGTTTGTGGGTGCAGCACAGGGGGAGGGGCTGGCTAGTGTTGGCTAGGAGTTCTCTGTAGGTAAGCATCTCTGGCTGTAAACATCCTGGAGGAGGAAGCTGCAGTTGCTAGTTTTTTGTATGTCCTGCTAAATCGTTCATAAACACTCACAGTCCGACCTCTGAGGGAAGCTTTGCCATGCCCCTTGAACTTCACCTGGGCAGGACTTTGTCACTCCGGTGGGATGGTGGCATCAGAGTCCTCAACATTGCCATACCCTTGTCAAGAACACACATTCACTCAGGACTTCATTCAGGGATTTCTCCACTCCCTACAAAGTATGAACATTGAGCTGAGAAAACTGGCTTAGTCTGTAAAAGCGCTAGCCATGCAAGCCCAAAGACCTGAGGTCAACCCCTGAAACCCATGATAAAGGCTAGATGTGGCGGCATGCATTTGTAATTCCTACACTCCTGCTGGGACATGGGAAGCAAAGACAGAAGAGCATGGACCAGATAACCTGGAGTATGCACTGAAGTAACAGAAATGAAAGTTACTCTGCTTCAAAATAGGTGAAAGGTGAGAAGGGACTTCAGAAATCCTGCCCTTTGATCTTCACATGTATACCATAGCTCATGTGAAGGCCTCCTCCCAATAAACAAACAAATCAAAATGTCAATGGTGGGAAAGGTGAGCAGGGTACAGCAGTGCACATCTGTAATTGCAATCCCAGCACTCAGTGCACATCTGTGATTGTAATCCCAGCACGCTGAAGTAGAAGGATCATGACTTCCAGGTTAGTGTGGGCCATCTAGTGAAACTATCTCAGTGGACAGGAGGCAGAGGGCTGCTCGGAGAGGTTGGGGAGGCCTCTTTATGAAGACGATGGGCAGAAAGAAAATGACGAACAAGGATGGCTGTGTACACAGACGTGACACATACCGCAGAAGGAAAGGAGTCCCGTGAGGCTGCAGCATTAAGTCAAGGAGGATGGAACCTACAAAATGCTTCCTCTTGAAATCCTCAGGAGCTCCCAGCAGCTTTTAGAATAAAAAAAAAATCAAACCAAACTCTCGTCCTTTTTCATTTTCATCAGGTTCCCACAGAACCTTTGTACAAGCTGTTCCTCCTCTTGATTCTTTACTCTTACTTAAGAGTATTAATTTTTGGTAGCTATTAAACATATGCTATGGGAGATTCTGAGTGCTTGTGGATGAATGCTTGCACCTCCCTCAAACTCGTCTGTGGAAGTCCTGATGGCCAAAGTGATGGTGTTAGAAGCTGTAGTCTTTGGATTGTAGTTACACACTGATGAGAGAGCTCACATAGACAGAATGAGTTCCTTTAGTGCAGGAGACACAGGGTCTTGTAAAATGTCACTCAGCAAGCCAGGAAGTGAACCCTTACTAAACAACCATGGGCTTCTCAGTTCCCAGGCCTGTGAGAGATGAGTTCTTGTTGCTTTTGCCTCCATCTGTGGCATTCTGCTAGTGCCTGAATGGACTGAAGCCACACAGAGGGAGGTTTGAACCATGTTTGACTGACTGTGGATCCCTGTGTATAACCTCTCAGTGGAATCGCTTCGAGATCCTGCCCGTGTGTGATTGCTTGGCTCTGGAATCAACTAAGAGATACTCCTCTTTGTGGGTCTCTGAGACATCTTGGAAGGATGTAAGACTCTTCTATAGCAAGCGGCATCTTCCAGGGTCGGCCCAGATATAAAGATAGCTGAGGGAAATGCTGTGCTGTGTGCTCCCCCGACTATCACTGCTTGTGGGTCAGTGCATGTACTCCATTACTGCTGCCATCATCCTTTGTTGGCGACAGACTTCAGGCTCTCCGGTCTTCTAACATCAATTAGGAATCTTTCTGGCCTTCACTGGCAGGTTGTGATTACTGGGTAGCTATTGGCTTCTCGGCCTAAGAGAGTACAGAAAGCCATTGTTGGACTACTCAGCCCCTACTGTGTGAGCTGATCTAATAAATATCCCTTTAAAAACACATAGTTCCGCTGCCAGTTCTTTTTCTCTAGGGACCTTGCATATAGCATTACATCTGATCAGTGCCTACTCATTCTCCTGCCTCTGCTCAATAGCTATTTTCTTAGAAGAAACCCTCCCCTCCCCATAGAATCAAATGCTGGTATTCAAAATTCTTGTTCCACTGCCTCCCTTGTATCAGAGCTGGGCTTTTACAATTAACTCATCATGGTTTTTCAGAAGCTAATAGACTGATTCCATGAAGGTAGTCTATGTAGTTTTGGACCATTTTTATATTCTTATTGTCTAATAACTTGTTTATCAGTTAATGAACATGCAGTGAATATTTGGCTACTGGATGAATACATAGATGTAACAAGAATGTAGTATTTTTAACATATCAAGGTCATTTTAGGTCAACAAATTTGAGCTTTAATATCTTTCTTCAGGGTACTGGATACATGTCTCAGGCCCCTTTCTGTTGCTTTAACTGACGACTGCAGGCAACTTATAAAGGAGTTTTTGATTATGGTTCTATGGCTGGTGATATGGGTCTGGGATCACTCTGAGATGCACCATGACCATAAATAAAATTTAATAAGAAAAGGCTTTATTAAATACTGGAGCTGGATCCTCACAGCACCAGGACTGTAAATAAGATGTAGAACCTGGGCCATATCAGCCCAAGGCTTATAAAGTGAAAAACCATAAGATTATATATTTTCCGTCTATGTGTAAGCAGGATCTAAATTTAACATCTATGTCTTGCAGTTGCCCTACTCACTGGGTAGAGTAAGCAAGCTTGATGACAAAAGCAGAAATAGCAATTAGTCTTATGACCTACTATCTTTCTAGAATAGCAGTCAATTTAAGAATAGTCTTAACTGGGCAGTGGTGCAAGCCTTTAATCCCAGCACTCAGGAAGCAGAAGCAGGCAGTTCTCTGAGTTCGAGGCTATCCTAATCTACAGGATGAGCTCTAGAATAGCCAGGACGACAGAGAGAATCCTTGTCTTGAAAAACCTCTTGTGAGGACCTTCTTGCTGGTGAGGACTCTGATGGGTTCTGAGGTACAGCATGACAGCACATGTATAGGGGGCACAAATAAGAGAGAGTCAAGTTAGCCCCCCTATTTATAGTATTGGGAATCAAACAGAGAATTTTGCACACTCTAGGTGTGTTACCTACCACAAAGCTGCATCTCCAGCCAAAGTGACTTTTGTAATACATCCAGCCTGGAGATAATCCATTGTTGTGCTTGAGTCCTAAAACCCCCAGGAAGACCACCATGGAGCCACAATTCCAAATGCAAAAGCAAGGTTTCGTTTATTAAGTATGGGCCAGCACAGGTCCTTTGCCTCACAGTCTGACACAGTGGAAGGAGGGAGAAGGACCCTGCCTATTATTGTAAGGGGTTTATAAAGAGAAAACCACAAAGCAGTCACAAGACTACAGTCTCAAAATACAGAATTACTTATCCTGTATCACAATTGGCTGAAGGTGAGGTAAAGCTCAGCTGTTATTCTCTGATAGGCTGTCATTGCCTAGGGGGACATTTGTTCACCCGTAGCACCTGGCCCCTGGTCATGTCCTTGGGACATCTGTGGACCCTTTGCTAATCGCAGGGGCTGCTTGGAAGCTTCTCTGATTGGTCCCTTGTTACTCAACCGGCAAGGGAAGTTAGGTGGTCAGCATCTTGTCAGCAGTTTTGTGCAGCTTGAGTTTTCTCCATTAGCTAATACCTCTTCTAAAAGGGGCTAGCGACCCCCGGCTTTCCTCAGGGGTGGGGTGAAGTTCGAAGTCCCACAAGGTCCCAGCACAAAAATGGAATCTTTTCTGGCCTCACACCATCAATCAACAAATGGATCTATTACGAGGGTAGATCCTCTATGGCCCAATCACTTCCTATAGGTCCTACCTGTTACTACTTCACAATAAAGATTACATTTCAACTGGTGTGTGTGTGTGTACATGTGTATATGTGTGCGTGCATATGTGTGTGCATGTGTATGCGTGTTTGTGGATATGTGTGTGTGTGCATGCATGTGTGCATGCATGCACACACAGCTGTAAGCATAGACCAAGCATCAATGCCAGTATCTTCACTCATTCTCCACTTTATTTTTGCGATTCAGCTAGACTGTACTCTGTATGGGGAATGAGCTTTAGAGCTGTACTTTTTAGTTTGGAGTGTGTGAGTTTATTAAGTACAAAGCAACCAGAAGTTAAAGGAAACTAATGGCAGGTCACAGATAGAAACAATATGTAGATAGCAAAATATCGTCATATCAGATGCTTCCAGCATCCAGTGGGAATGGCTGGGGAGGCCCTTCTGACATGGCCGTGCTGTAGTTCTTTAAATTTTCTTTTCATTTCATTTTACGTGGATGGTGTTTGGACTGCATGTATGTCTGCATATATGTATGTTTGGCATGCAGTGCCAACAGAGTCCAGAAGAGGAACTGGACTTATAGACAGCTGAGAGTTATCTATCATGTGGATGCTGGGAAATGTAAGTGGGTCCTCTGTGAGGTCAACCAGTGCTCTTAACCACTGAACCATCCCTCCCGCTCCTATACTGAAGTTATCAGCAGTGATGTCCAGGCAGGGCAGAGCCATTTCTCCACAGAGGACCTTCCACCTTCTCGTTCCCACTAAGTTTTGATACCATTCCACGAACAATAGTAATCTCTGTTGGAAAAGATTTCTCCTCTAGCTGTTCTAAAGGACACATTGGTTTTCTTGTTTCTTTTTTCTCAAATGATTTACTCTCTTTCTGTTTTCAAGGGTACCTTGTGTTAACTCCTGGGCTGTTTTGCTGTTTTCTGTTCTCTCTGTTGCAGGGGCAGGTGACTAGCCTGTCCCATGAAGGGAAGTTTGTGAGGACATTTGCATTAAACGTGCCTGAGGTCTAAGACAAGGTAGCCTGTCTTGTCCTTAGGGTCAGTTCTCGATAGTCATGAATAGCACATGACAATTTATGAGTGTAATTTATATTATAAGCGACTGGCCAGCAAGCCCAAGGGATCTTATCTCGGTCTCCCCTTTCCTGGCATTAGAGGTACACTCCATAGCATGCCAGGCTTTTCATGTGAATCCTGGGGATCAGGTCCCCACGCTTGTACAAGTGTTTTACCAACTGAGACAATCCCCCAGCTCCCAACCTGAATTTTGGGAAGAACATTTAATTCTATTTAAACCACAGCAAGAAGTTGAAAAGCTAGTCAGTTTTAAAAGTTTTTTTTTGTTTTTGTTTTGATGCATGTAGCTAAACTAGCAACATTAATACCTGGATTTTAGCAACAGATTGTATTACCTTGCCTATTTGCTGAGAGGATATTTCTGCCACTGTACCCCTCCCAAAAAAACTGTAAAAGAAAAAAAGAAAAGAAATGATAGATTCCTTTGGATTCCTTTCCTTGTGTAACTACTTTTCAAGGCACTCTTTTGGAGGATTGAATTTAATTTGTTCATCTTAAATAAGTAGATAAATAAGAGTAAATGTAGCAAATACAGGTGGTTTATGGTTTATTTGTGTCTCTAATTTATCTCCACAAAGGTATACGCATACACGTGAAACGTTACCAGCATCCCAGATTCACATTTTCACCTTAAAAGAGTGATCATCTCGAGGGCAACAGAAAGCATGAACAAACAGGACCTATGTGTGAATTGAGTGTCATAGACATCAAACAGACTGATGTCTTCTCCTTCACAAAGATTCAGGAATTCTTCTGTGTTCTTGGATCTTTCCACTCTAACAGGTGGATGATTTTAGTCTTTCTGGAATGTTCTTTTTGGCTGATGAAAACATTTTAGACTAGAATAGCTGCAGAAGATTAATACTTAGTTTCATGATGGATAACAGTGTGACAATGTTCTCCTCCCCATGGGCCAAAATGTTTTCTCCTTGGGGGAATTAAAGGGAGGGGGTATTAGGACTTATTTGAATACTGTTTAGCAAAGTAACAGGGATGCGTTTGCCTCTAGAACCCACGACCTATCTAGCTACAGGGTCTTGGCCCCCTTTAGTAACAGTGTCAGGTATAGATTCCATTTCATAGAGTGGGCCCTCGATCCAATCTGGAAGTGGTCAGATACTTCCATAGCATTTGTGCCACTATTCCCCAGTAGCCTATCTTGTTGGGTCGCTCACTGTTGTAACTTTCAGGGTTCACAGCTGGATGTGATTGAGATTTCCTTTTCTCCTTCTGGCACCTGCCAATATGATGGATGCTAGCCAGTAGGGATGCAGTTTGCAGGTAAGTATCAGCTTGATGTTTTCACGTTCTGTGGTTCAAGTAGGTGGTGTTTTCAGCAATAAGGTCTTACTGACAAGTTCTGGAGGGTGACCAGGAGTACTGGCAATTACCTGCAATGTTTGGGGATCTCTGTGACACCATTGGCCAACAACTCAAAAAGAAGTAACTCATTCCCAGGATGTAACCTCTGGCAAGCTGACCACACACCAGAGCAGGCCATAACCCCAAGACTAGACGGGAAACACAAACTGGACTTGTTGGGGAGAGAAGAAAAATAAAAGAACTGATCTCAAAGATGAATGGGAAGGGATCAGAAGCTTGAGAAGGGTGGGAAGGACAGAGAATATGTTCAAAATACATGGTACAAAATTCTCAAAGAATAAAAAGTACTTTCATAGAGGGGGGATGCTTTCTCACTGAGCACTTCCTAATTCATGTCTTTGATTTGAAAGCTTGCCTTGAACTTTCCAGATGGGAATGCTCAGAGTTAGGACAGTCTTCTGCCATGCTCTTTTTCCTGGCGTGATAACATGAAGAAAACCTGTCTGTTGGTTCTTAAGGTGCTAAGATCAGAGACAGAAATTCAAACATTTGTCTGCACATAAGAAGACGGAAACTGTACGATGGGGTAGATGACACAGGGTTAGAGTCTGGGCAGAAGTTGTGGTCCCTGTCACCCCTTTGTAGAATAGGTACTAACCATTCTAGAGTACTGAAAATCCAGGATTTTCAAGATTCACAGGCCACTTCAGAATCAACGTTAATTTTTTCTTGACACCCTATATGTTGACACCTTATACACTTATATGTCTGCAAAACTGTTTCTTTTTATGTTAGAAACAGGACCGAGAGACGGAATTTTAAAGACATTTTCTTTCTTTTTTTTTTTTTTTTGCTGGTACTACTGAAAAGACATTTTCAAGAATAAAACTAAACTGCCATTATATTAGTGTCCTTGAATTTAGAATTAAATTCTCATAACAAAACTGCATTTTTATTAATTGATTTGTTCTTTGACATGTACATTTCATAAACCTGTATAATGCATCCTAATTGCTCCCACCCCGCCCTCTCTTATCTCCATTCCACTCTTGCTAACTCCCTACAATCCTTTTCTCACAATCATGTCTTTTGCTTTGATTTTGTGGTGCTCTGAGTTTAATCACGGTTGTCTGTGTGGCTATGGGTTTGGAACTAGCCATTGGAGCTTGGTGGGCTCACCAGTGGGAACAAAGCTGAAGGCAATGACTCTTCTCTCCAGAACATTTAAGTAGTCAACAGTTCAGTGGGCAGGAGCAGGACTCCAGGAGTTCCTGGAGTTGCCAGGTACAGAGCAGAGCCGCTGCTATTAATTCATAATTGCAATGACTGTGTCACGCCCAGAAGAGCGCATTTCAGGCCCTTCTCCCCATCTTTTGGCTCTTAAATATTCTTTCTGTCCTCTCTCTGAGTTCCCTAAACCTTAGGGGGGTGTGATATAAACGACTTGTTTATGGCTAAGTAATCGACTGTCACTCATTCTCAGCATCCTGAGAAAACGTGAATCTCTCTGTTTGCCATCATTCAAGGAAATAGGATTTTTTTTTTCTGGTTATGGCTGAGAGAAGCATTTGTCTCTGTGCATAAACATAAATATTTAGAAGGTGTTTTAACTCTGTGTTAATTTAACTAATAAATCAGCGAGTTCTCTCCTAGAACTTATGACTTTGCCAGCTGTATTTTTTGACCAGACTTACAGTACCAGGAAGTGGGCTAGAGAGATGTCTCGGTGGTTAAGGGCATCTGTTGCTCTTGCAGAAAGCCCCGGTTTGATTTCCTGTACCCACATTGTGGCTCACAGCCGTCCCTAAGTCCATTTTCAGGTGATCTGATGCCCTCTTCTGACCTTGAAGGAATCATGCAAGCAAGACACTTTTTAAAAAAAATATTTATTTATTTATTATGTATACAATATTCTGTCTGTGTGTATGCAAGCAAGGCACTTATACACATAAAATAAAAAAAAGGAAATCTTAACTTTTTAATGTCCAAAGAGGAAGGAGATACAAGCAGAGAGAAGAAAGGAAAGTTTGACGGTGGTATATTACTTGGGTTTATATGATCATCTTCTCCCCGCTTCTTTCTTCAAATATTTCTTTTGTACTTTTCTTTTTTTTTCCATACATTGTTTTGTTTTATTTTTTCCATTCAAAAACATAATTAAAGAAATAAAATTTTTACCTTTCTTCCCCTTCTCCCGGTCCCCTCCCGCTACCCCCAACGCCTCCTCCCTCCCCCTTCTTCCTTGAAAGATGGCATGGTGCCCTGCCCTGTTGGAAGTCCAAGGCCCACCTGCATCCCTCCCGGCCTAGGAAGGAGTGCATTCAAAAAGACTCGGTTCTCAAAAAGATAATACATGCAGAAGAGATAGGTCCTGGTGTCGTTGTTGATGGGTTCTCCATCTGCCAACTTTCGCCGCCACATTCAGAGAGTCTGGTTTGATCATATGCTCATTCAGTCCCAGTCCAGCTGGATTGGTGCGCTCCCATTAGTTCAGGCACACTGTCTCAGTAGGTGGACCAGCCCCTCACGGTCCTAACTTCCTAACTCATCTTCTCCCACCTTCTGCTCGTCAACTACACTTTGGGGGCTCAATCCATTGCTCTGATGTGAATGTGGGTCTCTGTCTCTATCTCCATCTATCGGATGAAATTTCTATAATGGTAATCAAGATAATCATCAATGTGACTATGGTACAAGGCTAGTTCTGGTACCCTCTCCTCTGCTGCCTGAATACCTAGCCGGGGACATGCCCGTGGACACCTGGGATCCCCAGGGCTAAGTATCTTGCCAACCCTAAAATGATTCTCTTAATGTAGATATCTTATTCCCTTCTCCAATGTCCACCTTTCTTCCATCTTCACCCTCCCACTCCCCCAAGCTCTCCCCAGTCCTTCTCCCTTCTCCTTCCCCCTCTCCCCTTCCCCTGCTCCCCTACCTCC